>CM071940.1:43868846-44208846 GCA_036784905.1 Acrossocheilus fasciatus
TTCCCCTTCTGTCCACATCCCCTGTAGCCTTTAGTGTCTTTGTAGAGAGAATTGCACTGAATGCAACAGTAGATTAGATATGGAGTTCTGTAGGCCCTTCTAGGCTCCTCACATTGGTTCACTATAAAATCTGCACTGAATCTTTTACAAACTACTTTTCCAAAAAATAAATAAATTTGCTTAACTTCTCTGTAAACCTATGGTGAGTGCTGATTTTGTAGTCACGTCACTATAACCTGTCTTCAGTGAGAAGGGTACAATGAGGTGTCAGAGAGAGTCTAGTGTTCAACCGTCTGCAGGACTTTATACAAGACATGAACACTACAATACTATCATAATACTGTAGAGGACACTAATGTTTTTTGAGGACTATTTTGTTGCATGATCTACAAATTGGGAAAGGATTTATATTTGGATGTTTTTTTTTATTCTAAGCTCAAGTAGGAATAGTTTAAAGATTTGAGATTTCTAAAATATCGATAAGTATAAGGACTTGAGAGTAGATCATAAATAAAAACTGGCTGCATCGTTATTTTTACTTCGTGTCAGCAGTATAACCACAATTGGAAGTAATGTTAGGGGTTACTGGTTGTAGTACTGCTTAAAATTGGATATCGCAAATAAAGATATTGTAAATATTTGTCACAATTATTTGAATTTAATTTTTCGATTGTATATGTCATGATTCTGGAAGAGAGATGAGGCGAGAAAGTGGGTGTTTTTAATAAAGAGAAACAAAAATGAACAAAAACCACGCCGAGGAGGAAAAACAGGCAGACAGAGAACTGCAGTACACGCAAACATACCTCTAATCTGTGTTTTTTTTAACAGTAAAAGCACAGTGTAGTCGCACTGTTATATTGAATCACGTTTATTAATAAAACATTGATAAAAGCATATATATATATATATACCCCCAATTTATTTGTATTTCAATAGTATATGTTGATGTTGAAGTTTATTCATGAACGGGCTCTGTATTAAGCAGTATATAAAAAGTGTTTCTGTTGCTCATAAAAACGTTTCTGTGTATTTGACAAATATGTCATTTAACTCACTTTATCTGTGATAAGAGTATGGAAACACCGTGAGAGCGTCACTACCGGGAGCAGAAAGTGTCTGACTTGACGTTTTAATTCTGCCTCGACTGCAAGCGGCTGCTCTCTGGCTAGTGCTAGTGTAGTGTATCTTGAACAAGCCTAATGGCAGATTATTTTCATATATTCTGGAACTGTCTGGCAATCCAATTTTACTGGTTAATGGTAGTCACTGAAATAGAATCAGTACAGGGTTTTGAGATTGATCATAGCTTTGATACTATATATTTAGGAAACATACAGTACCAATGTCAGTCCTCTGTCGTGTGTGTCTTGTGTTCCCGCCCCTTGTGTCCTTATTTGGTCTTGTTCCTGTCCTTGTTAAGTGTGATTATTAGTTTAGTGTTGTCCAGCCGTGTTTTAGTAATTATCATTGATTGTCATGTGTATATTAGTTCCTGCCTGTTCAGTTAGTGTTGGTCTGGTCTACTCGTTATTCCCTGGTGTTCCTGTCGATGTCAACCTTGCCTTGTCTTGTCCTGCCTTGATGTCACCATTAAAGACTGTTATTTTGAAGTTACTCCTCGTGTCCGTCTTCCTCGTCCCTCCCTGCTGTGTGCACCGTGACAACCAACTGATTTTAATGCTCAAGACAAGTACCTTCTCAGATTGTTATTGGTTGCTAGTAAAAAAGCAATAACCAAGAAATGGCTGGATGAGAATCCACCAACAAAAGATGAGTGGATAGTTTATTGTAAAGGATATGTTTGATATGGAGGAAATAACCTTTCTAAGACCAAGTATTGGATAAGAACTGGTCAAAATGGTTAATACACAGGTTATTGGGAGAGTAACCCCTATTATAAAAATAACTGATGATGATTTTAAATGGCATTTTAAATTTGCTGTACCCCTGTAACTATAAACATCCTAATAAAGCCACACTTTCATGCTTTTTAAGACAGCAACCCAGGTGCTCAAAATGTTGTCTTTCTGTATGGAAACAGCATGATTCACGCACTATGCATGTGAAGGAGCTGGCCTAGCTTAGTTGTCTGTGGATGAAACCTGGACAAATGTGCCCGTGGTGCACCTCATGTTCTAAAGGTGCAAGGGCAATCAGAATGGAGACAGGGTATGGATTTTAATACATTTACAGACATTTCTAAAATTCTGTTTGCACTTTGTCATTATGAGGTGCAGAGTGTAGATTAATAAGAACATTTCTTAATTTAAACAATTGTAGTATCAGGCTGCAACATAACAATAGTGAAGGGGGTCTGAATACTTTCTGAATGCGCTGTATATTACATATGCTGAAGACGTAAAGACCAGAGTCAGCATCTGGCCAAAGTGTTTTTACTCTTGAAGATGCACACAAAATGTTTGTTGAGTTTCATGACAGTCCCCCTTCAAATGTGTTTGTCTCGCTTCTAACCAATGGTTTTCAGACACCACTTGTCTTAAAGTCCAGTTGTGAGATGCAAACACACTTTTCTTTATCTGTTTGAACTCATTCAACTCCCATTCTTCTCCCTTTTCCCATCACATAGCTGCCACTGTTTGCAATAATTATTAATAGCATCTAATTAGGCTACTATCACTTATTGCAAAGAAAATGCTTTTTTCCTACTTAGTGTAAATAGAATGTATGGCTATTTGCACTTAATACAAATAACCACTGCCTTCAAAATAAATCCACATCAGAATAGTTGTGCGTCTGTGAGCAACATTTGGTTCCTGAATGAAGCCGCGTTTTGAACGAATCAGCTGAGAATGATTCAATTGCATTCATAAAATCACTTGCTTGATTCCTGAATGAATCGCTCCTTTTGAACGAATCGAATGATTCCGTTACTCTTTCATTAAGGCAGAGATTTGCCACCACCTACTGGTGGTTATAGTTTCACGTTTAAAAACATATTTTCCTCCCATAATTTCTATGTTCAAAATGTTGTATTGAAAATATTAATCTCATAGCATTATTTATGCATTTATAATTGTTTTAAATGTATTCATGCCACCCATTTTTATTTAAAGGTGGCTAACATAAAAACAAGACATCAAAGTTAATATGCCCCTTACCTTAAGTATTCCAAAGTATTGCAAAGTATTTAGATTGTCACTAAAATTAAGTAATCTAACTAAATACGTTACAAAATACTTTTTAAACATGTATTTTGTAATCTGTAATGAAATACATTTTAAAAGTAACCTTCCCAGCCCTGTCTATAACAAAGAACATAAAAATATATGCTGTATATAGAGATCAGTGGTTACATTTGAGGACTACGCTCTCTATTTGTAGGGCATATAATCGTTAAAAATTCTAAAAAAATTATAGTTATCTATTTGCAGAGAAGCAAGCTGAAAACAAAATAACATGTCAACTGAGATTATAGAGTCAATTTGTAATATTTTATTTACTAGGGGAAAATGAAGTGGGTGAGTAAACTCACTGGGCCTCATTTACAAAATGAACGTACGACCGAAAATTGGGCGTATGGTCGTTTCTACGCAAAACTTTATCAATATGGACGTGAGCGGTGGCTATGATCAAATCTCACATCAAGTCTGAGCTCGTGTACGCAAGTTTTTGAGTTAGCCTGAACTTGCGTGAAGCATAGAGAATCTCGGAGAATTGTATAATGACAGCATTTTGTTAATTTAGATTATTTTCCTAAACCGACAAACAAAGCTTTTTTTTTTTTTTTCCTTTCAGGGCTTTAGCTTTATATGCGCAAATAGCAGCATAAACAACAGACCATGAGGAATCACACATCGTCGTATCACGCACCTGCTGCGCTTCTGTGAATGGAGCAAAACAGAAATGATAAAAGGAATAAAATAAATAGGGCTACACAAAATATATTTCTCTTAATTAACAGATTAACAAAAGAAAAAAAAAACAAGAGTGCGACAAGTATAGGCCACATTTGTTTTTGTGACACTCTTAATGCATTTTATTTGTTTTCTTTATATCTTTATTTTTTTTCATTTAACTGATTGGTGATCACACAGGTGCACACACAACATTTCAGCGTTACTAACTTGACATTTCAGCCATTAATCAAACTAAAATGCAGTCAACCAAACATAAAAGTTACACTGCTCAATTTACAAGGTCCACTGTAAAATCAGCATGCAGCGCTGAAACAAACATTTATTGCGCATGTGAAGGATGATATTTTACGTGGATATTGGAACAAGTGAAGTACAAAGCCTTGTTTACATCATAGATAATAGTTTAGCAACCAAATGTTACATGGCAAAAATGGAAACATTTGGATGTCGAATGAGAGGCTTGTGAGCCCAATGCTGTTTAGTTACGCTTTAATAAATTAATTTCAGCTTGACTTTGTATTCTGTTTATAATGAATGGCACTATAGCCTAATTTGTGTTTTACTTCATAGTTTAATATAACATTTTATAGCTACTCATTTTTTTTAATTCTTGTTCTGTAATACCGTTAAATTTGAAGGGTTTGTTGTGGTTTAAGCAGAACCAAGTGTTTATAATGTTTATAAATGTTTCGTTATATTTACTGGTATTTAATATACATATAAATTAATGGCATTGTTTGCAATTATAAGGTTTCAGGGTGTTTTTGGAGTAAGATCAGTTTCTCTTTCATGAGATTACTTACTCTTTTTGGCCGGGTTATGTTTCTCCGTGTCGTAAACTCTAGGGGCGAGGCTTCTAAACCGGGGTGTTTTTAGGGGCGTGATATTCAAACGACGATTGTTTTCTTCTGCCACATTTATCAACCTGCGATCTTTCGTACGATGGGATTGGCGGCATACGAATGTTTCATAAATCACACGTGCGCTCGGATCTACGTTAGATTGATAAATGAGGCCCACTGTATGTTTCACCGAGTACATAACAAAACTGCCTTTTTTCTTTACTTAATATTCTTTACGTTCTGGCAAAGTTAATTATTGATTTCCACAGTTATGAGTTAACTCATTCTCGATAGTGTGACAACAGAGGGTGCACATTTACAAATGAATAATCGCTCACATAGAATAATAGTTTGCCAGCTAGTTTTGTGCCTCTAGTGGACGTTTCACCCGAAAAGTGCAGCGAATTGTACCTGGAGGTATGCATTTCAGGTTCTGAAGAAATGTAGGCAGAGTCACGTATTTCCAATAAGCCTGGGTTATGTTATTGGCATGAAATAGTTAATAATACAGCAATAAGCAAACAAAGACATTGTGGTAAAGATTCATGTTTGTGAGTGAGACATTTTTACCAAATTATGTTGTTGTTGTTTTTTTTGTTATGTAAGACAAAATAAAGTGGAATGTGCCAAAGTTTCCAGACACAGCCACCCTGTATTTATTTGTTTATTGCTGTATTATTAAATATTTCATGCTAATAACAATTAAGCCTCCTATATGGGAGGTGTTGAAACTGTTCTCATACCAAGACATATGTCACCAGAGAAGAGAATTGTTGAGTAGAAGTTACTGTTGATTGAAGATGAAGAGCAAACAGTGAAAAAACATGCACATGAACATTTCAGAACTTTGTCTAAAAGCTAGAAATAGTATATATATTCTAATTATATAAATACAATGTTTTTATTAAATTGTGAGCATAAAAATACAAATATACATGTATATATAAATAGAAATCGAAATCCAGTGGTCAGTAACTCATTATAACTCTTTCATTTCCATGGAAATGAAACAAACAAAGAATAAATTATATGTATAAAAAGCAAGCAAAGAACATTTACATTAAAGAACATTGTCACATACTTTATTCTATCTAGCACGAGTTAAAAACTCCTGTTATAATCACCGAAATAAATATTATTCAGTGTGAGCAGATCTAAATTTCATGGTGCAATCAACACTTTTCATTTCATTTTCATTTTATTCACAACAGCTGTAACACATTTTGTTTCATCTGACTGTCACAACGCTGTCAAAATGATCAAAGCAAATTTCAAATAAAAATATTCATAACATAAAACTGTAACAATGTAATCACAACCAACAGTGTAATACAGTGAACTCCCCAGAGACTGATGTACTGTAATCTTCTCTGAAAGATCCACTTCTTGATGGTCACATGACATTTTATGACCAATTACTGCAGAAAACCTTTAGTGTTTATAGCATAATTATATGTGTTAAATATATAATATCCCTGTTTGGCAAAATTCCTGCCTGTTCTCTTTACCTGCTCTGGACCCATTGTCTTTGTTGTCTCTGTGCTCTTTATCGTCATGACTGAGTAAACCGATTTCACAAAATATATAGGCCTCCCTTAAGAATAGCACAGAAAATAAGAAAGAAATGTAGAAGTAAAAGTTTTTTTATTATTTATTTTTTTTATATATATATATATATATAAAGAATAGGATAGATTCTGTAAGTTAAAAGGGGCTCAGGTCTTCAGGGAGTGTCAGTCTCAGAGACAGTGGATGTCTGAGAAGCAGTAGCTGCATCAGATCCACTGGCAATTCAGAGGCAGCGGCTGTCTGATATTCAAAGTCAGACTCAGAGACAGTGGAAGCTTCAGAGGTCATGTCAGTCTCTGAGGTAGTGTCAGTGTCAGTGTCACTCTCAGAGCCCATGGAACCCTCATTATAATCAAGGGCAATCTCTGAGGTACTGTCAGTCTCAGAGGCAGTGGCACTCTCATGTTCAAGGGCGGTCTCAGAGGTAGTGTCAGTCTCAGAGGCAGTGGTAGGCTCCAAAGCACTGGACGTTAAGAGGCAGTGTTGTCTTTGAGGCAGTGTCAGTCTGAGACGTACTGTCAGTGTGAAATGTACTGTCAGTCTGAGATGTAGTTCCGGTCTATGAGGCAGTCTCGATTTGAGAAGCAGACTTAATCTGAAAGGCAATGTTAATCTGACAGGCAGTGTCACTTTCAGTGGAAGTGTCATTCTCAGACGCAGGGTCAGTCTTAGAGGGAGTGTCAGTCTCAGAGGGAGTTTCGGGCTCAGAGGCAGTTTGAGACTGATAGGCAGTGAAAGTCTCAGAGGCAGTGTCAGTCTCAAGGGCAGTGTTATCTCTGAGGCAGTTTCAGTCTCAAGGACAATGTCAGTATCAGGCGCAGTGTCCGTCTCAGGGACAAAGACAATCTCAGGTGCAGTGTCTGTTTCAGGGATGATGACGGTCTCAGGCGCACTGTCTGTCTCAGGGACAGTGTCAGTCTCAGATGCCCTGTCCGTCTGAGGCGCACTGTCCATCTCAGGCTCAGGCGCACTATCCGTCTCAGGCACACCGTCCATCTCAGGGACAAATACGTTCTCAGGTGCACTGTCCGTCTCAGGTGCACTGTCCGTCTCAGACGCACTGTCTGTCTCAGGCTCAGGCACACTATCCGTCTCAGGCACACCGTCCATCTCAGGGACAAAGACGTTCTCAGGTGCACTGTCCGTCTCAGACGCACTGTCTGTCTCAGGCTCAGGCACACTATCCGTCTCAGGCACACCGTCCATCTCAGGGACAAAGACGTTCTCAGGTGCACTGTCCGTCTCAGGTGCACTGTCCGTCTCAGACGCACTGTCTGTCTCAGGCTCAGGCACACTATCCGTCTCAGGCGCACTGTCCATCTCAGGGACAAAGACGTTCTCAGGTGCACTGTCCGTCTCAGGCTCACTGTCCGTCTCAGGCGCACTATCTGTCTCAGGCGCACCGTCCGTCTCAGAGACAAAGACGCTCTCAGGTGCACTATCCATCTCAGGTGCACTGTCTGTCTCAGGGACAAAGACATTCTCAGGTGCACTGTCCGTCTCAGGTTCACTGTCCGTCTCAGGCGCACTGTCCGTCTCAGGTGCACTGTCCGTCTCAGGTGCACTGTCCGTCTCAGACGCACTGTCTGTCTCAGGCTCAGGCACACTATCCGTCTCAGGCACACCGTCCATCTCAGGGACAAAGACGTTCTCAGGTGCACTGTCCGTCTCAGATGCACTGTCTGT
This sequence comes from Acrossocheilus fasciatus, assembly GCA_036784905.1. Taxonomy (NCBI): domain Eukaryota; kingdom Metazoa; phylum Chordata; class Actinopteri; order Cypriniformes; family Cyprinidae; genus Acrossocheilus; species Acrossocheilus fasciatus. The sequence goes on from CM071940.1 coordinate 43,876,825, forward strand.
CTCAGGCTCAGGCACACTATCCGTCTCAGGCACACCGTCCATCTCAGGGACAAAGACGTTCTCAGGTGCACTGTCCGTCTCAGGTGCACTGTCCGTCTCAGACGCACTGTCTGTCTCAGGCTCAGGCACACTATCCGTCTCAGGCGCACCGTCCATCTCAGGGACAAAGACGTTCTCAGGTGCACTGTCCGTCTCAGGCGCACTATCCGTCTCAGGCGCACCGTCCGTCTCAGAGACAAAGACGCTCTCAGGTGCACTATCCATCTCAGGTGCACTGTCTGTCTCAGGGACAAAGACATTCTCAGGTGCACTGTCCGTCTCAGGTTCACTGTCCGTCTCAGGCGCACTGTCCGTCTCAGGTGCACTGTCCGTCTCAGGTGCACTGTCCGTCTCAGACGCACTGTCTGTCTCAGGCTCAGGCACACTATCCGTCTCAGGCGCACTGTCCGTCTCAGGTGCACTGTCCGTCTCAGGTGCACTGTCCGTCTCAGGTTCACTGTCTGTCTCAGAGACAAAGACGCTCTCAGGTGCACTATCCATCTCAGGTGCACTGTCTGTCTCAGGGACAAAGACATTCTCAGGTGCACTGTCCGTCTCAGGTGCACTGTCCATCTCAGGCTCACTGTCCGCCTCAGGCTCAGGCGCACCGTCCGTCTCAGGCGCACTGTCCGTCTCAGGCGCACCGTCCATCTCAGGGACAAAGACGTTCTCAGGTGCACTGTCCGTCTCAGGCGCACTGTCCGTCTCAGGCTCAGGCGCACTATCCGTCTCAGGTGCACTGTCCATCTCAGGTTCACTGTCCGTCTCAGGCACACTGTCCGTCTCAGGCTCAGGCGCACTGTCCATCTCAGGTTCACTGTCCGTCTCAGGCACACTGTCCGTCTCAGGCTCAGGCGCACTATCCGTCTCAGGTGCACTGTCCATCTCAGGCGCACTGTCCATCTCAGGCGCACTGACGTTCTCAGGTGCACTGTCCATCTCAGGTACAAAGACGTTCTCAGGTGCACTATCCGTCTCAGGCTCAGGCGCACTGTCCATCTCAGGGACAAAGACGTTCTCAGGTGCACTATCCGTCTCAGGCTCAGGCGCACTGTCCATCTCAGGGACAAAGACGTTCTCAGGTGCACTATCCGTCTCAGGTGCACTGTCAATCTCAGGGACAAAGACGTTCTCAGGTGCACTGTCCGTCTCAGGCGCACTGTCTGTCTCAGGAAAAAAGATGGTTTCAGGGACAGTGTCAGCTGCAGAGATAGTAGCAGTCTCAGATCCTGTGCCAAAAAAAGAAGAGGGCAGAAACTGTTAAAGTACTGGATCTACTTTTTTGTTATCAGAATAATGGTTACTGTGATTAAAAATGTTCAAATTTGGTTGATTGCACATTGTTATATACATATAATACTTCTCTATGCATAGATTTTTTAAAAATTATATTAACAGTTTTTAGTGTGACCCTCAAGTTATTGTGTACTGTTATGTTGGCTACTGTGCCTTCAAATTAAAGCTGGCAAAATGAAATTACAAATCATAAAGCTGACATCAATTTTATCTGGTATGGTGTGTTCCTCAGTATGTTCACTCTATTATGGAAAATATGAAAAAAAAAAAAAATGTAAAAAAAAAAATATTTTTGAGTATCAATAGTATAAAAAGTAAGCAAAAACGTTGCTTATACAATTGTATCTGAAAAGAAAAAAAATGACGAATTTATCAACAGCATAATTTTATTTTTTTTAAACTGTTGTAAATATGTCCCTAATAGGGTGGACATTTTTAATTTAACATTTCAGACTGATTTTCATAAATGCTTACATTTATTTTCCTGAGCTTGATCAAAATAATAATAACTTCCTATCATGATCCCACACACACAAGAAAAAACTGTTTTTGATTTTCTCCATTTTATGATACTCAAAAGGCACCAAACACATGCTCAGTATGCTCAGATGTACAGATGATACAATAATGCTCTTACCTTCTGTGAAATGCCACTCCAGTTGTCTCTTGGTTGGCTTTCTGGTGATCTGTACTTGTTTGGTGTCTTCCTCTTTCACCGTATTTGGTGATTTATTTTTCACCCTGGTGGTGTACCACCATAACATCACCAGACTGATAGTGAATAGCATGGTTTTGTTTTGGGGAACCAGCTGAATCTTCTGCAGTCTAGATAAATGGGCAAAGACAGACTTGCAAACTTAATATATATTTGACTCCTAAGTCAACTGAATTAAGAGTGCAATCGAGCAAAGTGAATATTTTTGCACAGTATTGCGAATCTTGCAGTCGAGCAGAATGCAAACTGAATTGTAAAAGCGATCAAGCAGATCGAGTATTTATACAGATTCTGAACATTCTAATCGCGAACCTGCCCTGTGACGTCACAGGCCGCGTCAGCAGGATTTATGCAAAGCATTCTAGGCATGTGACTATGCTCGCGCGTCCAATGAAGATACATATATATATTAATAATAATAATAACAATGATAATGTTTACTACAGGCTACCAGCAAAAGAACCAAAACATCAAAAGACACTAAATAAATATAAAAAATATTTTCCCCCAACGAACTTTAGTGGTCACTCACGTGCACGCGGGGCATAGGCGCGCACAACTGAAGCTCCGCGACTTTATCAACAAAACTGAAGAGCTACATGTCATTTCTCAATATAGAAACAAACATCGCTGTACTGGGAGCAGTTAAACTTACAGATTCGTTATTAGATGAGACGCTCAGACGCAGGTAATACACACATATTCTCTCTCTCTCTCTCTCTCTCTCTAGTACAGTACGAGTGAATTTTTCCATCTTTTCTTTATCTTTTGCTGCTGCTGCTGCTTCTTTTTTTTTTTTTTTACAATTTCTTGTTTCGGCAGACGTTTTGAGGATCGCTGTATTTCCGCGAGAGCTGCTCGTTATTCGTTACTGTCCTGAGAAGCGATGAAAAAATAAACGAGGAGCAGAGAAGTTATGATTCAAAATGAGGAACAGATACAGTCATAAATGGTTGAAGGACCAAGTGTTGACATAGGAAATAAAGGGAAATAAAACCAAAAAATCTTCAGGTTTTGTTTATTTAATCAGGCAAAACAGATCTGTTAGAATTATCTGCCGAAGAAGATCAGGTCTGTTATTTCCGGTGAAATCTCAGGATGTTTGATTACTTCCGCCGATAGTAGAGTGCTTTGCTACTACAGCAAGGCTAGTCACCAAAACAGCCACAGCTAATTTTGTTGATGCTTGTTTGCTTTATATAGATATATGCATTTATGTTTACTTAATATCATAATGACATCTAAATTAAATGTATGAAAATAAAATGTGAGGAGGACAGCACTTCTAGCCAACACAGCATATAGCACCTGCAAAATTTAACCCTTTTCTCAGTTTCCCAAAGAGAAGGAAAGATGATAATACACAACCGGACAAGAGTATGTAGCTGACATGTAGCCCCACGGACCGGAGTTTGAGAAAGGATAGAACGACCATACAAAATTGAATATATTTTAACAAATAAGTTAATTTAAAAACTGCATTATGTGCAATTTACATGTTTGCATACAATTGTTTTTTTAAAGTTGGGTGTTGATCATCTATTTAAACATTAATTTTAAGTTTGGGTTAAGTTGTTAGGCCTAATTGTAACCTTATAATGTAAAAGGGCTCCCTACTGTATAGTTTTAAGCATAAGCTGAGGTATATTTTTATCACTAAGAATATTTAGGCCCGGTTTCATAGACCGGGCTTAGCCTAAAACCAGGATTAGGCCATAGTTCAATTAGGACATTTAATTAATTTTTATAAACATGCCTTAGAGAAAAGCGTTACTGGTGTGCATCTTAAGACAAAACAAAGGCACTGATATATTTTAAGATCAGTTATTGCAAGTTTCTTTCAGTTGAAATGGCTCAGATTTACATTTTAGTCTAGGACTAGGCTTAAGCCTTGTCTGTGAAACCGGGGGTTAATAAATAACTGTAATATAACTGAATTTAAAGAAAGAGCAACTTGTTCAGTAAACCACTGTTTATTAAAAAAAAAAAAAGGAAAAAAAACAAACTGATATGGGATATCTACTGTATAATCACCTGGAACTAATCATTTTGGTTTTAGCCTTAGTAGGAGCCATACATATCATTCACTGTACTGCCATAATTTTAAATGAAATAGAGGTATATAATTGTGAAACATACCCTAATCAGATGACCTGGCTGGCAAAATAAAATTACATGTTTGCAAAATCATGCATACATTACGTTATTACAGTACATCCATGGTAAATGTTTTTACAAATCTTTTTGTATAAAAGCATCGGCTAAATGAATGCATGTAAATGGAAAAAAAAATATTGTCGAGTTTGAAGTTTTGGCAAGAAGGGCATTCCCACAGAGGACAGGATGGGAGACGATGCTCTCCAGACCTACAGTAAACTAGATGAACTCTTGTGGTGTGAGGCCAGAGTGAGAACAGATGGCTTGCTATCTCTGCGTGTGTTTGTACATTTCTGTGGGTGAGTCTTACAGACATAGAAGTTATATTTTGCATAATATTACACTGGATGCATTCAGACAAGAGCCAACTTTTGAAAGAAGTCAATGTCAGTTTGGAGAACACTCTTAAAAACAAAGGTGCTTCAAAAGGTTCTTCAAGCGATGCTATAGAAGAACCATTCAGTCAAAGGTTCTTTAAAGAATAATCTCTTGCTTATATTTTTAGAATCTGCAGAACCTTATTCGCCACAAAGAACCTTTTGTGAAACAGATGTTAAAGGTTCTTTATGGAACCATTTAGACAAAAAAGTTCTTCTATGACATCATGAAGCACTTTTTTTTGATTGGGCAAGTTGTTATACTAAAAATATGTTCATATTTGAGTAATTTTCATATAGTTCCAAACCTGCTTTGCTATCATCTGTGTCTTTTCCATGCAATTAGAATGAGTGCCGATTGAAGCGTTAAGCTTCAAAATTGCAGAAAAAAAAAGAACCATAAACATATTGTCTAGTTCATGTTTTTGCACCAAATCCCAAGCCTTGTTACTTAAGGTTTTTTTTGTTTGTTTTTTTACTACCTTCCTACTTTTTATGAACATTTCCTCCAATTCTTATTGCCGTAATGCAAAACAATTGGTGAAAACACACAAGGGCAGAGTTCACAAAGAGCCAAACAGCAAGAGAGATGGTTGCATGTTTGTCTAGCAGAGTTTTTTTTTTTTCTTTTTGTCTATTACCATAGAAACAACAGATTCTGCATTTATTCAAGTCTGTGTACTATCCTCAGTAGGCTTTGGTGTGAACAGATATAACGCTATATGCAATAAAATACATTAAATATGTATCATATACAGTAAAAAGTGGTAACTTGCAATTGTTACCTTTATAGAGATAGTTTTACCTGATTTAACCTATAAAACTTGCTGGTATAAATGAATCTATACAGGTTGGTTCAATGATGTTAAATATGAAAAACAGTTAATTTATACATTACCATTTTTAGGTTACTATTTCAGTGTATAATTAAGCAGACATTATTGCATTGTTCAATTTCAGAATGTGTTGTTGCATGAAAGTTTTGATTTTATTTAGATTCCTGTTTAGATTCTAGTTTTTGTTTCATTGCATTTTATTTTGCAAACCAATTGCTTTTAAAGCACTTAAAGAAACTCTTATGTGACACACTACTTATTGAAAACAGCTTTTATTGTTCTTGCTGAATTTGGCTGTTTTTGACTGTAGAACGGCAGTGGTGAGATGACGGAGGTGGAGCCGGTGTTGGCTTTTGCGTCATCGGGTCCATCGGTTCGACGTTATGCTCTTCCTCACATCCTGGGCTCTCCTGCAGGTGTCAGTCCCTCGGACCTGCCCCTCAAACTAGCCGAGCTCTCGCTCACAGGTCAGCCAGATTCACTGACTGACAAGCGCGCGCATACAGATATCACTCAGTTTTAGGGGTACTTACCAGGGACAGTTAGAACAAGCATTTGTGTTTGTGATGTTAGAACGTATTGTTCTTATTGTCTCTATAAAGATTTGTACGTTTATATACATTTATGAATGCTGTTACAGAATTTGTCTTAGTGACATTCAATGGAATATTTTATTAAAAGACAACGCAGAGGACTGATTGAGTAACACTCTGAGGATGGTCTTCATCTAAAAACAAGTATAGAAACATGGTATCAGCTATTGGGGTAGGCCATCAAAATCAACACTAAAACTAAAAACATTAAATATATTTAGAAGAGAGTAGTTCAGTATTAGGTATTTGTTATACTGATACATATTTCTGTTGTGCAAACATATTTCCTGTATAAAAAACTCAGTGTTGTCGTGTAGACAGCGAAACTGGAGATTTTAGCTTGTGATGTCAGAGCATGCGCTGGAATATGCGCCTACTGGAAACCTTTTCAGGCTTCTGACTGGCCAACATGGCTTTACCGTTGAAATTATATCGCCATCTGTTGGTTTGGCATGCTTGTGACAGTGCTTCATAGCATGCTTGTGCGTTATCGTGTGGATGGAGATTTTTTTTAAAAACGGAAGAAGGAAAAATAAAAAATAAAAATACCCATCTACGTATGGACATGGCCTAAATGTCTTGTTTACTTTGGTTCAGGTGTATTTAATTGGGGCTGGAGCTAAAGTCTGCAGGACAATGGCCCTCGAGGAACTGAATTTAACACCCCTTCAATAACATGACCAATTCTAATCAAATTAAAATCAACCTTGATTTTTGAAATATTGATGCTGAGAAATACATTTTAAACTTTCTTTTATTATATTTCTTGAACATCTAATGTGAATAAGATACCAAGTACTTGCTTAAAGCATAATGTCAACATGAATACTTTACTAAACATGTAGCAGAGTTCCCTAAGTTTTTAGAGAATTTATGCTCATTTAAAAGTTGGGGATAGAATAAAAATAAAATGTGTTTACAATTGTTTGTTCTAGGAGTAGATCTATTTTTCACCCAAAAAGTAAATTACATATTTACAGTTACAATGAAAACTTTTTGTGAATGTCAAAGAACAATAAACTGCTAAAAACAGCAGCAGAGTGTTTAGGGCACTCCAAAAGTTGGGGACTGAAGAATCCCAGACTCCATCCAGGACTTGAATTCAGTAAAAGTCTTGTGCAGTGGTAGTCGAAGGATTACACTGCATGTATTTGCCTCTGGGAGAGGCTAGATTTTGTTGTTCACTGGATGCAAAAATTCCAGTGTTGGCTGGACTGGGAATCCAAGAGGAGGAATCCTGGTAAGACCAGATGAAAAAATCAGATCGTCCTTGAGATGAAGCTCTTCACATTCACCCCCTGGGAAATAACATTTACAATTGTTCAGCTAATGCATTTATCCAATATAACCTAAAAATGAGCAGAAACAGCCAATTTTCATGAAGGTGAAACCAAGTTATCTTCACATAAATAAGGTGGAAAGATTTTTGGGCTTCGGTATAAAATCTTTACAGCATGATTATAGTACAAAGGCTTTTGCGTAATGTACTATAAACTAAAGTGCCTTAATTATACAGCTACTTGAAATAATTTATAAAACTTACATTTCAGTTCTGCTAGATTTACTGTACCTTCGATGTCAATTAACCAGTCTCTCCAGAAGCAGAGCACCCTGCTTTCCTCTTGGCGCCGGCTGCTCCCTGCTATGGACAGCACAGGCTGAAATAGGTTGATCAAATCCTCAGCATTTAGCCGCTGTGTGTTTTCCACAAATAAAGCTTTAAATGGTGCTGGATGGGTTTTAATGGCCTCAGCTAGGTTGAGCGTGTTCAGGCCTTCCACAAAGCTATAGAATTAAACACATCCACATTTTAAACTTTTAAAGCCTATATAGCAGCACTCAATTCAATCATGGAATATGTTTGTAATCACTTACCCTTGAATTACAATCTGTACACGTCCTTCAACATACTGTTGGATAGAGTGGGATACGAGACTGTCCCTCTCATCCATGGAGGTGATGTGGCGCAGTGTTCCCAGGACTGTGAGTGTCTAAGAAGCCTGCAGAATTGCTTCTCTTGCCTGAACAATTGTCTCTGCGTTCTTTATCTAAGTTTGAAAGACATATACACTGCCCATCCAAAAAAAAAGTCAGCACCTGGATTTAACTAAGCAAATATTTTCACACATGGATCGGCCACCACAGAGTCCAGAGTCGGACCTTAACCCCATTGAGAATCTTTGGGATGTGCTGGAGAAGACTCTCCCATCATCAATACAAGATCTTGGTGAAAAATTAATGCAACTCTAGATGGGAATAAATGTTGTGACATTGCAGAAGCTTATCAAAATGATGCCATGGCGAATGCGTGCCGTAATCAAAGCTAAAGGTGGTCCAACGAAATATTAGTGTGTGTGTGACTTTTTTTTTTTTGGACGGGCAGTGTACAACAGATGTAAGTAGCAATATAGATTTATACAAAGTATTTGTAACCAAGATCTCCTTACTTCTTGCAGTCTATCTTGAACATATTGGTCTCTAATATTTGCAAGACTAGTAGGGCCTGTGGGATTTCCAGAAATCCAGTTGAATAGTCTGGATTGAATAGTGTTGAATAGTGTTTTGATTAGATCCATGTTTTTATATATATATATATATATATATATATATATAAAATAATAAATAAATCCATATATAAAATATTGTATCCTAAATAATAAATTGTTTATAGTTTTACATTGATTAGTGACCGCTAAAAATGCATACCATTAACATCTAATGACAAATGTTTTTGGTTGTCTGGTCCCTGAAATATTGCGCATCTTCTTATATCTGTTAGCAGGAGACGTAAAAATTCACGCAATGGTCCCCCGTCATCGACAGCACCCTCTCCTTGACCATCATCATCCATGAAGATAACACTTATCTTCTTCTTAGGGTCTAATCTTGCACGCCCAAAGGCACGCAGAGCACAATTCATAACGTCAGACCTGCAGACGTTTATTATGTTGGCAGTCAAGGTTGATTTAAGGTCACACTGGGACACACTTTTTTTTTTTAAAGTTTTTGAAGATAAGGCATTTCAATCCTGCAGAAAAAATCAGAAAAAATTATTGTTTTTAGCACTTAATTAACAAAATTAACAAAATCTTAATATACAGAGTCACATAAAATCACTGTATTCACTTAACTAGAATATACATTAAATCAGACTATACATAAACACATACTGGGATTCTCTACAGGGGTAATGGTTTTTCTACTGTACAAACTGTATTTTCTATCTCCTTACCTTTAATTTATGAGTAAACCAAATATTTAGTGTGTAAAGCTCATAAACCATGTTTATGTAGTAATATCTATGTCATTATACACATTTCTGTCCTCATAAGCCATATATTCAAGAGCATAACACACAATACATCAGATTGTAAACTTTCAATCTGCTTAAAAATTTGTCAGTGAAAATATTTGACACAAACTTGCTCTTCCAATATTTCAAAAGACTCTGTTGATGGACTGGATGGCATATAAACTGCTTCTAAGAGGAGACAGTGGTTCAGTCTCAGATGTTGCTGGAGGAGTTGGCATTCTAGTTGACAGTACTGTCAAAAAAAAGCACAAGTAAAATATTTAAGAGGGAAACTGTTGAATGGAGGAACCAATGAATGGATGACCTTAAACACATGTAGTTTTGTTTACAGTGTCTGGTTCACTTGCAAAAAGGGCAGTGTGAAAGCGACCCACACCAAACAAAAAAAATCAACATTGTATTTGGTCTGGACCAAAGCAAGTGAACTAGCAGACTTTCCTGGTGTGAATTTTACACCTTTAGAATAACCCTCTGTCATGACCTCCTAGGAGCATGTCTCTCAACATTTGCATGTCTGTGAAACATTTGTAGTCTGGAACATGGGAATAAGAAAGAAGAAAAAAAAAGTTTATCAAAGGGTTGCATCAGTCAGTTTTATTTGCATTTTACATATACTTTTTATATTATACTGCTTAGGGTTGGATGACATAACAAAAAACCTATATCACAATATCAGTCATTTCACAATATATTTGTTGCTTTATATTTATTTAATAAAAATCGGGAAAAAATAATATTATTATTATAATCCCAAACCTTTAATAAATGTAATTAAAATTATATAACACTCTAAAGAGATGTTAGCTGTCAAATGAGATCAGCATCAACAAAACCCATCTTTGCTATGCAAAAGTGGCATTTAGATATGTTTATAAAAACTGCTTAATGCAGCTCAGAAATATCATTAGTTCATTTACACTGCAATTACAATTTCATAAATAATGTTAGGAAGGTTTTAAATAAAAAATATACTGAATATAGAAATTAAATTATACTTATGAAACTAAAACCAACAGTTGGTGGATGTAAGTCACTGTCGTAATGAATGAGTCATTGATTCATTCATTCAACCGATTCATTCAAAACGGCTGATTTATTCTGGAATAAAAGTAAGTAACTAACTTTATGAATTGGTAACTGAATCATTGACTCACCTGAGTTACTCAACTCAAACACTGAATCATTTAAAATTCAGAAACTATAAAAACCACTGCCTGTATTTGAGCGGCAACGGTTCTGATGTGACTTATTGTGAAACGTACATTCATTGGGGTAGCAGATTAAAAGCAGTCAATACTGACATTATTGTGTCTATGCCACCGGATATAGTATAAAATTGTGATTGAAAATGCATGCAATGACTGTGGCAACTTTAACATTTGAAAGGATACTATGGCAAAGTTAACGCTTTCCTTATTCTTTGACCTGAAGAATGAAAGCTATATTATTCCCTTGGAAAATTATGAGCTGTATCACAGCTTATCTACACTAGGGTTGTGACAATACATTTAGCTCACGGGATGAGACAAAATACAGATACTTGGTTCACTAGAACGAGACAAAATTTTAATACTATTTTAAAGAAATTTTCAATGACAAAAGATTTGTCTTTTAATCACAAAAAAATAAAACAATGCTGTTGTATTTTGAAATATTTGAACAAATCTAGGGCTGTAACTAATGATTATTTTGGTAATCAGGTAATCTACTGATTATTTTGACAATTGAGTAATCTGATATTTTTAGTAACAAAAACCTGAGTGAAAACCAGGCTTTAGTATGACTATTTATATATAAACTAACGATGAGGCAATAATAATTGGCTCAAATAAAATATCAAAACCAAGTAATTGCATGGTTTTATTGAACAACACTATTAAAATACATAATATAATATGCCTATACATAATATGAACATAACCAAGTTAAGTACATTATGTATTATAACAAAAACCTGCAGAGGGCGTCAATGGCCTGGTGATGTTTCACTTTACAGCACGATTAAACAATGTTTAAATCCATTTAATTTTAATATTTGGCCTCAGAATCTTTTATTTTGAAATCGCGATGTACAATAAATGGCATATTTAGAAATAGGTTGATGTATTCTCCTGTGTTGGCAAAGGTTTATAAATGATTTACGTTACAAATCTAGTGAGATAACATGCACTGTTTTCCCAGATGAATGTTAAGCAATTCATATTCACAGCATATACAGAGGAAGAGTTTAGCCCCTTTCACACATACAGTCTTTACTGGTAAACTACTGGTATGTTACCATTAAGAGACCATGTGTGAACAGGACCTTTTCAAAAATCCTGGTAAATTTGTTCTGATAATCGTATCATTCTTATGGAGATGACGTGATTACTCTGAGCTGTTTACAAAGCTCCGCTCCGCTTTTAATTAGCTATGTAAATATGTGCTATTAAGCGCATCTCGTGTTTATAAGAGCAAAACAATTCTGATTGGCTAGTAATGTTAGTTTGGTTGAGAGTGAAAGCTTTTCATTGGTAAGTGAACTCATGGACTCCAAAGTGATATCAACAAGTTTTTTTTTTTTTTTTTTTTAAATGTAGTACTTTTTTTTCCGCAGTCAAATGCTTCACGCCGGAGATCCTGGAGAGAACTTTAAGCCCTGCTATATTGCTCTATGTTGTACTGAAATGAAAAGCTTACCATGCATCATCTTGGAATTAAAGCTTCATGTTTTGACGTCTACACTGTATGTTGTCAGTTATTTCTATGAATAAGTTATGATGTGTATATTTTTAATGTCCTGATTTAATCTACTTCAGACTCTCCAAGATCATGCAAATATGTTTACTAGTATTACCGTTTCCATGTAAAATGTTATGTATATGTGTTAAATTTAAGGTGGGATGATTTCTGGTACCCAATATTGATATTTGAAATCACCAAAACAAACACGCCCCTACCCCAAAAAGGTCTCGCCCATATTTTGATAGCTACGTCCCACATATACATACACAACCCAGGAAACGATTAGTTCTGTGAAAAAAAGCAAAACCAATGTTACTCACCTATTGAGAAGAAACAAAGCAACCTTGGCATCCGATCGCAGGCCTTCCCACTCCTTGAGTTCTCTTCCGCGCTGGAAAGCTGATCCGATATTTACATGGGTCCTACTTCTTGCCTTATCGTAGAACTGTTTCTACACCGGATGCGAGCGGCGTGACAAAATACTATAGATCCCATTATAATCAGTGATGCTGTCTACACTGGATGCGCGATACGACAAATCCCCGACAGTAAACTGCTGCTGAGTTCTATTTATGACGTATTGATACAAATTTCAAATGATTTTCAACGGTCGCTTTGTCGCGTCCGGTGTAGACAAGCCTTCTTTTGTTCCACAGACGTTTTGCTCTTTTGTTGTTTATCTGCTATCTCTATCTTTCTGTCGTCGCTCGTCTCGGCTAATGTCTGTCATGTGCACTGAGCACTCTCTCCTCTGCATCATGAGTAGACACGCCCCATAGTCAAGTCAAGTCACCTTTATTTATATAGCGCTTTTAACAATACAGATGGTGTCAAAGCACTTAACAGTATCAAATTGGAGGACAGAGTGTCAGTAATATATAATGATAAGATTAAACACTCAATTTTCAGTTAAAGGCATTTCATTATTGAATTCAGAGATGTCATTGTCTAGCTCAGTTTAGTTTAAATAGTATCTGTGCAATCAAATCGGCGATAATCGCTAGAAATTAGGTGTCCCCAACTGAGCAAGCCAGAGGCGACAGCGGCAAGGAACCAAAACTCTCTCTGTGACAGAATGGAGAAAAAAACCTTGGGAGAAACCAGGCTCAGTTGGGGGTCAGTTCTCCTCTGACCAGTTTTTTTTTTTTTTTTTTTTTTATAGTTTAATTCTTTCATTCCTTCCACATAAACCAGGGAAAACTTCATTCAATCTTCAAGGAAGTCTTTTTGTTTGATAAAATACACATTTCAAATAAAATAGTGTTTGGTACATAAAATTTCTTTCGAAACATGGGATGTGTTATGGGTTTTACAGTTTGATTGTACCATACAGTGTAAATGTGGAAGGGGTTGTCCCTGGACGGCATGCCCATCAGCAGCGGGTCTTTATGGGCGTTCTGCAAGCAGAAGTTCTTCAGGTCTGTGGCAGCTTGAGAAACGTTAATTCTTCGTACTTTGGCCTCTAGTCTGAGCTGTTTGATGGCTTTCTGCGCCACAGCCACACTGCTGCTGCTCGCGTTGTTGTTAGACATGATGACTGACTCAAAGTCATACTGCTGATTGGCTACAAGTTTGTTTTGGTACTCGGCCCGACTCAGTTTTCTAAACCGTTTTTAAAAAAATACATACCCCACCTTTAATAATTAAACCACCGTTTAATTCATTACCTGCTTCAAAATGAATGCTGTTAACAAAATCGTTGAAACAGTTAGAATATACTGTATAATTAAAAACACAATAACATAATTACATAAACAATGAATAAATGTACAAGGCGAATGAAAGTATGTGTGTATATAAAGCATAAATCTTTATTCAGATTTCAGAATGAGCACTTTGTCACTTGTTATATATGTTGAGGATCTTGTCCATCTGATGTTTATCATGTAACATGATTCATGTTCATCTGATGTTCGCTGCAGTAATGTTTATGAACAGCTTTTTATTAAGCAGGGGAAATTCCCAACATTAAAGAAATCAAAATTAAAGTTTTTTTTGGCTGTTAGTATCAATATGTTAGTCTTAAGGTTATCTATAAGCCAGTGTGCTCTGAAACAGTGACAAGATTCGCTTTTAGAAGATATAAGCATTCAAAGCTTGCAGTTCGTCACTTCCACCAAAATGGATCAACGATTTTTTTGACATCACCTCGTACTTCAGCTTCTCGTCAAATCTTCTGACCAATCAAATGCTCTCTAGAATTGAACCTGGGGCACGTTCAAGCTCAAACCGCAACGTTTTGCTACGGTTTCCGGGTTGAACGACATGTTCCCTGGAAACGGTGTGCAACGGGGTATGACATGCGTTTTCTCTTGTTTGGTGGGTGTGTCAAAAATGTCAGCCCAATCAGCAGCAACATGTATATAAACCACGCAGCATTAAAGAGACAACTCGCACAATGGGTCCAAGTAAAGTCGTTTACAAATGTGTCTGCTGCAGCTCAGTATATGCAACAATTGAAGATATTAGAAGACATGTTTGTCGTAAGAGTTTTATAGTAACAATAACATGTCAACATGATGATGTAGTTGTTTATATTATTAGCTTCATTGCAAGGCAAGTTTATTTATATACCAAATTTCAAACACAATGATAATTAAGTGCTTTACATAAATTGATTTAACTTAGAATTGATTACCAGGAGATAAAATAGATGTGTTTTCATTCTGTTTTGGTAAGATGTGTGCTTCCATCTCTGTTTCAGCAATCAATGAGCCTAGTCAATTTCCACCAGGCCTACACATTCCCGCTGCACCACTTAATTTGTCTGTTGCTGGACCATCACCTGCCTGTGCTCCAAAGTGGGCACCAGTCTCAAACCCCCAACAAATGCATAAAGGTACATTATTCCTAGGACAATTTTTCCGTTGATATATTTTCGGTGACTTATCTATTTAAATGTGTGCTATAGATACAAAGCCATGGACGCACAATGCAACATTGCTTCTAATTTCTCTGACAAAGCAAATTTAAGAAAGTAGAAGTGTGAAAAAAGGTAGCTGCAAAAATGCTGGCAAAAGGATATGACTTTGGAGCAGGGGCATGTGACAATAATTTCAGGTGTGTTTTGATACTGGCATTTGCATTATTTTGGGAGTAGCGCCACTTGAAGACATTTGCTATTTCTGGGTTTTTATTATTAGATACAAAACAATAGTGGACCGTAAGAAGAAGACTGGGAGTGGTGCCAGCAGCTGGGTCTTTTTCTCATCAATGGAAGATTCGAAAATTCTTCAAAAAGAGCACAAAGAATGGCCTTCTCAGCTGCCATAGTTGCAACACACCACCGTTTTCATTTAAAAAACATTTTGCAACGTTTTGTCAGGGCTGAACGCAGCCCAGTTCACCAAATCGAACTGAATCATTTGAAACGGATGGTGTCTCCAGTATTAATTTTAAATGCAACAGGTAAAGGCTTTGCATGGAAAATAAAGGGGTGGGCTAATGAAGATGGTCTAGACTCAATATCATTTACCCCAATAGTGGTAATATCCCCAGTATATAAAAAAAACACACTAATAATTTCTTCAAATATATACAGACAGGTCAAAGTTTATAGATAGTGGAAGGACAGGGGCTGCATTCTATGTTCCAGAGTTTAAGGTTAGGAAGGCTCAAAGGATAACTGATGGTACATCAGTATATACAGCTGAGATGACAGCAATTGTACTAGAGTGGGTTTATGAAGTTAGACCTGAAAATAATATGTTCTGATTCAATGGCAGTCCTTATGAGTTTACAATCATTGGAAACCAATAGAACTGACATTTTAACAGAAATCGTGATTAGGTTATACAGTTTACGACAGGTGGGAATAATAAGTTGATTTATGTGGGTACCAGCACACGTGGGAATTCAAGGTAATGAGGAAGCAGACAAAATAGCCAAAGAATCAATAAAAATGAAAGAACCAAATATAAACATTTCACTCTGTAGATCAGAAGGAAAACATTTTATTTTGGAAGCAAGCAACAGGAAATGACAGTTTGGGACTCATGTCATACAGGTCGGCACTATTACAAGGTTCAAAAAACCTTAAGCAGACGACAGCAAGTTATTTTCACACATTAACCAGCTTATTAAATGACGGTCAGGAAAACAAATAAATGCAGTTACGAGATTTATTAAGAATAGTGGGTTATATAATAGGATATAGGAGTGCTTAGTTCATTCTCTTCACACTCCATCACAGTAGGTGGCAGTATGCACCTTTGAAGTTGGTTTGCAACTCGCCATAAAATCAAAAGATTTTTAGCTAGAGTATACCCTGGACTACATTTCCCATTATCCATTGCACTGATTTCACCCACAGCTGTAACCAATCACACAACCTACATAAGCCATGGACTTCCTCTCTTTCACGGCTGAGTATAGTTTAGCAATTATCACTCTTCTATTGGTAGCTACTTTACGGAGCCAGTTCCCGGTCTAGTTCATCCCCCGGTTTCACAGACAAGGCTTAAACTAGTCCCAGACTAAAATGCACATTTGAGCCGTCTCAACTGAAAATATCTTGCTCTGACATATCTTAAAACTGTCAGTGTCATTGTTCTGTGTCAAAGATGCACATCTGTAATGTTTTCTTCTAAGGCATTTTTGTAAAAGTTGCTTAAATATCTTAATCTAACTAAGACCTAGTCCTGGCTTTAGCTAAACCTTGTTTGTGAAATCGGGCCCATAGTTCTTAGTTCCTAGTTTAGTCTAGTCTTGCCTGTTTTACTGTGTATTTCAGATTGCCCTATCTTCTTGCCGTTTGGACTCTGTTCACCCCCGTCTATTGAACTATTGTTTGTGTTTACGGATTACCCCTTTTGTCAAGCTCTCTGGATTCTTTTCGCCGATCGAAGACCCACGCTTGTCCTAGGATTACTCCTTGTCTTGCCTGTGTTGTACCTGTTTGCCATTGTCTGAACCGTGCCTGCTTTATGACCATGGCTCTGAATAAAAGCCTTGAAAATGGATCCACACATCTCACGTCTCGTTCGCCCCATAACAACATTCAAAAACAAGTTGGAAATGGAACGAATAACTTTGGGAGTATGAAGGAGGACACAATAATATTGAGACTCCGTATTGGTCACACAGCTCTTAATCAATCATTATTTATTATTGGTAAACATGAATCAGGTAATTGCAATAAATGTGGTATACCAGAGACTGTGGAACATATCCTATTACATATAAGAGAAGCGTATAAGAGAGAAAGAATGTGATTAATAGAAGAATTAAATTTGTTGAATATTGAAAATATAACAATTAAGTCAATACTAGAGAATGCTCCAGCACAGTATAAAGTCTATAATGAAATTATTAATTATTTGAAAGCAATAGGTGTAATAAACAGAATTTGAAGATCACATAATGAAGTATATAAAATAATTGTATCCTTGTGTAATACTCTTTTGGTTAAAGGTTTTATTTATTAATTATTATTATTATTTTGGGAATTTTTTTAATTAATATATGTACTACCGGCACATCCAGGGACTTAACTGTCAATTTTGTCACCGCCCCATTTTAGGGGAAAATAAACTAGACTTCCCATAGACTTCAATACAAAATAGCGGCACAAAGCAACATCCGTACACAGCCGGCAGGCGTGAACAACTTAAGAAATCACTAAGATTAAACATGTCAAGTAATTATATGTCCACCCTGCCTGCCATAGAGCGTGAAAGATACATCCACAAACTTAATTTGGTCAATTTAAAAGCATGCCCCCTCATTCTCCGAGCGTCAAATTGGTGTAACAACCCCACCCAGTGGCCAGAGGTGTTTTACCGGACATTTACTCGTACCTCATTGAGTCACCAGGTAAGCCAGTGAATGATTTTACTTCGTATTTGAAATCAGACATTGTTAAATGTATATATTATGTCTGTATATTTAGAGTACTGATTGCACTTTTCTGTCCAGCCATACAACTAGCCTGGCTTAGCTTTCGATAGCATCATCCGTAATTCATGATATTTCCATAACAGATATGGATGATGATGGCAGGTAGCCTGGGCTAGTTGATAATGGACATACACTAAGACAGCCCTGCAGTTATCTATCTACAATAACACGATGATCATGATAGGTTGTAAAATATTGGAGTTGTGGGAAGCTTACATAACTTAAACTGTATGTTTAAGGTTGCTAGTGTCCTGCTTTCTAATCAAGCTTGAGATGTCATGCAATACATTATTATTGAGATAATATTGTTCAATAATGTTTAGCCTGTCTGTGCTTTGAAGAGTAGATCATACTTTATTTTAATGATGGCGTTGTTTCATTTATAGGAATTTACACGGCAAGCAAAATGAAAAACTACAAATCATTAGAAGTGCACACATTTTTTACAGATGGATGGGTGCAGACAATCCATCATTTCAAATTTGGGTTTTTACAAACATTATTGGTGCACCCAACCACACAACAACTCTTTGGCATGTTCTAAGGTTAGTCCACTTCCTCGATCCGATACTGTATGGCGGTTTCCTAAAAGTGGGCATGAATCTGTTCAAAGACATTCTATGACGTTGCGCCGGTTATGAGTATAGAATGCAACAGGCACCAATCACCTAGGGACCAATCTCCAATGCCCTCAAGAAAATGGCATGCCAGTGCATCTTTAACATCCCGAAAGTGCACTCGATGATGTTTCTTGCAAGTGCGTGATGCCTGTTGTTTCGGGCTTCAACTTGGCCTGTTAATCAAAAATTGTGTTGGAAATGTGTGGTGTACTGCAAAGTCAAGAAAGTAACAATTTGTTGGATCTTCTGTTTGTGTGTGTGTGTCTGAGGCAAAATGAGTGTTCTTACTTACGACAGGCTGGCGGTACGGAGTCACTATCGCAACTGGATGCTGCAGGCATGGGTATCCACCACCTTCCAAGAGACAGGATCCAGCTGGTGAATACAGAGCCTGCAGAAACATGGGTGATCTACGTAGGACAAGGGCATAATGTACAGATCCTGGATTGCCAATAGCCGTGTTTCCACTGTTGGGCCAAAAGCGGGTGTGCTAGTGCGTGCCAGGGCCAGTCGCGTTTCCACTGTCACTTCCGGGGCTTGATCGTGCCTCATCGGTGCTTCCTCAGGGCCAACGGCTGGGGTTTTCTGGCCCGACGAAAACCTTGGGCCAAAGCGGGCCAACTGGAGCTAGAGGAGTGGTTATGAACAAAGGCAGAGTTTCCGCGTCTCGAGCGTCAGCGCTGCAGATCATTTCATAAAGTTAACAGCATTAAAGACTTTTAAAATAATTTTAGCTCAAAACTCACTTTCAGACAGCAGCGAGTGTTTGAAATAACTTGATCCGATGTGGATTATGATCACCATACAAGGCAGAAATATTTACAAGCGATGCAAAAGACTATTCACGCTAGCCATTAACATTACCATACTAAACATGGTAAATACGACCGCTTGAAGAAATCAGACGTCAGCTTCTCATTCTCTATAACAATCGTGTATTTATTTAGTAACATATTTTATTTGTCATATGTCTCGTCTGGAGACTTTAGCTCCCTGTGTGTCATAAAAATATATTTCGGGAGCTCCCTCTGCTACTCAGGTGTATTTTTGATGGAAAAATTTAGAAATTATTCTTACTTAACGTGATGTATACTGTGACTACAAATAAACAGAAACAGACTCTACTGAATAAGTAGGGTACAGGCCTATTTGTGCTCTTTTTTTTGTGAAATAGTGGTTCACATTGCTTTATTTCTGTGTGACTAATTTTAAATCCTGATAAATTAATTAATTGTGAACAATATATCACTTAACGGGCTATTGTAAAAGATCGATGCTTGTTTGCGACGAACATGCAAACAAACAGCCACTTTTATCATGTTCATTTTGTTATCGCGTTAGTTCTAGTGACTTATTTCTGATAACTTCTCTTTGTTGATGAAATGATGGGGTTGCGTGACGTTGTTCCAGAGAGGCGTGTAAAGGGCGGGTTTTAGTAAAGCACAGCAGAGCTTCTGGCCCCACGGTGGAAACGCATCGTGATTTTGGGCTCGGTGCTACAGGTCTGAGGCTATTAGCCCCGCCCAGCCTGTTTAAAGCACTGGCTTGCACTGGCCCGACAGTGGAAAAGCGGCTATTGTACACGTCTATAAATGCACCCTTGGCATTATGGAAGGAAAAATATTTTTTTTGTGGCTCTCCGACACTGATTTTTTGCTGTTTGGTCTCACCCACGGCTTTAATCCCAGCGTCGAAAGCCTCCTGCATCAGAGCATCATTTGTGCCAACCTCCAGTCCGCCCTCGCCAAACCCGACACAGTCAATCTCTTAATTAAAAAAGAAGTCAAGTCAAACTTCATGATCGGCCCCTTCAATGTTCCCCCCTTCCCTTGTTTTCGCGTAAGTCCGATCGGCGTCGCTACCTGAGAATTTTCAGGTAAAAAACGTCTAATAATCGATCTCTCATCCCCCACATAACTCCCCCTTCCCGAGCATTAACAGCCTCATTCGACTCGAAGAATTTTCTCTCCACTACAACAACATTGACCAAGCTATAACCCTGATTAAAGACGCGGGTCGGGGTGCGTGGCTGGCCAAAGTCGACATCACCTCTGCCTTCAAGGTAATGCCCATCCATCTAGATTTTTGGCATTTATTCGGCATACGCTGGCACGAAAAATTTTCCGCAGAAGCCTCCTTCTCTTTCCAAATACCGCCGCAATGTTCCACTCCAAGCGACGTCCAGCATCCCACCAACCTTAAGCTCTGCACGTTTTGGGGGGTTATCAACGCCCCACTCTGGCTGCTGTCCCGCGTTAGTTGCATCTTTGGGGGGAGCGCTCTGGGTCCGGGCTAAAAGCCGAGCTCGGAGCCCTCTCCCCAGACAGCATGCCAAATACG
Source organism: Acrossocheilus fasciatus (assembly GCA_036784905.1). Lineage (NCBI taxonomy): Eukaryota > Metazoa > Chordata > Actinopteri > Cypriniformes > Cyprinidae > Acrossocheilus > Acrossocheilus fasciatus. Next base: position 43,897,733 of record CM071940.1, read on the forward strand.
CATAACCTTTACTCTGTTTATTATATGCAAGTGTGAACTCGTGAAATGACCCTCGGTACCAGGCCTGGCTGACCAGTGAACTACCCCCACGATTACAAGATACATAACACACACATAGAGGCATTTTCTTTATTTAGTCCATAATTAATCAGTCACAAATGTATCTGGTGTATGCATGTGTTGTTTGTATGTTTCCTTATTATATTAGCCTAGTTACCACTTGTTATTTGTATTAGTAAGCTCTAAACACTCATATTCAGGTGTATGAATGTATCTCTGGTTTAATACCTTGTAGATGTCTCTTTCTTCATATCAAAATGATCTGCTCTTTATTCCTCACACAATGATGTACACTATGTGATCATGAAATGCATCACATTATTTTTACTGTACTGTGGGTAAAATTACACCAGTCTCCAGATCAGTCGTATAACATGCAAATGAGGTGTCAAGTGGGACAAAGAAACACTTTACCGCTGAAACTATGAGCCTTGTTATTGGTCAAACTAACCAAAATGGGTGTTACAGGGAAAACAGATAAAACCTCTCCCACACCAAAAGGTTACCTTCTCTTTACCTTCGGTGCCCTGGAGACACACTTATCACCTTAGAAATCTCGCGGCTCCCCTTCCGGGGGAGTCCGATCTTCTGGCAGTTTTAAATTCAGTAACTTTGTCAATTCACTTCGGACTAATCAAGCCATGGCTGGAATGACGAAGCTTTCACTCCTAAAGGAATTCACCAGGAATCTACGCATTATACATGCACCAGGATGCTTTACTCAGCACCCACAAAACCCATGCAAGTAACCGCTTGTTAACTATCTAGATGCGCTTCTAGGCTTCGACCAGGGCCGGATTATCCATAGACGGGATTGGGCGAGTGCCCTGGGGCACCAGCCAATAAGGGGGCACCAAGTGATTAAGAAAATGATTACACCTTTAAAATATTTTTCATGTTTTGTGTATATTATTTTGCTGGAAGAGATGCAGATGCATAGAAACTGAACAGTGATACAATGTATACAGAGAGAATATAAAATATATGCACGCATAAAGAACTGCGATTGGGTCAGGCCACAGTGTAATTCCGCATCCCCCCCCAGTCAGAGTCGAGCCCGCCAATTCATAATATTCAATTCATAATGGATAGGCAGCATCAGTTTAGCGGTTGTGATAAAGGTAAATTAAAAAAAAAGAGAAAATATCACGGCACGTAGCCAGGGCTCTACAGTGCGACTGAAAAGTACTGCGTGCAACTATCAAATCATACCAGATCAGCATTCGTGTTTGAGCTCAGGGGAGCTTCAAAGATTTCTACTTGCGTGTTTGCGCAGCGGTGAGTAATGTATCGCAGACATTGATTCCTTGAATGCAATGTTAATCAGAATTCACACACTGCTCAAAATACTTTTGTTCATTGCTGAGTTATGCAAGCTCACAAATCCTCTCGTTATAACAAAGAAAGTGTAGACGGTGTAAATAAGAGATTCGTTATGCAGTGTAGAGCTTCATTAATTATTATGGAGCTTTGTGAGATTGCGATGAACTGAAGTGAGTGACAGCTTTTAAAGATTATAGGGGAGTTTGCAAATGTGATATCAAATTAATACAACAGTTCAACAAACAATAAGTTAATATAAAGGGATGTACATTGTATGAATTTAACAATATTGCCCGATTTTGCTCGATTTCCTAAAGGAAAATAGTTTCAAACAGTCACAGCTGAGCCGCTGCGCATCTCCATTCAAACACAGCGTTGTTTCGTTTATGAATGAACCTGCGTTTTCAAATGAATCTAGTGAGTCAGTGATTCAATTATCCATTCATAAAGACAGTGCCTGCGTCCCAATGTGCATACTATCCATCCTAAATTCTATGTGATAGTAGTCATTTTCAATACTATTTAGGGCAGATAGGGTGGATAGTATGCACATTGTCACTTGCTTCGTTCCTGAATGAATCAGCCGTTCAAACGAATCAATTAAATGAATGATTCAGTGATAAAATCAGTGACTTGCCGCCACCTGCTGGCAGTTTTATTTTAAAAACATTAATCTCACAACATTGTTATGAATTTAAAACATCCATGCCACCTCTGAGCCTCTGTAAATGTCTGTAAATTTACCTTCATGCCACTTTTGTGTTCTGTGCCACCTTTGTAGTGGAAACTGATTTTGTTAATATTGATTTATTTTGATTGGTAACTTATTCTTATTATTCTACCTGTTCATATTCTATTTTTTTATTATTATTATTATTAGACATTTTGGAAAAGCTTATAAATATAGACTTTTGAATTTGACATAATGACATACTTTTAATAAAATTAGAGAGAGAAAAAAGGCATTACAAAAAATACCAAAAAAAATGCCCCTGTAAATCACTTTAAGGAGTCAAATATCACCTTGTAATGGGAAGGCTAATTTTTGTTATTGATCAGAGGGTGCTCCTGAATTTTTGAGGGGGGAGGGGGGGTCTCACCCTAGGGCACTACACAGTGTTAATCCGGGCCTGGCTTCGACCCCTTTTAATTAAGGTGATGTGATTATCTGATGGTTTGTAACAGGTAGTAGTTAGCTGATGTTAAAATCCTGCCATACTCTCTCTTGTGCGCGAGCACTCCCCCTCTCTCTCTGTCTCTCTCTCTGTCTCTCTCTCTCCACGCCTTCCTTGCGTTGGCATCTATGTTTAATGTGTGTATGTCTGTGTCTAGTTCGATGTTGCATGTTCCCCTGTAGTGTAGTTTAATAAACATATGTATTCACACTTGGTTGTCTGTGTCTGCTGCTCTCAGAACGAAGTCACTTTAACGTCCGGTCTTGCTACATGCTCGGAGAGCAATGTTTCAGTAAGGAAATTATTTGTCGTGGCCAGAGGAATAATTTTCCTTAGTCCGCAGTACGGACCCTTCTATTGACTCTAACTAATCATTTTATTGTACTATTAATACTACAGCTAATTCCTGAAGACGGATATATAATTGATAACCCGTTATGATTAATTATATTCATCTCAAGCTGGCACCCATCCGTGAACTGTGGGAAAAATGGGTAGAAAGGCTTCCCATGATGTATAATCCTGGCTTGAATATAACTGTAGATGAATGCTTGCTTGGGTTCAGGGGCCGCTGCCCATTCAAGCAGTATATGCCGAACAAACCAGCTAAATACAGTCTCAAAATTTGGGCAGCCTGTGATGCCAAAAACAGCTACAGCTACAATATGCAGATGTACACTGGCAAACCTGCAGGAGCACAACACGAGCGAAACCTGGGCAAATGTGTGGTGCTTGAAATGCTACGTTATGTGGAGGGGCACATTGTCACGTGTGACATTTTTCTCTGTAAGAGCTCTGTGCCAAGACCATAGGAGGTGAAAAAATTAAGGATGATAGGAACTGTGAGAAAAAACTAGCCAGAGCTCCTAAGTGCTTTGGTAACAAGAAGAAACAGGACTCGTTTTTCATCTTTGTTTGCATTCACCGAGACACACACCATCGTGTCGTACTGCCCAAAAAAGGAACAAGAAAGTGATTCTTATGAGCACCGCACACAAGGATGCAGCAGTAAGTGAACGTGAGGACAGAAAGCCGAAAATTATTTTGGACTACAACACTACCAGAGGTGGAGTGGACAATCTGGACAAGGTATGTGCTACTTGTATTTGTTCACTGCTTATAATATTTGATAATAACTTATAGTCTAAGCTAAATGGTAAACTGAAGTTGAAATCAACTGGGGAAAAAAAGTTAATTGCACTAAATGACATTTACTAAAATTTTGTGCGTGTGTGTGTAATATTCCAGATCATTGCAACATACACATGTGGACGGAAGACAGCTCGCTGGCCCATGGCTCTCTTCTTCAATATAATCGATGTCTCAGCCTACAATTCATTTGTGCTATGGAGGGAAATCAATCCCACCTGAAGACGGGAAAAGTTTCAGAAGGAGGAATTTTCTGGTTAAGTCCAGAACTAAGAGTAAAATTGTGTTATTCTTAGAATTTTGACACACTTAAGACTCTTACTATTTTCTTTTACTCTGAACGCCTTTCTGCATATGGCCCCTGATGTATATCAGTTTGGTACTACTTATTACTCAGTTTAAATTTCACCCATAGAACCCCCAGTCATCTATGGAAAGGCATAATCCCTCACCAAAAAAAGTAGAATGTGTACATACACCCACATATTTTTATGGTCATGAGGGTCATGGCAACAGAAATCAAATTTGCCTTGATCTTTTGGCATATAAGAGGTCTTTGTATCATTAAAAAATCCTGCAAGTTTCATAGCTTAAAACCTCTTCCTCATTATAAACAAAGCATTTTTTAAATCAAGCTCCAAAACCGGCTCTTTTGGATCCGAGGTGCAAGGTCACGTCACCCAGGCGCAGTTGTTTGCATAAACCGCCCACTGGTGTCCAGTCGCTTAATGGCTGACACTTGATTACGCTGAATGCGAGTGTTTTGCGTTTAAAATCAAATACAAATGACAATAGCTGCTGCTATCTTGTCTTCACTGGATACTGTACACAGATGCGCATTCACTTTCTGACACAGTCCACGCGCTCGAGTCTGTCGTCAGGACAAATGCAGTGAAAGAACATTAGCTTAGTTTGGTTTAAGCAGCTCGTTCATATCTTTGTACAGATACCAGAAGGATCCCAGTGTAAGGAACAAGTGGATAGTTTATTTTTAATGGCATCCCGGATCGTGTCAGAGGATTGTTCGGAGCATTTTGTTTTGTAATTGAGGCACAGTGTCATGGAGAGTTCACAAAGAAACATTTGTTGAAAAATGAAGCGGTACTAGATCTGACTGCAGCTGCATGACAAACCATAAATGATTTCATAATGCTTTGGCTTATGGAAATGACCGTTTTATTTTGATTATGTTGTCAAAACACAGTTTCCTATGCAAAGATGTTGGCCGATTACTGACAGGCCCTAAAGCAGGGGTCTCCAACCTTTTTTACACCGCGGACCGGTTAGAAAAATCATTTACGCACAATAAATAATGTCATATCTATACACATTTTCCCCAGAACTTTCTCGCGACCCGGTGGTTGGGGACCTCTGCCCTAAAGGACCCGCCCCTTAAAACAGAATGGAGAATGGAGGTTAAAAATAGTAATTATTCCACATATTTATTTGTAACTTTATTAACATTATAAGTAAACCTCAAGGAAAAAATTCATGTCATGACACCTTTAAATGTAATGTTGTAATTTATTAAATAAATATATAATTTTGTTTGTTAATTAATTTTTTAAAATTCAGGATAGTCAAACTATGCTGGGCTGTGTTTCCGAAAAGCATTGCGAGTCTAAGTAGATTGTAGATCTATTGCCACCAATGGTCTCTATGATCAAATTAGCTTACAATGCTTTTGAGAAAAGCAGCCCTGGATGATTTTGTATTAATATACATTTCTAAATCTTTCCAAAGTAATCGAGTAGATACAGTGATAAAACAGATACAAAATCGTCCAAAATTCACAAGTATGTTGACTTGAAACTTCTCCAAAACATGCTTAACTGGATAAACGCTGTGATATCTGTTCTGTTTTCTCCATTTAGCCTCTTGATGATCCGGGGCCTATACCATGAAGCCGGATTAGCTGGCTAGCCAGGTAAGTTTCAGTTTAGTTTGCCCCAACTCTGGGTTTTAGGTACCATGAAGGTAGCTCGGCTTTAAGCGTTGTTTGTCGCCATGGTATCTTATGCTGCACGGCTAACCTGCTCCGGGGCAGGTTATGTTCTGGATTTGAGATCTCAGACTGAAATTCGACCAATCAGCTGTGATCAAAGAAACATATAGGTGACGTCACATATCCCAGTGTCGGTTGCAATGGCTTCACCTTTTCTACCAAATCCTGTGGACATCTCCGCACAAATTGTTAGACGAGCACTTCGTAGAGAAAGAGTTTTTAGGGACAGACAAAATCCCCTAGCTTTTCCTGATACTTACTTGTATGAAAGATACAGATTCTCCGCGGAAGGAATATCTTATATTTGCGAACTTCTTGAGCCGCACATATCAAATGTGACACGTCGAAGTCATGCTCTTACTGTACCGCAAATGGTATGCATTGCGTTGCGTTTTTTTGCAAGCGGTACGTACTTGTATGCGGTCGGTGATGCAGAGAATCTTGGGAAAAACACGGTTTGTCGAACCATTCGCAAGGTGGTCCTCGCATTGCAGGGGTACATGAATAGCTTCATAGTGTTCCCCGGACATATATCGACCATGTCCATAAAAGAGGGCTTTTATAAAATTGCCGGTAAGATTGATAGGGTGACACTGCATGAACAGATTTACTTTTAGACATTCACTTTTTTTCTCCCCAGAAAGCAGATTTCACTTAGAACACTTAAATTATACAATACAGTACATGTTCTTATTCTAAATCTTTTAACAAATATATTAATCTTATGATAGGATTCCCTAGAGTCATAGGAGCAATAGACTGCACACATGTTGCAATCTCCACAGCTCTTGGAGAACATGAGGCAGATTATGTGAATAGAAAGTCCTTTCACAGCCTCAATGTTCAGGTAGGTGTACTATAGATTCAAGATGACTTATTTTCAGTGAGATGAATCATTAACACATGACAATGATCTACTGTACATTTCATCTGCAGATAACTTGTGATCATGAATGCATGATCACAAGCTTGGATGCCAAATGGCCTGGCTCAGTGCATGACTCACGAATTTTCCGTGAGTCTGTGTTGTGTCAGCGCTTTGAGGAAGGCAAGTTACAGTGCAAAACACTTTAAAGTGTTCATTTTAATTGACAAAGCAAAACTTATACAATTTTCCCCTTTTCTGTTCTGTGACAGGGCTTTTTGATGGCCTGTTGGTAGGAGACAGGGGTTATGCATGCCAGAGATTTTTACTAACCCCCTATCCTGACCCTCAGACAAGGCCACAAAACCGGTTCAATGTGGCCCTCAGTAAAACCAGGGTCAAGATTGAGATGACCTTTGGCATCCTAAAGGCACGTTTCAACTGCCTTCGGCGGTTAAGGGTGTCACCAGAGCGGGCATCACAGATAGTGGCTGCATGTGCCATTCTGCACAATATAGCCACTATCAGAAAGGAGCAAGCACCACCACTAAACCAGCTTCTCCCCGATGAAATTGACCCAATCACACTTGACCACCCAGCTGGCACAGCTGTCAGAGATGCAATCACCATACAATATTTTACTTAATAAAAGTAAATTGAAACTGCAGATAGGTCTCAAATGGTTTTATTGTTGATGTGGCTAGGGAGGGAGAAAGAGAGAAAGATGCATTAATAAGTATTGAGTGTTCATACTAATGTGTTGCCTGTTTTAGTAAGTTCACATACTGAGATCTGTTTTTCCATCTGTTTGATCTCCAATTTATTTTTTTTAATTTGGAGGCTCCTCAGCTCACAGTCCAGCTCCTTTAGAGTGCAGTCCAATTCTAGGCTCCTTTTGTAAAGGGCCCTGACCGAGTCAGTTTCCACCTGAAACATAATTCCACCACAAACAATCATTACAAGTCTTAAGGTAAATCAAATGACAAAAGGCATGACTTACAGGCACAGGACTGGCTGTAATTTATGTCAAGGGTTTAAAGCAGTACCTTGTTCACATTCCTTCTGAAGCCCATTGAGGTAGAGGCATCAGTTTGTGGGGCAGGTTGTGAAAAATCCTACAATAAAAGATAAGGGCCAGTCACATTTGTGTGACATTAAAATGTGTGCCATAAAAAAAAAAAAATGCATTCACCTCAGCAATGGTTTCAGAACACACAGAGAGGGTGTCTTCGTCATTTGCTTCACCCTAATAAATAAAAGTAGGCCAATGTAATACGTATATACACACACATTTTAATTTAAGCATTAATACATTTTTAAAATAAAACTAACTGTTAACATACGTCTAATGCACAATGAAGTAACATGAGTAACTTGAAGAACTAACGGAATTAACATTAGATTAATAAATGCAGAAAAACTATCGTTCATTGTCAATTCATGTTAGCTAATGCATTACGTTCTCTAAACAAATACAACCTTATTGTAAAGGCATCATATACACGCGCGCACACACATACATCATGCACATCATTTTTAATTAATATTGAATGTATATTTGTTTAACTTGCGCATTAACGCAATCAGCGATCTTTTTCCAACACTCTTCTCTTGCTTTGGCAGCAGATACAGTATTACTGCGTGCTTTAAACACATGTTTATATTCTTCATACTTATGAATAATTATTTCTTGTTCCTCCGCAGAAAAATATACAGCTCTCGCTCTATCCATATTGAACGCGATTGGTTGTTCGGTGCCGACGTCACTCTTTTATGTGCACGCGCCCGTGGAGTAATCATAGCTTAAGGATCAAAGCCCGAGTTGACAGAGAAAGTTGATGAGCTGCTTCATGGTACCAATTAAGCCTGATTGCATCGGTTTGGTTTTGTCAACTCAAAACTAATCCTGTAACCCCGAGTTTGTTTAGCCACCATCATGGTACAGGCCCCTGACGTCATTGACCAACAATAGCAGTCACAGCAGCCACTCCCATCAGAGCAGAGATGACCAATCGGAGCACAGCTTGAACAGAATCACAACAATGGGCGTGGCCTTCTGAAGAAACAACTGCACAATGATAAAACAGAATTGAGATTTTCAACAAGCTGACTTTAGATTCTATCATGAAAAATATCTCCTTTTTTTGTTCCACAGAATAAAAAGTCAATACTGTTTAGAAAGGCACGAGTAAATGATGACAGAAGCTCATTTATCTGTAAAATCTAATTAATTCAGTGAATAAATGCTGCTAATGTCAGCACTGCCGTACCTGGGCATGTGTGACAGAGTTCGCTGATGTCCAGATGTCCGGTCTGGTTGCTGATGGGATTGTTGAGCACACAGCTGTAGGTGTTTTTATCCTGATATTCCACCTCCAGACGTAGAGAGAGATTGATGCTGAGATCAGACACACTGATGCTGGACAATAACTGGTTTCTTTTGTACCAGGAGAGCGTTGCATGATCCACATTCACAGATGAACACACCAATGAACATGATGATGAAGAACATTGTGAAGGGTTACAGGAACAGGCAGACAAGCTGAAATAAAGAGAATTAAAAGTATGTAGGGAATAAGTGACAAATATTTGATTGTGTTCAGTAACTTGAGTCTCTGTGATCAGTTCTTGGTGTTTAACAGTGCAGGTTGATCTCTCATACCTGTAGATTCCCGCCACTGTATTTTGAATTAATCTTGTTTATATACTAAAGTAAATGCTTAAAAAGCCTGCTTTTACTGTTAATCGTTCTCATCTGATTGTCTGCTTTGTATTTGTAGGTAATGATAGGTAGAGATTTAAGTCTCAATCATGACACTTCTTTAAATCCTAAAAAGTCATGAATTGCTCTAAAACTTACAGAAATGCTAAAATGACTAAAACAGCATTTTTACATCTCACTAAAGTACAACTTAAAAACTTTCCAAAAAAATTCAGTTGCTACCCTTAATTGGCTGTACAGGTGATTTCAACATGAATAATATTAAAGTTAATTAAAAAGTTTTTAGAAGCTTTGAATCCGTTAAATCAATTGCTTCACAAAAGTGCTTGAAACACACATGTCCCTGCTGGTCAGAACAGTGTAAGTGCAACAAACTCCAGCCAAACCTGTGTAAAAACACATTTTACAAACCCACTGGAAATGCTTTATCATAAGTATAATCTATTAAATGCAACTAAACAATCATCTAATATTATTAAGTGTCTGTTTATAATGTGTTCTTTTATCAATTTTCAGGGCTTGTTTGGTTTATGGATGGCTCAGCAAAACAGGCCAATAAGAGACTATTAACTACTATTATTCCTTTTAATTATACAAATACCTCATTAAAACATCTGTTTTTTTTTTGTTTTTTTTTAACTAATCAGGCATCAGGTAAAAACCATAACTTGTTCAGTGGTTGGCCACAAGGGGGGTGATCTCTTAGTTAATCCGCATGATTCATGGCATCCCAGAAATCATTGCCCCACAACGGGTTTCGAAACCGTTATAACGTAATGAAGCCTCATTTACTGAAATCACGTGACTTTGGTGGTTTGATACACTCTCTTAACCACTGATTCAAAACAATAGATTCATAAAGGTTTCGAAGCTTCATGAAAGCAGAATTTCAAAGGCGCCCATCACTATATCTTACCGTCAAACACACCCTGAACCTTCAAAAAAGCATCTGCGAGTAAGTTCAGAGTATGTTCAAGTTTACCACACAGGACATTCTCAACAGAGTGACTAAATGCTATTTCACACTGGTGCAATGCGACAAAGCAAGGCGAATCGCGGTGCTTTCACGCCGAGCATGAAACAATTGAACGCCTTCTGATGCACGCTAGGTGGCGCCAACCAGCAATGCATTTTTCCTCAGATATGCATCTCATATATGGATATATATATATAGCATTAAATTAAGATAAATAAAGTTTGGTTGTACTCCAGAAATACAAACTATCTATAATGCTTACAAGAATACACCTAAAATATAATTAGAGGTACGATAGCATCAAGCTACACTTGAAAATGTATGTAATTATTAATGTTTTTGCTCAAACCCCACTATAAATCATCATTGAGTGCTTGTAATAACTTCCGATTGTGATCTACAGTTGATTTTGATTCTATAATAGGCAGACATGCACTCTTTGTATGTTTAATAACACTGTACACTGCTTATCATGAGCTGCATACAAAACACGTACAAAAAATATATAGTCAAAATCCTACGTCTATTTGCTTTCATGTAGAAAAATGTTTCACTCGATTTTTTTGATACAGAAGATCTAGAAGATTGCGCGCACGTTGAAGAAAACAAACTCTCCAGATCACATAAACAGCGCCACCACTTTCGACTTTGTGCAACAGCAGCTGTTCTGGTCACGTGATCTAAGCTCAAATCTGATTGGACAGACCGTTTCATCGTGGAGCAATGGGAAAAAAATTAAATAAAAATCGACACACGACGAAACAAAAATCCTCACTTTTTCGCACCACGAATGATTGCAAAATTGTCACGTTCAGTGTGAAAAGGCCTTAATCCACCATGGAAATGGATGCTAAGAAAAAGCATACCATATTTCCTTTTTTCTTTTGTTTAATGGTTATTTCAGTGCGTATGACCACCAATTTGGTGGTTATGCAATCATTTTTCATTCTTTTCGTTTAATCTATAAATTCCTATATTGTTTGTTTGATGCTAATTATATAATAGTTCTTGTTTTTTTATTGCTAACATTCCTTTGTCAAATTTCGAGCTGATGTCGCCGATGAAATAAGAGCCACCATCATAGACCATGTGATAAATCATGGTCTGTCACTGAGAGAGAGGCAGGTGAAAGAGTTCAGCCTAATTTCAGACGGTCAACTGTGGCTTCCATTATCTGAATTTTTCAACAAACTAACAAGTAAGTAATGCAATTTATGAGGGGGAGGAGGCAGAAGAGGAGAGGACTGGTTCTCCAGGAAAAACTCCACCATCAACCAAAAAAAGAACATTAGAGCAGCGGTCCAGTCCTCGCACTGTCGCAAAGCAACGACAAACAAGAACGATGAAACAACGTCGCGATTTCATGGTGAAACAACGTCACAATATAAACGTTGATCCAATTTGCAAAATCGAAACATAATCCAACGTTGATTCAACTATGGTACCCGTGAAATGCCGGCTGGGATGTAATTGTCTGGTTGCAACATCCAACTTTATTATTGATACTATTTTTTTTTGTATTTGTGATATTCATGATTTTTTTTTTAAATGTCTGATGAAATCATACCACATGATGAGGAGTTGTCATTTCTGTTGCATATGATAAACATCAAAAGGCAAACAAAACAAAAGCGGAATAAAACAGTGTTATGTGTTTGTGACAGGCAGCGCGCATCAAAGATGGATGCTTCAGTCCCCAAATTTGACTGTTACAGCGATCCAGCCACGTTAGGTCCACGGTGGGCAAGATGGCTAAATGCTTTTAAACCCTTTGCCGATGGGAAAGGTTTGATCCTGACTGACGATGCATCGGTTGCTACAAAACAAAGACGGAGACAGACGTGCAGGACACTCGTTGACACTGGAGGGCCACAGCAGTACAGCACTAAACACATACTTTGTGCCTCAGGTAAATAACCTACGGCGTTTGCAAGACAGACATTTTATCAACTCGAGCAGAAAACGGGACAGACCGTGCAACAGTTTATCACATGTTTAACCCTCTGGGATTGACAAACGCGGATTTGTGGCTGAAATGAGCTTGAATTACTCTGCCATTTTTGATTGTACAGATAAGAGCCATACACCATTCGAATCTGTAAGGGGTCTACTTTTATTTGTATACACTCATAATAACTAAACTTTGTGCTTTTGAAGAATAAAGAAAACAAATGGTGCTTTCTCAGTCTTCACTCTCTCCGTGAACTGCTTTTTGAAACACGTCACTAAAATTAACTATAACTCAGCAAATACTTTAAGACATGAGAAATATATCTATAGAAAGCTTGACAGGTCTACTCTTAAATGAAGTAAGTCTTACCAAAAACAAATATTCTGTGGTAAAGTAATCCGTATGAAACCAAGGACATGTTCAGTTTTTCCGTCTGGTCTCATTATCTCTAATTAGGCCCACACGCTGCTCGCGCTATTGTTATTACAAATCTACACGCGAGCCACGCGGCATGTAAACGCCCACACCACTGTAAACAAAGCAGCAACGCGTTCATCTCAGGGGTGCTTTATTTATTTTGAATAGTAAAAATATGTAGGCCTATACATTAAATAAATAAATATAAAATAAATATAATGTACTATTTGTGCTGTACTTTGGAACAAATAAATGCAGGCTTGGTGAGCTGAAGACACTTCTTAAAAAAACAAAACAAAAAAAAACACTGTTTTAAACTGTTTAAATAATTTGACTGGTAGTGTATGTATGGTCACCATGTTTGCTTTGTCTTTGTCTGTTCATTGTGTTGCTCACGTCTGTTTTGTGTTTTCTCATGCAGTTTCTGCTGTCTCCTGTTTTCCTGGGTTCCAGTTTCCTGCCACTGTTTTGGATATTTTAGATATTGCACCCACGATGTCTTGACTCTTCTGTTGTTCATTTGTTTGTTTGTTCCTAATAAACTGTTTAACTGCACTCACAAGTGAATCTCAAGTTATTTTATGTGATAGTTATACGTATACACATTTCTTTTTTCCTCTCATTCTTTCTTGTAACTCTTCTCTCTCAGTCACACACCTGACTGAATGGCTCATTATGGAGCTCATTATGCGGGCCTTTGTCTTCTCAGGTGTCAGTCAAAGCATTATCCAGGATAGTTCACATCCTCTCGCATAGAGCCTTTCTACTCAAAAAGTGACTTAGAAAATTTAAAATCAATATATTGTTTTCTTTGAATGAGTGATTAAGATTATTTTCAGATAATTTTGATGCAAAAATTCTAGGCTACAAGATCCAGTTCTCAAAAGTCTTGTGAACAAATGTTCTGTATGTGTTTTATGGCCTTATTTCAGTTTTTCTCTAACCACGCATAAACGTTGTTTTCTCAAAAACACAATCACGTACGTACAAGCTGCTCACATATTATTGTAGCCCAGTTTGTGCTGAATACAGTGCTTTTAGACTTTAGCCATTAAAATGTTTATAAGCAACTGAAAAAAGCACAAATGTGAGGGCATGTCAAGACTTCTCCGGGGCTCCAAAACACCCTTAGACCCCAGAGGGTTAAGGCAAGCGGCCAAGGATTGTGACTTTGGAGCTGAGAAAGACAATCAAAATAAGGGATGCTGTTTTGAGCCGATGCAATTCTGAATGTGTGCGTAGAAAGCTGCTGGAAGAAGGCACTGATTTGACGCTTGCTCGCACCCTAGAAATTGCAGCACAGTGTGAACATGTTGAACTGCAGATGACAGCGTTGCACATCTCTCCAGAATCTGAGATAAAAGAGACGGTGAGTCTTGTGTCCAAAAAAGGTGCGAGAGACCAGAAAAAAAAATTATGCAATACAGTAAAGGCAGAACAGATTCAGATAAAATTTGTTACAGATGCGGACAGACAGATAATTTTGCGAAAGATTATAAATGCCCTGCACGTGGAAAATCATGCAGGAAATGCAATGGGAAAGATCATTTTGCAAAAATGTGTAAAACAGAAGAACGTTCAAAACAGACAATAAAAAAAGAGTTGACTCAGAAGAGAAGAATTAAGAATTTGTGATTTGAAGTCCATGATACGACAGCAATACCCCAAAATGTTCAGCGGAGTAGGCAAATTAAACACAAAACAAATCAGCCTGCCTGACAGCCCCTGAGGCGCGTTCCGTTCCGAGAGTATAATGAACTGCTTAACATGCACATTATTGAGAAAGTTGGAGCAACTCCTTGAGTAAACCCAGTTGTCATTGTGCCCAAAGCGAATGCAGAAATAAGGATGTGCTTAGACATGTGGTCATTGATGTCTTTTTATACTCAAGTAAAAACGTATCAAAAGTCTTAGCCTTCAAATTCTGTAAATTTGATCACAAATACGAACAATAAATGTCACTTTTTTTTTAACTAACATTAGGTATTCTGCTGTGGTATTGAGAATTGTGACATGTCGCTGGTCTCTAAAATGTAGATGTCATAGCAACCTTATTTACAGAAAATATACATTTGATATCACTGTCTTTAAATAAATGTTTTATATAAAGTTTTGGTCATATGGCCCACTAATAATTGTTTTAAATAATCGTGATTACAATATTGACCAAAATAATCGTGATTTGTCATAATCGAGCAGCCCTAATTTAACCCCATGTGCCTTATTAAAGAGAAACTATGCTTCTAACCACAGGTGGAGAACCGTCGTTCCAACCACGTAAGTTCGTTTGAACTATGTTTTCGGGGAACTATGTTGGTAACGGCAGAACTTGCGACTATAGTTGGCTAACGATGCTTTCGTAAAACGCACCCATGATGATCACATGCAATGGAGGCTGGCTGCAGAGACTTCTCAGCTGAAGACTGCCAGGGGTGGATAAGGCATGCTAAGCGCTTCTATCCAAGGTGCTTAGCAAGAGAAAATACAAGGCGTGATGTCAACGAGAACATGTGGCCAAATGCTGAAGATCGTATAGATTAGAACATTTTGACAGTTTATGCGCTATGATTGACTATATGTTCCTGTTGGACCGAAAACTAGTGCTAATGTTTTGACTGAATGTGTTTTAAAAGAGTTAGTATATGTAGAAAAAGGTATTCAGTATCTTGATGTGTAGAGTCTGTATTTGTTTAACCAAATGTGGTTTTGGCTAGAAATTTAAATATTTGGCTTAGTGTGAAGTAGGTGTGTTGCTGTGTTAAGAGTTCAGAAAAAGTACTTTAAGTATTGGTAAATGCTTGTTAGCAATTAAAAATAAATAAATAAAGGCTGATTAAACTAATTAATCTTCCTACAGAGATAATATGGCTGTATATTTTTTAAATGTAATTTTGCTTCCATATTGCGCTAACATCGCGATTTCCACCGAGGGGGTATTTTCCAAGTATTTTAAGCTTTAGGGGTGAAAGAGAGGACCATCAAGTGCTTGAATTGAAGACCAAAACATCATAGTTATTATGCCACTGCTAAGAATCCCACCCTAATATTAGATTTAGTAATAAATAGTAGACAGAACACGCAAACCTGTAATTTTTGACTCACCATAGACAGCAACACTGAATCTGTACGTGTTCTCTTTCTTGCTCTTGATGGTCATTTCGTAAAGTCCAGAGTCTGTGGTTCTGCTGTTTGTGATGTTCAGAGATCCAGTCTTACGATCCAGCTTCAGTCTGTTTCTGAATCTCCCGTCAGGAACATCATCATATGTGGAGAAGTTTCCAGCCTCTTTATTGATTTCAGCTATACGGCTCTCTGGATGTCCAAATGTCCATGATATCAGATCTTTTTCCTGTAGCTGAGTAACATTAGTCTGTAGAGTGACGGTATCTCCCTCAGTCGCTGACACTGTTTTCACTGCATCTGAATTAACAAACACTGCAGGAGAGAGGGAGTTTTTTTCAACAGCACATTTAACTTCAGGTACACTTAAGTAAAAATACCTGGTCACACTTTATTTTAAGGTCCAATTCTCACTATTGACTGATTTTTTTTGCTGCTTATTAATATTTAGTAAGGTAGTTGTTAAGTTCAGGTATTGGGTAGGATTATAGGGATATAGAATATGGTCATGCAGAATATGTGCTTCATGGGGCGGTTTCCTGCACAGAGAAGATTAAGTGCAGATATCCTTTTCAACAAAATCACATTATGAGAAAAATAATAATTTCCTAATACACATTGGCCACAATTTGTATTCCTAGTAGCTCTAATCTTCCTTCAGGAAATCAATCAGCCTATTAATATCTGGACTAGACTAAGTCTAGGACTATTTAAAACAGAGCCCGATCTTATTTAAAAAAAAAAAAAATAGCATCAATAGCAAATTATTTTGTGTTTGTGTTTTGCGTGCTAATTATACGCAGAAACTGACTTTGGTGTGAATTCAATACGCATGTGTTTGATGTGCATATATGATGTCCTGTACAGATAAGAAACTAGTTAATAGTGAGAACTGGTCCTTAAAACTAACATGTTACCAAATAACTAAATGATCTCAAACTTTTGTGTTGGCTTCGTCTCTACAGAATTCAGAAATCCTTGTTGTATTTAATACCGATGGCCATTTAGTGAACTGGAGCCAGTAATTTAATGCTTCTACTCTCGCTTAATAAGATTTAGGCTCTTCCTAGTTTGAAATTCTGAAGGGACGTAAACTTTGTTTTGCAGATACCTTCTACCATCGGATGGAAACAACCGAGTGACATTTAGAACAATAACACCGTGTCCTAACCAAATGCGATCGACAAACAGTTTGTCTGTCCAAACCAAACGTGATGCGACAAAATCAATCGAAACTACACACAGCACGTGTTAGTTAGGTTATGGTGTTAGACTTCCAATTTCACTATTTAATATATCAATAAGATAAAAAAAAAAAAGTCTAATGCTTGAATGTGGGATCAAACCGACTATACAGATTTATAATTCTAGTACAATTGAACCTGTAGAAATGCTTAGAACTTACCAACCAGATGCCAAAAGCACAAAGAGCAAAAAACAAACGAGTAAAACATTTTCTTTAGCAGTTCAGAAAAGGAGAAATGTCCAATAACAGATTAAGAGAAGTCTTTAATAACAGATGAAAATTGCTCCAGCCTGTCAGTATATCTGTTGTGGGTTGTACTTGTATTCCTCTTTATTTTTTATTCTTTCATAACCACAGTATTGTGTCATGTTTACATGAGGAGTGTGTCATCACACCGTTTTGATTCGATCTCGTTTGCACTAGAATAATATTGTATACAGTACTAGGTAAAAAAAATATATATATATAATAACTTTGAAGCTAACCAGGAGTCCAAACAATATGACATAACAGGAGAAGCTCAGAAATGAAAGAAATGTATTATTTCTAAAGAAAAACATTGTGGAAGGGCACCACAGAAGACGGATGGCCCGATTCAAGGCTTGTCGCAAACAATTTCTTGTCCCAAAAATCCTCTATTGAAGTTTGAGGCAAACCTTTTAAAACAAATGGCACATTTCCAGACAATTTATTTTATTTGAGGGTTTAACACAATGAATGACAAAGGGATAGAAGTTATTTTTTTTTAAAAAAGTGGGGCAAAAAGGACATAAGCAATTCAACCTTTAAAATTCCTTCCAGAAGCCTGATGTTACAACTACAGATAGTCCCACCAACGGTTAAAGTTTTCAAAATCTAGCTTGCATCAGTCTACTACCTCTTTTCCTGTGGGTTGAAAGCATGATATTTCTTAAGAGCAAATTAGTTCAGCTCTCATATATATAGTCACATTCAAGAACGTTAATATACTAAATACAATGTGATTCACTTTTTTATATTGCTCTACATAAAACAACTGCATAATACAGCTAAATTTGCAAAATCTATTCAGACTTAAACATCAAATGGAAGCACTGTGGAAAGGTGTCCAATCTTTATCTCCGGCCCTAATTAAACACACCTGAAGCAGCTAATCAAGGTCATTAGGATCAATTAAAACTTCCAGTCAGGTGTGTTGGAGGGTCGAGAACAGCGCTTTCTGGTGCTTATTTAAGATATAGCAGCCAGAAGCCTGTGGAAGAAGCTCTGTCAGATGAAGTTTCTCAATAAAAATCATTTATTAATAGTGATTAATAAATTGTTTGTCTTCGACCACACTGATTTGGCAAAATCAAACCACGGACGGTGAAGGGATTCCCACTCGCTGTGAAACGTGAGCAGCCAGCAGAGGATTGTGCTTGGTCTTCAACAACACAAAAAAGGTATTCAAACGTCTTCAGTAAAATGAAGCATGTCCCAAAATACATCCTGCAGTTTTGATTTTTCAGTTCCCTTTTTGCTTACTGAGATAACTATATCATATAGTTTATATCATATATAAACACTTATACTACGGGGCCGCTTGAATCTGATTGGCTGATGAACGTTCTGAGGTGTGCAATTATTTTCAGTGAAACGCACGGTGAATGTAGTTCCAGGCAGCTCGTGACCGCATTACATGACCATATCACTTCGACACATGATTTCTGTTATTTCAAAGGTCTCACAACAGCAAAATAACCAAGACCCACAACGACACTGGCCAAACAAATAAATATAGTAAACAAATGGATAAAAACGACAGATCATGTCCATGTTTTTGCCAAAAAATTACGCTTTATTATGTACGGAAAGCACATACTCTCTCTTTCCCGCTCTCTCTCCCTCAGAGACCGCACATACAGTTTGCACACACTAACATAGCTACATAGCACTAATGTTGTTAGCGCTACTCTGACGATTTTATCAGTAAACAACTTAAAAACTACATGATTTCTCACAAGCGAGGGAACAACAACAGCGCTGTTCGTGAACAAAAGGAACTACGTTTCACTATAACTAGAGACATTGCTGCCGAACACTATTGAGAGACGCACAGAGGTAATCTCTCTCTCTCTCTCTCTCTCTCTCTCTCATAACTTAGTTATTAACTGTATTAACTGCATTAGTCCACTATCAACGGCTCAAGCCTCTGTTACTAGGTTTAAAATGACGTTTTGGAATTAGCAACGGAGGTGTTGGATGAGATGCGGAAGAAATAATCCTACTCACAATAACGATTTAAATAGAAATACCAGTCAAATGCCTTGAAATATATCGTCTGATCGATGTCTTGAGGTGTGGCAACCGTAGTATAAGCGGAATAATTGACTTCGGTCAGTTGAATTATTAAAAAAATAATGCACACAAATATTTAGAGATTAACAAAATGTCTATTTGAAGCATCAGTTTTTACATTATGATTAGTCAAACTTGTACACACACACACTAAGAGAGAGAAATGCCATATCTGCATATGTATTCACAAAATTGCTAAAACGTCATGCTACATTTAAGGCTAGAATTTTTGTTCAGGTTTTTTTAAACAATACAAAACTCGTCCAAAACAACCATCTGAACCTTACAGATGAAAAGATGAACTTTATTCACAAGAAAAACTTTAGACACAGCAAAAAAAAAGCCAGTGTACAATGAACTCAATTCGAGTCAAATTGAACACTCCTGAAATGTGTGTGTGTATATACATATATATATATATATATACATATATATATATATATATATACATATATACATATATATATATATATATATATATATATATATACACATATATATATATATATATATATATATATATATATATATATATATATATATATATATATGACTCCTTCCATTTTGGCGTTAAAATAACACTTTCGAAAGTGTGAAATATGTACATTACTCACAGAGTACATTTTAACACTGAAAGAGTTTATTTGTAAATCTAGCAGATGGGTCACACACTTCGGGTGGCTTCATCACTTTCTTCCAAACAGCGTAAAACTGCAACTTGGCACAGAAGTCTTCCCATCTTTTCTTTAATTTGTCCATGAATTTGCTGTTGCCCTTACCCAAGATCCGACACAGCTCGCCCATCACCTGCACAAACCTGCAGTGATGCCCGCTTTGTAAATGAGCAAAAACATTATGAAGTTCCTTGAAACATGGATAAGCTTCAAGGATCTTTGTGATCCTTTCCTCTTCTTTCAGGGCATTACTGTCAATGAAGGCTCGTCTTGCTTGAAACTCATTGTCTTGGTTGGTTTTTTTTATACATCTCCTGCAGTGTTTTATAACGTCTGGCCTGTGTTGTCAGGCTATCCATGTCTGCTAAAATAGAGAATGGGTAAAAAGGGTATTGGATGTGTTAATCTGAGGCATTCCTTGGGTTTTAGATGAACATTTAAAAAAATCAGCCTCATAACAGTCTGTTTTGGCTGAATAACGACTCTTGACATTTGACAGGTAATAGCGCAAAATATGTCAAAATATGAAACAATCTTAATCTAATGTATTCAACTTGTGTCTGCATCATAATCTTCTCCATTGTCACTTGATGAGAAGTCAGTTTGACATCTTTTCTTTGGATCTTTTAATTTTTGAAAAGTGACATTTGAAAAAAAAATATATATATATATAAAAAAAATTTAATGTACCCATTTTTTCCCACTGTTTTCTCTTCTCTCAAGAATGAAGCCAATCTGCAGATATGGGGATTGTTAGGAGGCCATGATGGCCAGAGGCCAATGGGCAAATTTGGCCAGGATGCCGAGGTCACACCTCTACTCTTTTCGAAATTTTTAATGACCACACAGAGTCAGGACCTCGGTTTAACGTCTCACCCGAAGGATGGGGCTTGTCCCCATCACTATATTGGGGAATTAGGACCCACACAGACCACAGGGTGAGCACCCCCTGCTGGTCTCACTAACACCTCTCCCAACTGCAACCTAGTTTTCCCAGGAGGTCTCCCATCCAGGTACTGACCAGCTCAACCCTGCTTGGCTTCAGTGGGCAACCAGTCTTGGGCTACAGGGTGACATGGCTGCTCTTCTCTCCTCTGTCTCTCTCTCTGGAGTTTGATATCCTCCCTCAGTAGCTCCTCCAGCTCCCAACTCACTCCCTCAGCTGTCCCAGAACACTTGCAATCCTAAGGCAGAGCAAATAAACCATGCCTGTTAACAACAACAGCCCAATGAATTTCAGCAAAAATGTGTCTATTAACTTGCTTACTTTGTATTTTTAAGTCCTTCCCCAGCAGGCCCATTTTCTCCAGAATAGTCCTAAAACAAGAGAAAATGGAAACATCTTAACGTTAGAAAATATGACACAGCAGCACATGCATACAAAATACTGAAGTGCTGAAGTTTAGTTTAAGCATTTGTAGACATATCTTGCATGACAGCTCTACAAAAACACAGCAAAGCGAAAGATTATTGCCTTATATACTGGTTGTTTTATTGTTTGTGGGCTTTGTGTAAATGGCTTTTAACACTTGTTTCACTAGGTATTTGAGTAAACGAAAACTACTTGCATTCTCATCCTCCATGTTCTTTGAATATAAATTATTTCGTCATCTGCGCGCAAATGATTCTGGGATATGGTAGGGTGCGAAGTGTCCATCAGATGTACACTTAATTTTCCTGGAAAATGGAGGGCGCATTTGAAGCCGCTTTTGAACTGCGCCATAAATGCAGTTTCTAGTTTGTCCATCATTGCCCGCAGTCCCGAAGCTTCGTTGCGTGTTTCCTTTTTTTCGCTCTCATCTTCAGCTACACCGTTTAAGCTATACTTATACTACCGTAATTTTTCCAAAGAGATTTGGCTGAGTCAGCCCTAGAGCTCCACCGAGTATCAGACAAAAAAGTTTGTCTTTGCGAATACTGTTCCCCATCGACGAGTAGAAGCAGAACAAACTGACTGTAACAAATTAAAGTGTTAAATCAACGATGACTGAAAAATATTTGGCATCCTTTAATTCATTAGCAATTACTTGTTTAGTTTTTTCTCCCATTACGTCAATAAACTCCTCACGTGTACTTGATGACAAGTAAGATGCACTTCCCCATCCTTTCTGGCCAAGTGTTTTAATATGCTCTGATAGAAACGGGTCAAATTGAGATATTGGCTCTAAAATTCCTAGATAGTTTCCATTGTGAGGAGAACCAATGAGCTCATGCTCCCCCCTGAACGCCAGTCTTCCAGCATTCCTTCTCTCCAGCTATTTGTTTGATCAGTTGGTAAAGAGGCATGAAAAACACTGAGCTCTGTTTTCAACTTCTCATCCTCTCCTCCATAGAATTCACACAGTGTGTGAATGGCCTCGAGAGTCAGGACCTGCATCTTTGCCTATCCAGTTGTTGGCCTCTGCCAAACTGAAGTGCACTCAGTATTTTACTGGACTGTGTCTCGCCCTCTCCCCTAAATCTCCTTTGTATTTCATGAGAAAGAACATCTATGAACTTGTAATTTGCCTGTACTTTGCAGGCACCCTCCTCTGCCTTTTCTGTCCTGGGGAGACTGTGGGAATGCTTATCCCAGTGGCGTCTGCCTTTTCAGTGGCACTCTTAACAACAGTACATGCTGTGGAGAGACCAATATCACAGTTCTGTAGAGCATCAGAGGCAAAAGACTGGAGTGGCTATCTCAAGGCAAAGCAAACACTCAAAGTCTATCGCTTTAAGGTACACCCTGGTATCTGAAGGCTCCTGCTCTGTAATGTCAGTGAGGACCTTGACCACAGAGCTCATCACTTTAAGTACAGACTTTTCTTTTATCAACGTTTCGGTGTGAGAGCCTTCATCAGGATAAAAAAAAAAAAAAAAAAAAATACCTTTACAAAATGGAGAACAATGTAAGTAGAGCAAATAATCACTCACAGGTGGGAATACCAATTAAAGAGAAAAAAGAAAACCATTACAGAGACGCATCCAAATTTTAAACTATATACACAATAAGAAGATGCCACTCACAAAAAGCAGCTTAAATCAAAATCCACATTTAGACCATATGGAATTATGGAAAGTATTTAATTCTTGTATCCAATAAGCCTCCCATTTCAGTAAAATTCAATCTAAGTCCCCCCTCTTCTTGGTAAATATACCTATTCAATTCCCATATAACGTAACAGGATGGTTAAACTCCTAAAAATGCGATGCTAGAGAGTAATCTATGTTTCTACATCTTATAGTACTGTGATGTTCCATGATACACGTTTTAAGTTCTGTTTATTTTTCCTATGTAAGATTTTCCACAGGTACATGTAATAGGATAAATCACCGCTCTTAGTTTTACAAGTTATTATTCCTGAAAAGTTCTTTCTGAAAAAGGGGGTCCTGAAAAGTTTCTTTAAGCCTTTCATCAGATTGTAAGATGTGCCAATGACACTTTAATTTAATTATTTTTTGATATGTTCTGTTCATCTAATATATCACGTGGTAAAGATCCCCAAGAATCTTTTTGGATTTCTTTCTTTTTTCTTTAGTAAATCAGAATGCTGGATCAGGATTCACTTCCATTGTATAAAATACTATACAAGTGAATGGTGACCCAGATCTTATTTTGATTTTTGCTGTGTGTGTAATCTAAATTCTGTTTTTTTTTTTTTATATATATTTGGTTTTCTAGCCTTCAGATGATCCAGATACCTACATCCACAGGCATGCATTTTCCACTCCTGTCTTGCTGGTTGGTGAGGAGGACTGCATGGTGGTTGTAGGTACAACCCCAGTTCTAACATTTGACAAAGACCTGCTCCTCGAGTGGCCTCTCTACCTCCTGGCCTATTACTACACATTCCATCTCGCATATCCAAAGTGTCTTGCAACACTCTTGTCTGTGTTTCAAACACAAGTTCTGAGAGATGCCATCCACGAGCAGGATGCAACCCCCTCGTACAAAAAGGCCATTCGAGAATGGAGAATATTTGTTGACTAATTACTGTTTCAAACCTGTTGTATGTCTGAGGCTGCGAGACAGCTGCAGTGTTTTTTTTTTTCATCTTCTTCCATTTGCACTTGATTTGTGCTGTTAGTTTTTTCCCCATTTTCAGTACACTGCAAAAAAATGCTTTTCTTACTTTGATTTTTTTGTCTTGTTTTCAGCCAAAAAGTCTAGAAAATCCTTCTTGATTTAAGAATTTCTAGATAAGTAAAAATTGTCTTGTTTTCAGAAAAAACAAGTCAAAATTAAGTTAATTTTAGCTTAGAACAAGCTAACTAATCTGCCAATGGGGTAAGAAAAATAATCCTATTTCAAACAGAAATGCAGTTTTCACTAACTTATTTATTATTCAATTCTTATAAAAAGCTAAAAAGTCTGGTTTTAAGAATGTGTATCTAGTTTTAAGATCCAGTAGCATTTATTATTGTCTAGATATTTATGCAAATGCCAACACACCACAAGACAATGATACTGATGATGAACTAACTGCTGTAATAGTAGAAATTCATGAAGATCACTCAAAAACAGATAACAATGAATCTGATATTCCAGCCTCTGAACAATCAATTCCCCTGTGACCACAAAGAGGCTACTCGTGATCACATTGAAGAAAAAAACAAAAACACAAAACAGTCTAACATGTACACACTAACAATCCTAATTAATTAAAAAACTTGACATGTTTACAATTTTATCATACTCCAAAACAGTGCACTGCATTTTGTGATATAACTACTTCTACTTCTACATTTTGAGAAAATTTTTTTGCAGCTTGCACATCTGTGGAATTTGTCATACACACACCATACATTGCATTACATGCATATATGCAAACAAGTTTCAATATCTTCTTCATTTACACTGTAACATTAAATACCATTTGATTTGACATCATTTTACATACACTGAACAAAATTATGAATGCAACACTTTTGTTTTTGCCCCCATTTTTCATGAGCTGAACTCAAAGATCTAAGACTTTTTCTATGAACACAAAAGGCCTATTTCTCTCAAATATTGTTCACAAATCTGTCTAAATCTGTGTTAGTGAGCACTTCTCCTTTGCCGAGATACTCCATCCACCTCACATATCAAGATGCTGAT
Organism: Acrossocheilus fasciatus; assembly: GCA_036784905.1. Taxonomy (NCBI): domain Eukaryota; kingdom Metazoa; phylum Chordata; class Actinopteri; order Cypriniformes; family Cyprinidae; genus Acrossocheilus; species Acrossocheilus fasciatus. The sequence continues at coordinate 43,922,812 of CM071940.1, forward strand.
TCGACAGCGTGATTATTGCACATTATTTGATTATTGAATTTTCATATCCATGCCTCATTGTCCCTTTGTGTTGAGGACAAAACTCGAACCTGTGTGCTTTGGTACCTCCCCGGGTAGTAATATGGGGTGGCGTAGTCACTACTTTGTCAATATTGTTGAATTATTTTTTTTGTTGTGTGATTTGTTAAAGACCTTCTCCTGCCACAGTGTATTAAAAGTACAAAAACCAATCAATGAAAATGTTGAATATACTACCTGAATTTCAAGTACATTTTTAATACATTTAAGAGTATGTCTTTTTCACCTGGGTATGTTTCTGAATTATTGCAGAAATTAAACTCTTTTCTTGTTTTTTTTTTAATCTAATTTCAAATGCTATTACAGAACCACATGCAATTGGGCAGGACCTTGGACATCTTGGAACAGGCAAACCAAAAAAAGTATTCAAACCATGACTCCCTTCTTCATGGTTATCTTCACTTTGAAGTGTTGACAGCACATGCCAGGTAAGTAGTGGTCTCTCTTCTCTTAACATGACTAGTACTTCCAAATAACACTGATTTAGAGCAAAAATGTCTTACGGTGAGTAATATTGAGGATCCCCCAACACAGTTTGAAGGTCATGTTGATTTTGAAGAATCAACAATCTGGCAGTCTGTTGACCAAGAAATTATTTGCTGAGACTTTTTTACAAAGTAAGTTGTAGGTATGAATATTTCTGTAAAGGACGTATTCTGCAGCCATATTTAGAAAAGATTTCCAAAAGATCTATCTCTCTATCTACAATGCCCTGTAATTATGTATGAGCATGCGTTTCTAGTGCCATGGATGATTGTGTATATAATTTTAACTGCCATGAACTGTATTAACATTTAAGAAAGCTTTTGATTTTCAACTACAAAGGTAACTGTGAGAATCCATTTAAAGATTCAACTTTCTATGCAAAATGGGCACCATGGATTGGGCCTCTCACCAGAGCCAGCAAAAAAGTACTCAACACTGAGTATGCCAAACTCACAGCAAATAAGTCTGACATTGACATTACAGAAGAACGACTGTCAAGCGAACTAATGAACTTAACATCAAAATAGTCCTTTTCTGCACTTTCTTGAGGCAAAATCATGAATCATGTCATCATAGGACAGGTGTTTCCCCAAGTCATGATTTATGCTAATGATGGCCAGTCCACGCAAACGTTCCTGTGACATGGAAGGCCACAGGTAGCTTTTGATGAGCTTTAATTTTGAAAAGCCCCTCTCTGAAGATGCTACAGTTACTGGTAGGGTGGCTGCAATTCTTAAGGCTATCCAAAGGTTAGGACAGAGTTCCTCCAGGTTTTTCTCACAGCAGCTCAAAGGCATTCATCTTATCTGATGGTAGATCAGGTCAGTTCTGAATCTCATGAGCCAGATCCATTCCACTGATGTCGCAGTCATCTCTGAAGGTTAGAGTGTTTTGAACTTCCATGCACTGAGCCTTTAAAGATTCCCTGGACATCTGAGAGAGTGCTGAAGTTCAGCAGCACTCCATATTTTGTTTTCACCTGGCTGAGTGTTTTAAATCTCTCGTCTATGGATGTCACAGCAGAGTCGACCACAATGTTGGAAACGGTTTAATATTTTTTGGAACCTACGATACTTTTCAGAATTTCTTTGAATAAAAAGCTAAAAAAGAACCGCATTTATCCACCTTATTCCTAAATGCGGAAATAAGCCTATGGGCAAGACTGATAGTTCATTAGCCGCTATAGGGAAATAATAATATGAATAACAACGTGCAGTAAATGGTGAAACTGTTTGCATTACAAACCAGTGTGTTCATAATTAAAATCTTACTCTAAAATAATATAGTAAGACACACCAATATGCAGTATCAAGCAGCAAAACGAGCGGTTCTGTACAGATAAAAATAGCTGGAAGCAAGACCCATAAATGGCTGCGCCCAATTTTATGTGAAGAATGAGGTGGATAAAAAACAAATCTTTTCTAATATAAGTCTTTATTATCACAGTAGTATATTGTTAGAAAAGATTTCTATTTTAAATAAATGCTGTTCTTTTCTTTTTTTTACTTTTTATCAGTTTCCAAAAAAAATTAATTAATTAAGCAGCACAACTGTTTCCAACACTGATAATAAATCAGCATATTAGACTGATTTCTGAAGGATTATGTGACACTGAAGACTGGAGTAATGATGCTGAAAATTAAGCTCTGTTCACAAGAATAAATTGTATTTTATGGTATATTAAAATAGAAACCGATTATTTTAAATTTCAATATTATTTCACAATATTACTGTTTATGTAATTTTGATCAAATAATTGCAGCCTTGATGAGCAGAAGAGACTTCTTTAAAAAATAAAAATAAACATTACAAATCCCAAATTTTTGAACGGCTGTGTGTGTGTAGGCTATGTATGTATGTACATTTTATGTGTTACATAAAATTAAATGAATTCTACTTTTTTTACCTTCAGATGTACGGCTTGGTCTTCACCACAGCCTAAACAAGCGTACTCTCCTGAGGGCGATCGAAATTAATAAGATAAAGATAAAAAAGGGTTACTCCACCCCAAAATGAAAATTCTGTCATTAATTACTCACCCTCATGTCGTTCCAAACCCGTAATACTTTCGTTCGTCTTCAGAACACAAATTAAGATATTTTCGATGCATTCTGAGAGCTGTTTAACTCTCCCATAGACAGCAATGTAATTAACAAAATCAACATCCAGAAACGTAGCAAGGAGATCGGTAAAACAATCCATGTGACATCAGGGGTTCAACTGTAATTTTACGAAGCATCAAGAGTCAATACTGAAAGGGGTGGCTGTTCAGAGTGCTGTATCAAAGCATATTAAATGCAAAGTTGATGAAGGAAGAAATTGGCTAGGAAAAGGTGCACAAGCAACATGGATGACCGCAAGCTTGAGAATACTGTCAAGTAAAGCAGATTCGAACACTTAGGAGAGCTTCACAAGGAGTGGACTGAAGCTGGAGTCAGTGCATCAAGAGTCACCACGCTCAGACATCTTCAGGAAAAGGGCTACCAAGCCACTTCTGAAACAGAAACAATGTCAGAAGCATCTTACCTGGGCTACAGAGAAAAAGAACTGGACTGTTGCTCAGTGGTCCAAAGTCCTCTTTTCAGATAAAAGTAAATTTTGCATTTCATTTGGAAATCAAGGCCTGGAGGAAGACTGGAGAGGCACAGAATCCAAGCTGCTTGAAGTCCAGTGTGAAGTTTCTGAAGTCAGGGATGATTTGGGGTGCCATGATCTCTGCTGGTGTTGGTCCATTGTGTTTTATGAAGCCTAAAGTCAATGCAGCCGTCTACCCGGAGATTTTGGATAACTTTATGCTTCCATCTGCTGACAAGCTTTATAGAGATGCTGATTTCCTTTTCCAGTAGAACTTTAGCACCTGCCCACAGTGCCAAAACCACTTCCAAGTGGTTTGCTGATCATGATATTACTGTACTTGATTGGCCAGCCAACATGCCTGACCTGAACCCCATATGGAATCTATGGGATATTTTCAAGAGAAAGATGAGAAACAATCGATTCAACAATACAGATGAGTTGAAGGCTCAATAGAAAAAAAATCAGCATCACATTTGCAGTCATGTTAATATTCGGGAAAACAGCAGTCTTCTTCCTCACTTGATACTGTTTGTTGTAAAATATTATGGCATGAGAACAGTGTTGGCAGCCCTGGTTTTCAAAGATTGAGAACAACTTACTTTAAGATGCTTTTTCAAGGTTAGATGCTGAATCCTTTGAAACCGAGACAAGTTTTTTTTGCAGGTAAACAAAGCATTCATTGCACTGTGATGTTACGCAAGTAAAATGTTCTTTGTATTTCCATGACAAAAACACATCTCAAAAGACAGATTCAGAGATTTTGATATTATATTGTACTCCACATAAAGCAAATATTATAATATATTTCCTTCTATGTTTTTTTCCAAGTTCTCCTAATTCCTAGATGCTTGCTGGACGGACACTTTGCAATGACATTTGGGTGATTTTCCCTCTCCACTTCCTGTGAAGTGATATATCGATGATTCCTTATTCTCTATACCATTCGTAGTGCCCTTGTTCACTTCCTTCAGATTGGAATCTCACTTAAGATGATAGAATACCCTGTGAAGTCCACTCATCATCTCTGTAGGTGCGTATAGCTTATTTATTGGTTTTGGAACATATGTGACCATGGATGACAAAACCAATCTTAAGTGTCAGTTTTTCTAAATTTACATCATAAATAATGAATAAAAAAAGCTTTCCATTGATGTAAAAATCTAAATACTGAGAAAATCACCTTTAAAAGTTGTCCAAATTAAGTTCTTAGCAATGCATATTAATATTCAAAAATTAAGTTGATACATTTACTTAATATCCTATTGATTTTTGGGATAAAATAAAAATGGATAATTTTCACCCATACAATGTATTTTTGACTATTGCTAGAAATATACCCCAGCGACTTAAGACATATAACAATGAGGACTTATGTGAACTAAAACCACCATTCACCTTTTAAAGCACTTAGATTTATCATTAAAAAAATACTTATAATTAGGTTAGTTTGTTTACCATTAAAACAAGAGCCATGTTACCGTTTGTGCTCTTAAAGCTGGTAACTTTGTGCCTTTTTCTGTTCTAGGCCATGTTTTACATTTGTAGAGTTTCTAGAAACCCAAGAGGCTGAGCACTGTGGCTTGAAGATGAAATCTGTCAATGGCCAGATGAATTAATAAAGGCCATACAAAATGAGGAGCATTTATGCTTCAGTAATTCAACTCTTCATAAAACACCAAACCAGGACGGTTTACTCATTATTTTATGTTCTGATCAGTTTCCTTACTTATGATACAATTTATAATAATAAAATGGGTAAAACAGTGCAACACAGCAAATCCCAATCCTAGATGAACTACTGAAAGGCTTAACAAGTAGTCAGATGGTTACACTAGCACTGTAATGGTTAAACCTAAATGATTGTGCATATTATATATATAAATTTTAAAGTTTTATTATTATATGTTGTAACCTTCTGCTGGGATCAAGATAATGCTGATTTATATATTCCATGTATTTCAAGTTGTTTACAAAAACAACAAATACTGAAGGTTAGATCCAGATTCAAACAAATATTGAGTTACGTGATCTAATCCAACTTCAGTGTGTTAAGCACTGTAGCAACGTTCAGTATGTTAGTATATCATTTTGAACACAGACACAGAGCATTAGTGATGAACATGGAAGGAAAGAAGAACAAAACATACAGAAATAAGAGAAAAGACAAACAAGAAACACAAGAACTACAGCTTTAGAAAAGACATTAAGTCTCTCAGGATCTCAGCAGAGGATGATTAAACAACTCCACAAACAGCATCACCAGCTTGAAAATTAATGGTGACAACAAAATATTCAGATCAACTCGTTGGGATATGATACTTATAGTATAGATTATAAAACATAAAATGTCATGGCAGTATGATGATCCATTAATTTCTCATTTCTGCTTGGCCTGCTGAAATGAGGACAATCTACACACTTTCACACTGACAGACTTCAAGATCTGGTTTTCAAACACTGGCTCTTGAATTTACTGAACTGTTAATCAGAGCGATCTCTGGTCCAGCAGCACAATGACAATGACAAGCTTCGGGGGTCAGGGACCAATAAGGTATTTCTTAGCAGTATTTTAGTTCACTCTCAGTTGTAACATCTGAGTTTTAGTCTTGTCAGAGGAATCGAATCAAGCATTCCTTGGACTGAAGATCAGAGTACAATGGAAGAGTGAATATCATTAGTCAATATATACTGTTAACATGGTGTTTAGTCCTTAAGCTGATTAAATTGGTTTGGTTATTTCAGCAGAATGGTCAAATATGTGGAGACACATTTCAGAAAGCCTTTCTGGAGTGGACCTCTGTCCAGCATGAGCTTGAGAGGCTTTGTGCTGTCCAGCTTGTAGAGCGTCCATGCATGCTGTCTCAGTGGAGTCTGGGAAAAAGACATCAAAGGATGATGAGGAAGGTCTTGAGATTGCTGTGTGCAACATGGAGGACGTTTAAAAGGAGTTAATATCTTCATTTTTCTAATGTAAATGTCAATATTCTTCCTATTATAAAAAAGTAATTTTAAAGGAGTTTGAGCAATTATGTCCTTTGCTAGTTTGTTGGGAGTATAAATCTTTATTAAATTACTTCATAGTGTTTTATAATGTGTGCGTCTGCAGCTGAACTTAATGTCTGTGATGTTGACATTCAGCAGCAGGTCAGTGATGTCCAGCCACAGGTTCTACATTTTCAATACACGTGTAGATGTAATAACCTCTTTTCCATAATTTATGCTCTACATTCTCCAAGTTGAGTAGCAGAATATATCTCATTTGCAAGGCTAATTGAATTGTTTAAGATGTAGCATCAAGTCCAAAGGTCAGATAAGATAATGACAAAATGTTACATTCACAATGCTAAGAAATGAATTTGGGTGCTGTTATAATACTGTATGTTGTTCATTATTTAGATGGCAACAAGGCAACAAGAGGAGGCACAAAATAAAGAGGAAAATGAATTAAGACAAGCTGAGATGCCATGAAGGTCTTGAATGAACAGTCAGTCTGGCAGCTTTATTCAGTGGACACACGGCTCACAGCTGATCATTTCCAGTGGAGAGAGGACATTCAAGAAAAAAAGTGGAGGCCCTTCATTTTCTGCAGAATAATTCTAAGATGTTCTCATCAGACACCATTCTGTTTAAATCACATTTCTGATTAAGAAACTAAGGCAATAAACTATAGCTCTGATGAGACACAGTGATGAGGACTAAAGCATGTAAAGCATGCTGAGCATGTAGAGCAAACACTATCCTGGAGAAATTTCATGATTAAAACATTTCAGCTGATTCACATGTGATCCATTTAATATTTCCACATCCAATTGGCAATAAAATCAAATAAACTGCATAAGCACATTAGTTTAGACTTATTTCTGAATCTCTGAGTGTGTTTGTGCATTTAAGACAGGTGTTTCACTCTATTGTGCATTTTTAGAGTGCAGTTATCATAAACAGTCCTACACTGTCAGAAAAAGCGTACGACTGGGCTCTGTGAACACTTAGGGTACAAATGATGAAGCTGTACCCTCAATGGGTCATAGTTACACCTTAGGGTACTTAAATGCACAATTTAGTGTTAATAAAAATGTACAGATATGTCAGAGAGCCCATGTTTGGATCATTTAATCCACAAACAAAGGTACAATTACTTGTGGGATAAAAATTTATGCCAAAGTGTAAGAAATGGTAAAAGCTTATTACTTTGGCTATATCCACAGTAATATCAACAATTCAGTGAACATATAACTGTCTAGATGTCTAAGAGAAAGATATTCATGTTCATGAATTGTTGGTTATTTGGAAGAGATACACAAAATAACCAACTATATTTAGGAGTCCACATATTACTGACTCGCAATGGTTCTGAGTAGCACACAAGGCAAAGTAAATGTAAAGCAGAGATGTTTATTTTTAAGTACTGTGAAAAATCCGTTGGTTCCCTTTCAAGTTCTGTCCACTTGCCATTGTATCAATAGGCCTTCCTGAAGCATAGGATGGAAAAATTTTCTTCGAAAATACTGGCCTAACAAAACTAGTGTATTGTTTTTAAATTTTAAACTTAGTTATTACAGTTGGTTTTATTATTTAGTCAGTAATTAAGATAAAACTTTTAGTATAACTTATACTCTAGACTGCTATACTCACAATTCTCTGTGCACAATTCTCCTCATCAAAAACTGTCAAACACATCTTATCATCTTACTCCTGTCAATCCTATTGACAAAGGGCATCTCGGGAATTACTTTCCTGTGGTTTGAGTCTTACCTCTCAGATAGGTCCTTCAAGGTATCGAGCTACTGGGGTGCCTCAGGGCTCAGTTCTTGGACCACTTTTCTTCTCTGTCTATATGGCATCACTAGGTTCTGTCATTAAGGGTGTATTCCCCCCTTGGTGCGGATCTTTTGGGCAGGTGTGAATACAGCAATTGCACTCGGGTGCTGACCAAACAACTGTACCGAGACCCAGCTGAAGAGGTGGTCTTGGTTTGCTTCCAAACAAACTGGTACGGTTGAATGGATAAAACATGGAACGGATGACCTTAAGCACACGTGTTGTTTTGTTTACAATTTCTGGTTCACTTGCAAAAAGAGCAGTGTGAAAGCGAACCGCACGAAACAAAAAAAAATTAATCAACATTGTATTTGGTCTGGACCAAAGCAAGTGACCTAGCGGACTTTCCTGGTGTGAATATACCCTAAGAAACATGGCATTTTATATCACTGCACTGTAAAAGATAAATTCACCATTTGTCCAGCATACTGTACTTTTTGAGTCACATATACAAGGAATTGTGAATAACTGTGAGTGTACTTAAAATAACATGTTAATTCAACAATTCTCCAAAATGTTATACCTACATCTTTAACAAAAGTTTTCTGGACATCAACATTTTTGTGTTGAAACAACAACATTAATATTTAAATATTTTGTGTATGCGTGATGAGCCATGAAAATCGTGCCAGTGAACAGGGTTTCCATCTTCCATTTTAAATGTGTTTTTTTCCTCATCTCAGTCCCATGTTGGACTTTGCTAATATCTTGATTCTTCAAGGATCTGCATATTGCCATGACACTTTAGGGGAGTCATAATAATAATAATAAAACTTTTAATTCTATGCATGCGATGAATTGTATTCCAACACTAGCATAATAGGGTATGATTAAAATGCAGCTAATCCATGTATAGTTTTAACTCATAAATGTTGACACGTATTTATAACAGTACATTAAAAAAAGACATCACTGAAACTGTCAACTGCTCAGGGACATGAAGCTGAGGATCCAAGTGCAGTTATTTATAAAAGGGTAACCCACAATCGTAGTCAAGGTAACAGGCAAAAAAAGCAAAAACAAAACCAGAATACCAGAACTAGGAGACTGAAAACACCAGGCTTATATAGGCAGAGGTAAGGAGATAATGAAAAACAGCTGTGGACAATCAGTGATGAGATATGGCAAAGGATTTTGGGAAATGTGGTTCACAAGGCAGAAACATTCTGGGACAGAGTGCTCTCTAGTGGACAACCAGGGAACTCCAGCCAGTCATCATAACAAAATCATTGTTTCTTTGTCATTTGAAATCAAAGGTTTGCTATAAATATTAAAATATTTGTGATGCTTATCGTTACAGACGGATTAGCTCACGAAAGGACTCTGAAACCACATTAGTGGGCATTTCGTATATTTTTTTTTTAAGGGGTCATAACATGAGAAACCAAATTTCCCTTGATCTTTTGATACAGAACACTGGGCATGATCCTAATTTTCACACTTTCCAGAGGAGAAGTTAGTTTGAATTGTGAGGTGTTCTCAATGCTGCTGGTTGTTTGTGGAGTGAATGGTATTGGGACATCCAGCGGTGTGCGCTTTGTTATCAGATGTTTCTTACCTTGATAAAGTCTGGTTGAGAGATCAATTTGTGAGTCCCACAGTGCGAGTTGAAGATGACTGGAGGGAGACCACACCAGGTCCAAGGAATTTCCAGATGGCAATTAAGATGGAGATCTGGGCTAAAATAAAGCCCCTTTCAAGTTCAACACAACTGCGAAAAACATGGATAGATATTTTTTATGACGAGTTCACAAAGATCAGCCCTTGTTGTGTCTTGTCTTTTAAATATCAGCACATCAAAGTGAAACACAGTAGGAAATGACAGTTGCCCTACTTTACAGCACATGCCATTTTCACCTTCAAAGGTTGTCCTGCAAAATATGTATTTACAATTCTGAAAAAACAACAACATCAAAACTACTTAAGAAGGTTACTGTTCATGTTGTCTGTAATGGTGAGGTAACTAAAAAAAAAATGCACCAAAAATAGACAAGAAAACATCCACATAGAGGTAAAATTGCAAAAGCCATCTCTAAGGGTTTGAGCAAGTATTTCTATGCCACCATATAAGAGAAATGCCAAATGAGGAGATTCATCCAGATGCTTAAGCAAATACGTGCTCCGAGTCATCACAAATGAAGTAAAAAAAAAAAAAAAAAAAAAAAGCACAAGGCTTCATGATGATATTATTATGGAGCTCATGCTTACCCAAAAAATTATGAAAGAATGCTCTTTTTTTCACTCGGACACTGCAGGCTTCATAAAGCACCTACAGGTTTTACCCATTTGGTGTACATATGTATACTGAATCTGGATAAATACAGTCAAACCAAAAATTCAGACACCAGATATAATTTTAGATATTTGTTTACTAGTGTGTGCAGGACACTATAAGGTCATCTTATTTTAGAATATTACCAGTTATAAATTTGACCATTATTCTTAGTTAATCGTAAATTGTTGTTATATGCTTATGACTCGTGAATGTATTGCTCAGTTTACTGAAATAAACCAGGCTTGATGATGTATGCAGCCTGCAAATGTGACCTCCGGAGGATAGCAAAATAAAGTAACCTGTGACATATGCTCAAAAATTCTTCATACAGTGGACTACCAGTAAAATTGATAAAAATTTGAGACCAAAAATTATTCAGACACTTTGACCTGACTGGAGCTTTGTCCCAATTCACAGACTGCGTCCTTCGAAGTGCATATTTAAATGCCGATTGCGTCACGGCAGCGCAACGAAGTCTTTCCCAATTCACGATGCACCCTCCCAAAGAGTATAGAAGCCAGAATAAGTTCTTTGACCCTCTGAAGGCTGCATTCCAAGGGCGATTGGAACTGCAGTGTGACTGACACAACTAACCTACTGACCGCAAGCCCCGCCCCCCTTTGGTTACAGTTACCTCAAACAAACAAACGGAGCTGCTCACTGTCTTACAAAGACAGCTGTCAGAGTGAAAACCTTGTCACGAGATTTTCTTGAACAATTTTGGACACAAAAGGACCACCATTCAAATGGGAATTAAATATGCCATGGAGGGATATATAAAAGATTTTAAAATAAATATGGTGGGTAACTCGATTAATTTCGAAGCGAGGGTTTACAGATCGCAATGCGAGCGGGAGAAATCTCATATTACGGTCGGTCATCATGATCGCAGATGACGACATACAGGATCAACACTGTTCATGTATCGCAGGAAACGATTAAATTAATGCACATTTAATCAGTTTAATATGGAGAGGCACTGAAATGTAGACCTTCGTTTATGTGTTTTTGACCTACACTGTACAAGACGCGAGAACAGTCCGCTATTTAGGTTTGTACGTTTGTACGTAATTCTAACATTGGCAAAGAATATGTAACATTATAAATATCTAATCATTTTCACAAATGTATGTAAAATGCTTTTTAGTTGAACTGTCAGTTTACAGGAATCTTTATATATATGTAATTGTGTAAGTAGATTTATGTAAAACATTTTAAAATCATATAGACAGTGCTGCCTTTTATATAAATGCTTTTGTTCAGATTAAAGTATGAGGTTATGAAATTAGGATGTTAAATGTATCGGCAGGGTCACACTTACAAAAAAATGGAAATCGGAATCAGCCAAGATTAATTTAAAATGTATACATGTATCTTACTCAGGGTTCATACAGATGCTGCAAAATGAAATTCCAGGACTTTCAAGGACTTTTCAAGCACTACTTTTTTTTTGTTTTTTTCAAGTATTAAAATCAGAGATCTCACTTATGAAACAATATCGTGATTATCTTTCAAATTCTAATAAATAAACTAATAAAATAAAATGGTACAAATAAAGTTCAGCACATGTAACGTTATATTAATTTCACTCAAAATCTCTTATTTTATATTTAATTATTTTACACAAATAATATTAATTTCTCTTGATGTCATGGTTCTATAGTTATATGTTCATCTTTTTAGTGGTTGTTGTGATTGTTAAATATGGTACGTGGCTCCTTTAAGAATTATGTTCCGGTTCCGGTCGCTCTCCTTCAGTTCGCGGTAAGCGCGGCTGAAGAGAGGTGAGTTCTGCTGGAGCTCTCATTAGAAAGTTTAATACAAGTTTGTTTCTTGTAAAATGTATTTTTGTGTTAAAATGCAATTTGATCTTATCGAAACACGAATAAAGATTGTGTAATATGAAGTGTGTATTTTTTTCTTCTTCTCGAGAGTGACCATGTACGTCTGAGCTCTGGCTGAAAGGATCACTTTTGACTGGCAGATCAATCAATGCTGAAATTGTGGAGGAAGCCCACGGATTGAAGTTTTTATTTTTATTTTTTTTTATTCATTCAGGTATGTTTTCTGTTCATGTTTCTGTTAATATTACTGGTTTGTCAAATGTTTTATGTTGAGAAAAAATGTAAAATATTGTTGATTTAATCATATGCAGTTTATTTGGAAGAGAGGTCAATCAATGCTGAAATTGTGGAGGAAGGCCACGGATTGAAGTTTTGTTTTGTTTTTTGTTTTTTTTGTATTCGTTCAGGCTAAAAAGTGGCCTGAGGAATCTCTGTTGTCCGGTCTCACTCAATTGCCAACACAACGCAGAGCGAAGTGCCAGACCGGTCACACAAAGCATGCAATGACTGTGGCGACTTCAACATTTGAAAGGATACCATGGCAAAGTTAACGCTTTCCTTATTCAAACTGATTTTTTTTTTTTTTCATGAATATATGATTGACCTGAAGAATTAAAGTTTTATCATACACTTGGAAAATTACAAGCTATATCATGCTCGTAGACACTAGGCTCGTGAGATGAGACAAAATACAGCTACTTGGCTCATAAGGAGACAATATTGTAATACTATTATTTTTTTTAATTTCCATGACAAAATATTTGTCTTTTAAACACAAAAAGTAAAACAATGCAGTCATATTTTTAAATGTTTTAACTAATCTAGGGCTGTAACTAATGATTATTTTGGTAATCAAGTAATCTACTGATTATTTGAGGATTGAGTAATCTGAAATTTAATTTTTTTGTAATAAAAAATGATGATCCCGCACACTATCGGTCCATGCTAAATATAGAAATGTATTACAAAACAAAACAGCGACGTTTCGGTCCACTGACCTTCATCAAGCTTGTGTATGCTGTTACAGACAAAACATTTAAAAACAGTCACAACCAATGAATGTAATCGACACTACATGTGAACCAATCACCAACTCGTAAGACATGATTAGCAAGGACTCAAATATCCAATAAAAAACACTTTTCAATATTACCAATAAACAATGTTCCCTATTTTATAAACACATCTAATGATATTTGCAAAGTCACACTGTTAGACAATAAATATCTAAACAAAATTACAATATCATCTCTTCACAATTAAATAGACACTCAAAAATACTGTACAATAAAAAACACCCTACAACATTACATTAAATAATGCTTCATCATTTAACCCCAAGGGTGATTAGGTTTGCAAAGTCACAATCCAAAACAATTCACGTCTTAATAAAAGAGTTTCAATATCACCACCACGTGGTGGAACTGACACCTTTTCAATCCCCAAAAAATGTAGGGAAGACACATCTTCATTAGAAGAAAGAAAATGTGCAGCGACTGGATAATTTATATCTTTAACCTGTCAAATGATTAATTGTGATTAATCGCATACAAAATAAAAGGTTTTGTTTGAATAATATATGTGTGTGTTCTGTGTATATTTGTTATGTATATATAAATACACACTCATACAGTATATATTTTGAAAATAAATGTCTTTATTTATATTCATATAATTTAAATTATAAATAAATATATTTAATATATAAACATAACATATTTTTCTGAAATATATACATGCATGGTTGAATATTTATATATAGATAATAAACATACACAGTACACATACAAACATTATGTAAACAAAAACTTTTATTTTGGATGCGATTAATCGCGATTAATCGTTTGACAGCACTAATCTTTATATATTATCTTATGTTCACTGATCCTCTGTTTCAATTGTCGAGATGTTTTTCCCACATAACACAAACCACATGGACAACGAATAAGGTACACAATATGGGTTGAAGCACATGTAATGACAGAGTTAATTTTATATTTTTGACCTGTTCTTGGATGACAAAAAAATGCAGTTTTGAATGTATTATTACACTGTGCACAATTACCGCACCGATAATTTCCTTTCTGTATAGGACTCAATATGGTTTGAGATGTAGGAGAGGCCGCACTCTGAAACCGGGCATGTACGAGAAGATCTCTGAAGTTTTTTGACCGCTTATTTACAATCATCGGAGGATATCGAAAAAGAGGACTCAACTCTGGGTCCGAGGTTAGTAAATGCCAATGTTTTTTAAAAATATGTTTCTGATCTGATAAGTTGTTGATGACTATGTAGTAATAAAAGTAAACTAATGTTTTTTTGTCTGTTTTGTCGTCTTATTTAACAACTCTGTACGTGTTTTTTTAAAAGCTATATCAAAAGCATCATTAACCCATTTTATGGGATACCCTCTATCCAAAAATTTCTTTTTCATAATCAGCAACTTTTCGATAAAATCAGAATCTGAATAACAAATCCTTCTTAATCTGTAGAACTGACTCTTGGGTAAATCCCTTTTCAAAGAGTATGGATGGAAACTCGTCGCTAGTAAAAGAGTGTTACGATCAGTTTCTTTGGTGTACAAAGTGGTTATCAGCTTCTCTTCATGCTTAAGCACCCACATATCCAAAAAATGAACTTTTAGGGGGCTCACTTCAAGGGAAAATTCCAATTCCTAAACAAAAGTATTTAAAACGGTCACAAACTCATGAGCCTCCTCTAAGTCTCCCGAAAAAATACAAAAAATATCATCGATATATCTATACCATTTGATTATGCGAGAAGAAAATGGATTGACATCACAATTATAAACATAGCGGTGCTCAAAATAACCCATGAATAAGTTTGTATAATTCCGGGCAAAAATCGAACCCATCGCCATGCCATTCATTTGAAGATAAAAGTCCTTGTCATAATTAAAATAATTATATTTTAGAACATAAGAGGCCATCTCGACTAAAAAAGTCTGAAGGTGGAAAAGAAGTCTCATCACGTTATGCAAGATAATACGTTAGGGCATTCAGTCCATTTTCATGAGTAATATTAGTATACAAACTAGATATATCCAAAGTTAATAACACCGTATCAGATAAATCTTGTAACTCTGAAATCTTGTTAATAAAATCTGTAGAATCTCTAATATAGGAAGGTAATTTCTGTACAAATGGTTTAATATAGTAGTCCACATATTGGGATAAAAGAGACAACAAAGAATTGGTTTGTGCCACTATAAGACGACCAGGAGGATCAACCAATCTTTTATGAATTTTCGGAAGAGTATAAAAAACAGGCATGATGGGATACTTAAAATATAAAAAATCTATTTCTGATTGTGATATCCAGCCATTAACTTTGGCATTGTTTAGAAAGGACAATACTTCATATTGACAAGTTTTAGTAGGATCATGGGATAATTTTACATAGAACCTCGTATTTTGTAATTGAGAAATAATCTCTTGTTTATATTTACATGTGTCTTGTATCACAATTGCACCCCCCTTGTCAGCAAGTTTTATAATCAGATCCAAATCAGACATAAGTTCATTTAAAGCAGTTCTCTCATTCAGAGACAAATTATGTACACAATTCATGCTTGACACTGCACATGATTTTAAAACATCTTGTTCCATCACTCGACAGAAAGTATGAATCGTATGATTAGATACTGTTGGACAAAAAGTACTTCTGGACTTGAACGGAGTCTTAGGTAGGGAACAGAGAGCTGATTTAGAAAAGTAGTAACGTAAATTCAACTGTCTAAAACATTTGAACAAATCCACTTTAAGGCCAAACATATTCACCCCACTATTAGGCACAAATGATAGTCCTTTAGACAACACACCAATTTGATCATCGGACAGTTCTTTATATTTGAGAAGCTTTCTCTTTGAGAAGCTCCGGGTCCATGGTCGTGGCTGATCCCTTGATCATTATTTTTTTGTAATAAAAATAAACTTAAGTGTAAAACAGGCTTTGGTATGGGAAGAGTTTGTTGGCCAAGCTGCTGTGATGGAGATGCTCCACGCTTGTAAATGGCAACATTGCAACACAAAGTGTGTCAGACATTATATGTGTTCTCAAATGAAACCCAAACAAACAGCACATGCAATAAAAGACCGAACCATATTATGCAAGCACCATCAAATGGGTTTTACCACAAACTCAACTTTGATATTGTGAGACCGCTTTTCACCTCAACCTCGCGAGATCTCGTGTGCTCCCAAAAGCCAAGTAAAACGGCTCTGTATTTATATCAGACATGCTGCATTTTTAATTTTGCGTGAAAAGATTAATACTAATTTCATACGCTTTTGGCTGTTTTCAAGGTTTTCCAGGACTTAAATCTCAGAAAGGCAAATTCAGGTTCTTCAAGCACTTTAAGCACCTTGTACGAACCCTGCTTACTGTCTTAATTGTTTAGATTTTTAGAAGGCTCATTAGGGGATATTAGCTATCCACTGGTTCACATTTACAAATCTAAATGTTTGTTTCATAAAGAAAAAAATATTTGTCAATTTTACCATTGGTCTGAACAAAGTCAGCAGCTTATTAAAAATGCAAATTCATTCTCTGACAGCAGGTTGCAAGCTTGGAATGGCAGAAATATAGCAGTTTCCCCAGTAATGGCTGTACACAAAGCAGCTGTGCCCATAAATACTACTTCATCAGATAAAATGAAAATGCCATCAAAACGTTTCTGAAGACAATCAGTTCCCTTCAGAGGTACATTCATGTAAAAAAAAACACCTGCGCCATGTTTTGACTTTAATACATGCAGCACTCATATTTATTGAGTGAAATCATAGCCTTTTGAAGTTTAATCCAGCCATTATGTGATTCTTGACTTTCTGTCCCTAAATTTAAGACCTCTTGAAATAATAAAGACTTCTTGTACCATTTAGGCATTTAAGACTTTTTTTGGCCTTAAATTTCCCAACTACATTAAAGACTTTGTAAGGATTCGCGGAAACCCTGATTCAACCTGCCAAAGTGGCTAGTGGGAGTTTATGTAATGATCATATTCAGCAAAACAGCTCCCTTGGTCATGCTATGTTGCTTAACTGTTTCATTTGTTATAAGTAAAAACACTCGACATTTTGAATTTTTTACTGCAGTATGTTTCTTCTGTGAGTTTGATGTGTGCTATTACACTCACTTGTTTTGATTTCTCTTCGAAAGTCTCTCATAGATACAGGCAGTGCGAGTTACAAAAGCACGACCTTGTTACCAGTAATTCACTATATTATCAATTGAAGATTATACTTAAGGTAATAAAGTCAGAATTGTTCTTGCTCTTTTGATGACTCCCTGGTTATTTTTTGCCACCAAAGTTTTATTCAAGCTACTTTAAAACATTCACTTGTCCCTGACAAGTGTTAATGTCAAGCCCTCTTTCTGTGTGCATATTTTGGTTTTATTTTCAGAGATCTGTTTCATAACAGCATGCCAGTACAGATTAGATTTTTTTTAAACCACTTGAATGGTTTAACAGCACTAATAATAGCATTATCATATACTGTAGTGCAGTCAAAGGAAATGTTGCGTCGACTGCGTTCAGTTTCAGTCATATTAAAATTTAAAAAATTAATTGCATGCTTTAATGTGTTTTGACAGTCCTGATTATTGACAAGGCAAAATCTCTCTTGTACATTTTCTCTGGATCCAGTCGTGGTCTTGGGGGCAGACCTCCATTTGCATTTGATTTCTTCCCTGTTAGTGAATGTGCAGCCATCTCCTCCTAAGTGAAGGACTGGGACATCAAGTCTTGTAGCATGCGCTATGGTGTTTTTGCCCAAGACTGAAATCCTTTGCGGGAGTACTGCAATGAAATTCCAGTGAAGGTAGTTAATAAATTAAACAACAGGTGGCTAAATTAGTATTGTTGGTAACACTTTACAATAAGGTGTCATTTTTAACATTAGTTAATGTTTAGCAGGGTATCTGGAAGTTTAAATTAATAAAGTAATACAATTTGCCAAAGTCATAATTAGCATTTTTTAAAGGAAATGTTCACCCAAAAATGTCATAATTTACACACCTTCATGCCATCCCAGATGTATAAGGCTTCTTTTCCTCAGGTGAACATTTTAAAGGGGTGGTTTACTGCGATTTACTTTTTTCATTTTAAATAGTGTGTAATGTTGCTGTTGGTGCATGAACAGTATCTGCAAAGTTGCTGCGCTGAAAGTTCAACGTAAGCTGAGATATCGACTTTTTAAAAATCAGGAAGTTTAATGCCTACAAAAACGACTGGTAACACTTTATTTCGATAGTCCACTTTAGACATTCTACTAACAGTAAGTAACTTTGCAACTACATGTCAACTAGCAGTCATTAGAGTATTAGTAGACTGTCTGATTAATATCTTCTAACACTTTATTTTGATGGGTCCACAACATACAACATACTGAGTATTAGAAACTTTGCAAGTATATGTCAACTTATTCTACTAACCCTAAACCTACCCTACTGAGAGTTAGTAGACATGTAGCTGCAAATTAATGAGAATTAGTTGACATGTAGTTGACGTAGTTACAAAGTTACTTATAGTTAGTAGAATGTCTAAAGTGGACTATCGAAATAAAGTGTAACCAAACGACTCATATGGGACTACAACGAGATATTTCCCGGGTTGCATACTAAATAAACCTATCAACCCCTCCCTCCGGAACATGCAAAAAAGGGGGCAAGGCCATGTTCTGCGGCTTTGTCGAAGAGGAAGAGTTATAGTGGAGAGTTGTAGCCATGCCGTCAAAACGGTGTTATTTTCACCCAGCTGTCATGTCTTCTGTGTTTGGGCTTCCTATGGATGCTGTAGTTCGTCAACAATGGTTAAAATTTATGTTTGATCATGTTCCTGACAATTACAATCGTAATTTAGCTCTCTGTACTGCGCATTTTACGGAAGACAGCTTCCAGAATCTACACGAGTTCAATGCCGGATTCACAGAGACTATTACTAAAACATGGAGCAGTTCCAACTTTAAAAACAGAGGCAGCAGTTGTTGGGCCACAACCTGTACATAAGATTTCATCATTTTAAATGTATTTGCATGTATAATTTCAGACGTAATGTTTTAGTTTTATTAAGGTCGTAAACAAATGCCAACGCTGGCTTTAGTAGCTAGTTAGTTAAATGCTATTTCGTGTGTCTTTGACACACGCGTACAAACATTTTGGACCCGAATTTGTAATTATGTACTAATTTTGTAAATGTATTTTCCATGTATACTTTATGACGTAATTTTTCGATTTGATCAAGACCGTAAACACAAGCCAACACTGTTTGGTTAGTAGCCAGTTAGTTCGATGCTATTTTGTGTGTATAAGACAAACGTGTACAAACTTCAAAAAATTATATGTAATCACAACAGCAAACTTCCATTCAGAAACGTTTGTAAGAGCCGTGCTTGCGGAAGTTCTGGTTGACTCTCTTCATTTCCGCTTTCTGGGTCTGATTCTGGCTCAAACTGATACGGCAATATTGACACCATTATTTACATTTGACTGGAGCACATGCAGCTGTCACCCGTAAAGGTAATGGGCGTGAAGTTTCCGGACAATGTGCAGTACACAGTTTAGCCAATCACAACACACCGGCCCAACTAACCAATCTGAGCCCACTGCCTGTTTCTGAGGAAGTGGTTTCAGAGAATCAGGAAGTCAACCGGTCGTTCAAATGACAGAGGAGAAAGTGACTTACAATAAAGGTGAAATATATGAAAAATAAGGCGTTTTTTAACAAACGAAACACGAAGACATGTTATATTGCACCCTATAAACACAATCAAGCAAAGAAAAAAAGCAGTAAACCACCCCTTTAAGGTTTAGTAAAAACTTTGTTTTTGTTTAGCTAAAGAAAGAAGAACACATCTGGGATGATGTGAGGGTTAGTAAATTAACCCTCTGGGGTCGACAAACGCGTATATGCGTTTTGACGCAGATTTTCCTGATAAGGCCAAAATGAGCTTGAATTACTCTGCCATTTTTGATCGTACAGATAAGAGCAATACACCATTCGAATCTGTAAGGGGTCTACTTTTATTTGTATACACTCATAATAACAACTAAACTTTGTGCTTTTGAAGAATAAAGAAAACAAACAGGGTGTGCTCTCTGTCTTCTCCGTCTCCGCGAACTGTTTTGAGAAACGCGTCACTAAAATGAACTGTAACTCAGCGAATACTCAACACAGAGACATGGGAGTTATATCTATAGAAAGCCTGAAGTGTCTACTTTGAAATGAAGCAAGCTTATCGAAAACAAACATTCTGTGATGAAGTAATCCATGTGAAACCAACACGATGTTCAATCTTTCCCGTCTGACTCATTATCTCTAATGAGTTCCCGCCCTCGCGCTGCTCGCGCAGTTCATATGTAAATAGCCACGTGGGGCGTGCGCGCGTGTAAACGCCCAAAACAAACAAAGAGTGAGGAGCATTCATCGTGGCTACTGTTTGTTTCTGGAAGACGCGCCGAGTAAAAGCAGGATTTCCCTCGAAAGAAGAACACAATTTCATCCAGCAGAGGAAATGATTAAGTAATGTTTCTTTTTTGCGTTAGTTAACGTTTTATTGTGTCATAAACTTGAACAGAATTACTAACAGTTAGTTGTGTTTTTCCCAAACGACAACATGATGAATGTTACGCGCCTAAGAATGTTTAGACCATGTTTATTATTAATACTCTGTTCACAAAGAGTGAATATTTTAATAGTGTGCTAAACAATAATAATTAGTTTCTCAGATATAAAATATCATTTTTTATAGTACAAAGTATATCCTTTTATTGTACAAAGCATGCTTGAGTCTGTGGCTACAGGATCATGTCATAGGCTACTATAAAATCATACATAATAGACTGTATGACTACAAAATCATAGTTGGGTTTTTCCCAAAATATAATTCCTGACTACAATGTTTGAAATAGTGTAAAACATTTTTAATATGAGGGGCAATTCACTGTATTTAAATTTCTTACGGCACGATGACGTTTTCATGCTCTGTATAAAACAATAAAAGTAATATGAGTGTACACTGTAACATGATGAATGCTATGAGTCTAATTGTAATAACGTGCTAAACAATAATAATTAGTTTCTCAGATATAAGATTTCTTTCTCTTTTTTATGATAGTACAAAGCATGTGTGAGTCTATGGCTACAAAACATATACATTATATATATATATATATATATATATATATATATATATATATATATATATATACACACAGATTTTCCTGATATTAACATGCTCACAAATGTTTTTTTGTTTGTATTTTATTGAATCAGATACCAGCACCAGATGTATCCTGATGTCTTTTCAAACTGTTTTCCTCTGAGAGCGCTGCACCAACATCAGATGTTCAACTACACTGATAGTCTATGTTAAAACAAGCTCCTTTTCTACTGATTATGTTTTTTTCTTCTTGAATCCATGGAAAGAAGTAGAAACACTTAAATAACACGCGTAAATATCAGGTATGATTTACTTGTTTCACTTGTTGAACAGAATCTGTTGTCAGTTCACATCTCTGTGGTTAGACCAGTGTGCACAATAATGTATCTTTGACCTTCATTATGTATGTTTTGATTATACTGTGTTGTAAATAAAATACAAAAATACCCTTTTTTTCAATCTCCTCACATTCTCTCTTACCTGCCTCACAGTCACAGTCACACTGATGGGCCATTAGAGGCCACTAGGGGAGGGCCCTTTGTCTCTCAGGTGAGACTCACTTAATATTCATGGCCATTACCACTCCCTCACAAATAGACCCTCGATCACAAAACATGTCTTGAAAATTTTAAATCAATATATTGTTTTCTGTGAATGAGTAAGCAGAATGATTTTCACATAATTTTGAAGTAAATATTCTAGCCTACAAGACTGATTACTCAAAAGTCTTATTCAGGACTATTTAGTGTGGGTTTTAAGGCCTTATTTCAGCTACATTTTTTTTCCCCAAAACTTACTAACCACGCATAATATTTTTTTTCTAAAAAATGCAAACATGTACATCCATCTTGGTCACATATTATTGTAGCACAGTTTGTGCTGAATACAAAAAAAATTACATTTTGGTCAATAGTATGTTTTAAGTAGCTGAAATCAGCACAGATATCAGGGCATGTCAAAACATCTCAAGGGCCCCAAAATGACCTCGGACCCCAGAGGGTTAAGATAATTTTCATTTTTCAGTTAACTATTCATTTAACTATGAAAGATACCATTAATCACAGTGCTTCTTAAATGTTGACTTTACTTGGGTGAGAAGTATTTTGTAACGGGCATCCATGTGTATTTGGCAAGTCATTTTAAGAAGGTCATGAATTATATTTAGAAAATTATTATTAATAATGTTACAAAGATTTTTACATAAAAAACAACCTAATTTAGAAGTACACTCTAAAAAGGCTGGGTTTAAAAATAACCCAACCTTAACCCAGCCGCTGGGTAACTATGGGACAGAACACGCGCTGGGTTGTTTTGACCCAAGTGCTGGGTTTAACCATTTGACCCAGAATGCTGGGTTGTTTATTTTACCCAACCAGCGGGTCAGGTTAACTGTGTTGCTGGGTTAAACATAACCCAAACATTGGGTTATTTGTTGTCTCATTGCCTTGCTACCTTTATATTTACCAATATTACCAATAATAATAAATAATCACAAAGGAATGTAAAATTATTATTTTTCTGTAATACAAATACACAACACAAAAAATACAACTGTAAATATCAATTTAATGAGTTTTGACATTTCTTTTTAAAATAATTTCTGAATGGGTGTTACTGTTACACATTACATCCAACCCCTACAGACACAAATAAAACGATGGTTTTTGTAGATCAGTTTCTTTAAAACACAAAACTTTGTAAACTAGGTACAGTAGATTCCTATTCTTTGTCAACATTGCAGCATCATAACACTATGAAATTGCCTCATGAGAATGTCCAAACATTGTGCCATCAAAACTAAGCCAAACAAAGTGACCTACAACAGACAAAAATTAAAACGTTACAAGTGGCCAGAAAAAACTGTTGCTCTCAAAAACTTCACACATGAAGACTCATGTCCATCAATATGATATACTGCATGCTGGAGAAATTCCCTGGAAGGAGTATGTTAGTTTAGCTAACATCAAGCACAAAAAACACCTTCAAGCATACCTTCTGGGTATTTCTTGTTCTTTGAAACCACAATAATGGGGAAGACTGCTGACTTGGCAATGATCCAGAAGATGAACATTGACGCCCTCCACAAAGAGGGTAAGTCACAGAGGGTCATTACTGAAAGGTGTGGCTGTTTACAGACTGCTGTATCAAAGCATATCAAATGCAAAGTTTACTGGAAGGAAGAATTTGGGTAGGAAAATATGCACAAGCAACAGGGATGACTGCAAGCTTGAGAATACTGTCAAGCAAAGCTGATTCAAACACTTGGGAGAACTTCACAAGGGGTGGACTAAAGCTGGAGTCAGTGCATCAAGAGCCACTTCTGAAGCAGAGACAACGTCAGAAGCGTCTTACCTGGGCTGTGGAAAAAAAGAACTGGACTGTTCCTCAGTGGTCCAAAGTCCTCTTTTCAGATGAAAGTAAATTTTGCATTTCATTTGGAAATCAAATTTTGCATTTTCATTTGGAAATTGAAAATTTGCACTGAATTTGGAAGAGTGGAGAGGCACATAATCCATGTTGTTTGAAGTCCAGTGTGAAGTTTCCACAGTCAGTGATGATTTGGGCTGCCATGTCATCTGCTGGTGTTGGTCCACTGTGTTTTCTGAAGTCTACAGTCAACGCAGCCATCTACCAGGAAATTTTAGAGCACTTCATGCTTCCTTCTGCTGACAAGCTTTATGGAGATGCTGAATTTCATTTTCCAGCAGGACTTGGCACCTGCCCACACTGCCAAAGGTACCAAAAGCTGGTTCAATGACCATGGTGTTACTGTGCTTGATTGGCCTGCAAACTCGCCTGACCTGAGCCCCAAAGAGAATCTATGGGGTATTGTCAAGAGGAAGATGAGAGACACCAGACCCAACAATGCAGATGAGCTGAAGGCCACTGTCAAAGAAACCTGGGCCTCCATACCACCTCAGCAATGCCACAAACTGATCACCTCCATGCCACGCCGAATTGAGGCAGTAATTAAAGCAAAAGGAGCCCCTACCAAGTATTGAGTACATATACAGTAAATAAACATACTTTCCAGAAGGCCAACAATTCACTAAAAATGTTTTTTTTTTTTTATTGGTCTTATGAAGTATTCTAATTTGTTGAGATAGTGAATTGGTGGGTTATTGTTAAATGTGAACCTGTCTGTGGTTCAGGAGAGGATAACTGTAGCCAAATTCCTTGACACGTCTGTGTGTGGTGGCTCTTGATGCCTTGACCCCAGCCTCAGTCCATTCCTTGTGAAGTTCACCCAAAATCTTGAATCAATTTTGCTTGACAATCCTCATAAGGCTGTGGTTCTCTAGGTTGGTTGTGCATCTTTTTCTTCCACACATTTTCTTTCCACGCAACTTTCTGTTAACATGCTTGGATACAGCACTCTGTGAACAGCCAGCTTATTTAGCAATGAGTGTTTGTGGCTTACCCTCCTTGTGAAGGGTGTCAATAGTTGTCTTCTGGACAACTGTCAGATCAGCAGTCTTCCCCATGATTGTGTAGCTTAGTGAACCAAACTGAGAGACCATTTTGAAGGCTCACGAAACCTTTGCAGATGTTTTGAGTTGATTAGCTGATTGGCATGTCACCATATTCTAATTTGTTGAGAGAGTGAATTGGTGGGTTTTTGTTAAATGTGAGCCAAAATCATCACAATTAAAAGAGCCAAAGACTTCAACTACTTCAGTCTGTGTGCATTGAATTTATTTAATACACAAGTTTCACAATTTGAGTTGAATTACTGAAATAAATGAACTTTTCCACGAAATTTTAATTTGAGATGCACCTGTATTTGTCGAATCATAAATATCTGTAGAGAGGAGTATTTTTGGTTCCTTTTTTTGTATATGTAAATTATTTTAGGAATGCCTTACTTCCAGAAACTGCACAAGGTTGCAAAACAAATCTATACCATAATTTCCAACATCTTCGAATGGATCAAATGTCTGCTGAAGTGTATGCATTGTTGTGTCACCGATGGTAATGTTAATTGATGGAACAACAACGTTATTATTTGTCTGTAAGTCTAAGAGTGATATGTTGTCATCAATACCAAAACCACTGCCTGTGTCATAAATACCTTTCACACTTGGGTTATGCATTCCTGCATTGTTGACTATGACCCTTTGCCACAGCTGAAGAGGGGTTTGCCCCCCTTGTGTTGACAGACCATGGTTATTCCACTGGTTTTGAAATTCAGTGGCACTTATTTGAATTCGTGGCAAATATATACAATGAAGACAAAATAAACGTAGCTCATTAAGTGAATCTAACACACCATGCTCCTCCATAATGTTGAAAAGATTAACAAACTGAAATGACACCACTCGATTTAGCTCTGCTCATAACCTCTCGATTCTTTGGTTATGCACTGACCTGCCAGTGAAAACACTATGTCTATTTAACCCTCTGGGGTCCGAGGTCATTTTGGGGCCCTTGAGATGTTTTGACATGCCCTGATATTTGTGCTTTTTTCAGCTACTTAAAACATACTATTGACCAACATGTAATTATTTTTGTATTCAGCACAAACTGTGCTAAAATAATATGTGACCAAGTTGGATGTACATGTTTGCATTTTTTAGAAAAAAAATATTATGCGTGGTTAGTACGTTTTGGGAAAAAAATGTAGCTGAAATAAGGCCTTAAAACCCACACTAAATAGTCCTGAATAAGACTTTTGAGTAATCAGTCTTGTAGGCTAGAATATTTACTTCAAAATTATGTGAAAATCATTCTGCTTACTCATTCACAGAAAACAATATATTGATTTAAAATTTTCAAGACATGTTTTGTGATTGAGGGTCTATATGTGAGGGAGTGGCAATGGCCATGAATATTAAGTGAGTCTCACCTGAGAGACAAAGGGCCCTCCCCTAATGGCCTCTAATGGCCCATCAGTGTGACTGTGAGGCAGGTAAGAGAGAATGTGGGGAGATTGAAAAAAAGGGGTTTTTAAATTATTTGTATTTTATTTACAACACAGTATAATCAAAACATACATAATGAAGGTCAAAGACACATTATTGTGCACACTGATCTAACCACAGAGATGTGAACTGACAACAGATTCTGTTCAACAAGTGAAACAAGTAAATCATACCTGATATTTACGTGTTTTATTTAAGTGTTTCTACTTTTTTCCATTGATTCAAGAAGAAAAAAACATAATCAGTAGAAAAAGAGCTTGTTTTAACATAGAATATCAGCGTAGTTAAACATCTGATGTTGGTTCAGCGCTCTCAGAGGAAAACAGTTTGAAGAGACATCAGGATACATCTGGTGCTGGTATCTGATTCAATAAAATACAAACAAAAAACATTTGTGAGCATGTTAATATCAGGAACATCTGTGTATATATATATATATATATATATGTTTTGTAGCCATCGACTCACACATGCTTTGTACTATCATAAAAACAGAGAAAGAAATCTTATATCTGAGAAGCTAATTATTATTGTTTAGTACGTTGTTAAAATCTATTTCTGAACAGAGTAGGCTATTAATAATAAACATGTACTAAACATACTTAGACTTGTAGCATTCATCATGTTACAGTGTACACTCATATTACTTTTATTGTTTTATATAGAGCATGAAAACATCATCGTGCCGTAAGAAATTTAAATACAATGAATTGCCCATCATATTCAAAATGTTTTACACGATTTCAAACATTGTAGTCAGGAATTATAGTTTGGGAAAAACCCAACTATGATTTTGTAGTCATACAGTCTAGTATGTATGATTTTATAGTAGCCTATGATATGATTCTGTAGCCACAGACTCAAGCATGCTTTGTACAATAAAAGGATGTACTTTGTACTATAAAAAATGATATTTTATATCTGAGAAACTAATTATTATTGTTTAGCACGCTATTAAAATATATTTGTGAACAGAGTATTAATAATAAACATGGTCTAAACATTCTTAGACGTGTAGCATTCATCATGTTGTCGTTTGGGAAAAACCCTAGTAAATCTGTTCAAGTTTATGTCACAATAACACGGTAACTAATGCAAAAAAGAAACATAACTTACTCATTAGATCGATCTCCTCTTCTGGATGAAATCGTGTTCTTCTTTCAAGGGAAATCCTTTCTTTACTCGGCGTGAACAGTAACAGTAGCCGCGATGAGGACCTCCTCTCTTTGTTTGTTTTGGGCGTTTGCACGTGCGCACGCACGCACCACGTGGCTATTTACATATGAACTGCGCGAGCAGCGCAAGGGCGGGAACACATTAGAGATAATGAGTCAGACGGGAAAGATTGTTGGTTTCATACGGATTACTTCATCATAGAATGTTTGTTTTCGATTCAAAGTAGACACTTCAAGCTTTCTATAGATATAACTCCCATGTCTCTGCGTTGAGTATTTCCTGAGTTACAGTTCATTTTAGTGACGCGTTTCTAAAAACAGTTTGCGGAGACGGAGAAGACAGAGAGCACACCCTGTTTATTTTCTTATTTCTCCAAAAGCACAAAGTTGTGTTGTTATTGTGAGTGTACTCAAAAAAAAAGTAGACACTTAACAGTTTCGATTGATGTATAACACTTATTTGTGTGACCAAAATCAACAGAGTATTTTTAGTGTCTTTTGCACTGATCTTAAAAAAAACGATCTGGTATCGCCGGCGATACCGTCGACCCCAGAGAGTTAACAAAGTGCATCACTTCATTTGTATAATTTCTGGCAATTCTGCTACATTATAATGAATGACAAACCTCAAAATAGTGTTATAAAAACAAGAGTTGCACTAAGGATTTAATAGCTATCATTTACTTTTACTAAATATACAGTGGGTACGGAAAGTATTCAGACCCCCTTAAATTTTTCACTCTTTTTTATATTGCAGCCATTTGCTAAAATCATTTAAGTTAATTTTTTTCCTCATTAATGTACACACAGCACCCCATATTGACAGAAAAACACAGAATTGTTGACATCTTTGCAGATTTATTAAAAAAGAAAAACTGAAATATCACATGGTCCTAAGTATTCAGACCCTTTGCTGTGACACTCATATAT
This sequence comes from Acrossocheilus fasciatus, assembly GCA_036784905.1. Lineage (NCBI taxonomy): Eukaryota > Metazoa > Chordata > Actinopteri > Cypriniformes > Cyprinidae > Acrossocheilus > Acrossocheilus fasciatus. The sequence continues at coordinate 43,951,096 of CM071940.1, forward strand.
TTAACTCAGGTGCTGTCCATTTCTTCTGATCATCCTTGAAATGGTTCTACACCTTCATTTGAGTCCAGCTGTGTTTGATTATACTTGATTAGGAAAGCCACACACCTTTCTATATAAGACCTTACAGATCAGAGTGCATGTCAGAGCAAATGAGAATCATTAGGTCAAAGGAACTGCCTGAAGAGCTCAGAGACGGAATTGTGGCAAGGCACAGATCTGGCAAAGGTTACAAAAAAAATTCTGCTGCACTTAAGGTTCCTAAGAGCACAGTGGCCTACATAATCCTTAAATGGAAGACGTTAGGGACGACCAGAACACTCCCTAGAGCTATCCAAACGGCCAAACTGAGCTATTGGGGGAGAAGAGCCTTGGTGAGAGAGGTAAAGAAGAACCCAAAGATCACTGTGGCTGAGCTCCAGAGATGCAGTCGGGAGATGGGAGAAAGTTGTAGAAAGTCAACCATCACTGCAGCCCTCCACCAGTTGGGGCTTTATGGCAGAGTGGCCCGACGGAAGCCTCTCCTCAGTGCAAGACACATGAAAGCCCGCATGGAGTTTGCTAAAAAAAACACCTGAAGGACTCCAAGATGGTGAGAAATAAGATTCTCTGGTCTGATGAGACCAAGATAGAACTTTTTTGCCTTAACTCTCTGGGGTCGGCTGTATCGCCGGCGAGACCAACTCGTTTTTTTTAAGATCAGTGCAAAAGACACTAAAAATACTCTGTTGATTTTGGTCACACAAATAAGTGCTATACATCAATCGAAACTGTTAAGTGTCTACTTTTTTTTGAGTACACTCACAATAACAACACAACTTTGTGCTTTTGGAGAAATAAGAAAATAAACAGGGTGTGCTCTCTGTCTTCTCCGTCTCCGCAAACTGTTTTGAGAAACGCGTCACTAAAATGAACTGTAACTCAGCGAATACTCAACACAGAGACGTGGGAGTTATATCTATAGAAAGCCTGAAGTGTCTACTTCGAAATGAAGCAAGTCCTATCGAAAACAAACATTCTGTGATGAAGTAATCCGTATGAAACCAACACGATGTTCAATCTTTCCCGTCTGACTCATTATCTCTAATGAGTTAACGCCCTTGCGCTCCTCGCGCCGTTCATATGTAAATAGCCACGTGGTGCGTGAGCGCGTGTAAACGCCCAAAACAAACAAAGAGGGAGGTCCTCATCGCGGCTACTGTTACTGTTACTGTTCACGCTGAGTAAAGAAAGGATTTCCCTCGAAAGAAGAACACGATTTCATCCAGAAGAGGAGATCGATCTGATGAGTAAGTTATGTTTCTTTTTTGCATTAGTTACCGTGCTATTGTGTCATAAACTTGAACAGATTTAAACAGTTGGGTTTTTCCCAAACGACAACATGATGAATGCTACGCGTCTCAGAATGTTTAGACCATGTTTATTATTAATACTCTGTTCACAAATATATTGTAATAGCGTGCTAAACAATAATAATTAGTTTCTCAGATATAAAATATCATTTTTTATAGTACAAAGTACATCCTTTTATTGTACAAAGCATGCTTGAGTCTGTGGCTTCAGAATCATGTCATAGGCTACTATAAAATCATACATACTAGACTATATGACTACAAAATCATAGTTGGGTTTTTCCCAAACTATAATTCCTGACTACAATGTTTGAAATCGTGTAAAACATTTTGAATATGAGGGGCAATTCACTGTATTTAAATTTCTTACGGCAGGATGATGTTTTCATGCTCTATATAAAACAATAAAAGTAATATGAGTGTACACTGTAACATGATGAATGCTACGAGTCTAAGTATGTTTAGTACATGTTTATTATTAATAGCCTACTCTGTTCAGAAATAGATTTTAATAACGTGCTAAACAATAATAATTAGTTTCTCAGATATAAGATTTCTTTCTCTTTTTTATGATAGTACAAAGCATGTGTGAGTCAATGGCTACAATACATACATATATATATATATATATATATATATATATATATATATATATATATATATATATATATATATATATATATATATATATACAGATGTTCCTGATATTAACATGCTCACAAATGTTTTTTGTTTGTATTTTATTGAATCAGATACCAGCACCGGATGAATCCTGATGTCTCTTCAAACTGTTTTCCTCTGAGAGCACTGCACCAACATCAGATGTTCAACTACACTGATATTCTATGTTAAAACAAGCTCCTTTTCTACTGATTATGTTTTTTTCTTCTTGAATCCATGGAAAGAAGTAGAAACACTTAAATAAATATCAGGTATGATTTACTTGTTGAACAGAATCTGTTGTCAGTTCACATCTCTGTGGTTAGATCAGTGTGCACAATAATGTGTCTTTGACCTTCATTATGTATGTTTTGATTATACTGTGTTGTAAATAAAACACAAATAATTAAAAAAAAACTTTTTTTCAATCTCCTCACATTCTCTCTTACCTGCCTCACAGTCACAGTCACACTGATGGGCCATTAGGGCCCCATAGGGGAGGGCCCTTTGTCTCTCAGGTGAGACTCACTTAATATTCATGGCCATTACCACTCCCTCGCATATAGACCCTCGATCACAAAACATGTCTTGAAAATTTTAAATCAATATATTGTTTTCTGTGAATGAGTAAGCAGAATGATTTTCACGTAATTTTGAAGTAAATATTCTAGCCTACAAGACTGATTACTCAAAAGTCTTGTTCAGGACTATTTAGTGTGGGTTGTAAGGCCTTATTTCAGCTACATTTTTTTCCCCAAAACGTACTAACCACGCATAATATTTTTTTTCTAAAAAATGCAAACATGTACATCCATCTTGGTCACATATTATTGTAGCACAGTTTGTGCTGAATACAAAAAAAAATACATGTTGGTCAATAGTATGTTTTAAGTAGCTGAAAAAAGCACAAATATCAGGGCATGTCAAAACATCTCAAGGGCCCCAAAAGGACCTCGGACCCCAGAGGGTTAATTCTAAGCGGTATGTGTGGCGAAAACCAGGCACTGCTCATCACCTGTCCAATACAGTCCCAACAGTGAAGGATGGTGGTGGCAGCATCATGCTGTGGGGGTGTTTTTCAGCTGCAGGGACAGGACGACTGGTTGCAATCGAGGGAAGGATGAATGCGGCCAAGTACAGGGATATCCTGGACGAAAACGTTCTCCAGAGTGCTCAGGACCTCAGACTGGGCCGAAGGTTTACCTTCCAACAAGACAATGACCCTAAGCACACAGCTAAAATAACAAAGGAGTGGCTTCACAACAACTCGGTGACTGTTCTTGAATGGCCCAGCCAGAGCCCTGACTTAAACCCAATTGAGCATCTCTGGAGAGACCTAAAAATGGCTGTCCACCAACGTTTACCATCCAACCTGACAGAACTGGAGAGGATCTGCAAGGAGGAATGGCAGAGGATCCCCAAATCCAGGTGTGAAAAACTTGTTGCATCTTTCCCAAAAAGACTCATGGCTGTATTAGATCAAAAGGGTGCTTCTACTAAATACTGATGAAAGGGTCTGAATACTTAGGACCATGAGATATTTCGGTTTTTCGTTTTTAATAAATCTGCAAAAACATCAACAATTCTGTGTTTTTCTGTCAATATGGGGTGCTGTGTGTACATTAATGAGGAAAAAATTAACTTAAATGATTTTAGCAAATGGCTGCAACATAACAAAGAGTGAAAAATTTAAGGGTGTCTGAATACTTTCCGTACCCACTGTATTTATCTACAATAAAATGCATTTGCAAGTCTCTAACCATGCTTACGGTGTATTAAGTATTATTCTGCAACACATTCATTTCTGTATGTGTTTACGTGTGTGTGTGTGTGTGTGTGTGTGTGTGTGTGTGTGTGTGTGTGTGTGTGTGTGTGTGTCTTGTAAGCATATTTTCCATCATAAACGCATTATGATGTTAGTCCTGCATATTCAGTCAGCCTAGAATCCAACAACATATACATCTTAAAAATCAAACACAAAAAGTGCAAAAAACTATAAATAAATAAATAAAAACTGAAAAAAAGGAAAAGAAAAAACAAATTCATTAGTAATGTCATTTCCTAAATATTATTTCTATGACCTTTTTCCTTTATGTAGTATTTTCAATATTTATTTTTACTTTTTTTTTTTCTTTTTAACTTCAATGTATGTTTTTATTTTATTTTATATAATATAATAATATTTTTTTTATTTTATATAAATGCATCATTCATTTATTTTATTTTTTAGCCACAGTCAACCTACTCAAGGAAGTAGTCAAGCAACCTATTCAAGGAAGTAGTCATGTGGTTTTCAGGCGAATGAAGCTTCAGACTTCATAGATCATGTGCTTTTGGCAAAACTAATCAAGCTACGATGTAGTGCATCAATGTGAAATGTGTTGTTTTTTAATACAAGCTTCGGAGCTTTCGTGTTGAACGTAACATCACTACTTTTTCCAGTTCTTTGTCAGTTGTTGATTTAGCTTGTTGCTGAATGGTTTCTTGGTGTTCAGTGTTCCTAAGTCCTTTGTTTTATTTTGTTTGGTATTAAATGGATTTGCATTTGGATCCTTGCTTCTCCTGTCATCTTTATCTACCATGGTTTTGTTTGTTACTTAATCTCTAGGATTGTTTTACTTTACCAAACAAATCTTATGTTAAATATTTGCTTGTTGGTGTATGTAAATGGTTTGATGGTCTTGATGACTGTGTTTGTCCAGAAAGTCTGGTAGTGATTCACCAGAACGTGTTCTTGTCCCACTTTAGGTTTCAGTCTTCTGCTTGATGAATCTGTATTATTAATGTGCCTCTGGTTTCATCCAACATGGTCATTACACAGACCTGTGTTTTATGTTTCCTAGCTTATACAGGTGACCAAGCTTTTTCAGTGGTGGTACCTAATTTATCCAAATTTATCCTGAAGTATCCACACTTCTCCTCTCCAGCCTTCCTACAACATGTCCTCTAGACCCAATCCCCTCACACCTTCTCCAAGCAATCTCCCCTACACTCTTACCAGCACTCGCCCACATCATCAACACATCCCTCCTGTAGGACCTCAACAAATGGACACACAAAATTATTGCGAAAACAGCACAGTCCTTAAAAGGAGTCTTCTTCCAGCCATCTGCGTTCATGAGACTAGTTAATGAGTAATCTCAGGCCACGGTTTGACCCATTTCCTGTCAGCATTTTCTCGTCCACTCAGAAGGGATGATAATGACTAACTTAATCAGGAAAAACAAAGCTCCTTTGTATCAAAGAACAGCAAGAGTCTTTCTTGCAGCCCGTGGAGGAACCTCGTGATCTAATCAAAATATATGAATCCATACATTCAAACTGAAACATTCAGGAAACTGACTGCCCTCAGGCCCCAAAATCACAAGATCTGTAACATGACCGTCTGAGGACTCCCGCGTGCTCCTCTCGGTCTTCAACTTTTCTCTTGCAACAAAAGAAACACTAACTTACATAAATGTTTTCTAAAGACAATCATTTATTTCCATTGCCATTAAAGCAAGTGTATCAAAAAATAACATGTTTGATGTCTTACATATATGCGTGGTGTGCTTTAATTTTGAACTTTGCCTTATAACTTTCGTTTGAATAGATAGCCGTGTGTAGTATTGCATTAAAGCGTATTTCAAATGCAAGAAGTTGAAGTTAATTTTATGTCGATGTTCAGTCTCGTATGAATGATGAATACTTTTATAAAAAGTTATTAGAAATATTCCTCACATGATGGATGAAGCATTAAGATAATATATGAATGGAAAGAAGCTGTGCAGGGCGGGGCTCCGCCCTACAGAGACAATGGGATTGGATCAAACAGTGAATGGGATGGACTCAAATCAATCCGATTAAAAACAGACCCAGCTTGAAAACTTGCGCTCGCTGCTAAAACTTTGGTCTCGCCTCACTGATCGCGCTGTGAAGCACCTACAGACTTAACATCAGGCTGGTCATCCAAGACTTCAACACTCTGTCAACTTCTGACCAAAGAAACTTGCAAAGCCTGAAACAGCGTAAGAACTTCAAAGCATTGCCATTCGCGTGCTGCCAGGAAGCCGCCCAATCCAGAAGGGTTTCCCCGAGTGACGTAACGCGACAAAGACACAGCAGCCACAAAATCAGCTCCGGGATTCCCTCAAGCGACCATCTAGAGAGCAAGCCAGCCTTCAAGTCAACTTAAAGCAAGTAAACAAACAAACAATCTCTATTTGCTGAGCTGATTTGAATGAATCTTTAAAAGGTAACAATAGTCAAGTCTTCTGTTTGTGACTTCCTCGGGCCGAACTTACAATACTCTCAGAAAAGAGTATTAGAACTTTAAACTTTCTTCAAATTGCTTTTACCTTGCCGGAACGTGTGTATGTGTGTGTATGTGTTTTGTTAGTATTGTATCAGAATAGCAAATAAACTCTCGTTTCATTTATAAAAAGTGGGCTGGTGCTGTGTTTTTCAAGTTTGAAACTATTTGCCAAAGATTGTGTTACCTGTTGCTCAGAATTTCCCAACGAATTCTGTATTATTACCGTGACCACGAAATAAACAGAATTGCTAAAATATACTGGTTTAATGCTCGCTGGATGAGTCGTTAAGAAAGTATAAATTGTAAGTTTTGATTAATACCAATTAATCAGATCAATCTCTATAATTGGAGTTCCTAAAGCTAAAATTCAAAATAAAAGCTTAAATAAAAGATTAAATATTATACTCCTCACAAGGCACTTTCCCCACTGCATTCAAGCAGGCTCGGGTAACCCCACTGCTCAAATGACCTACATTAAACACTTCTCTGATAGAAAACTACAGACCTGTCTCTCTCCTTCCATTCGTAGTGAAAACAATCAAATGAGTTGTTTTCAAACAGGTATCATTGTTTCTTTCACAGAACAACAAACTGGACGCTAACCAGTCAGGTTTCAGGAGTGGCCATTCAACTGAGACTGCGCTACTCTCAGTCACTGAAGCCTTGCGGATTGCAAAAGCTGATCCCAAATCATCAGTTCTCATTCTGCTGGATCTATCTGCTGCTTTTAACACTGTCAATCACCAGATCCTGCTGTCTACCCTCTCATCACTGGGTATCACTGGGATTCCACTTCGCTGGTTTGAATCCTATCTCACTGGTAGGTCATTCAGGGTGGCCTGGGGAGGGGAGGTATCCACAGTACATCAACTAGTCACTGGGGTTCCTCAGAGATCAGTTCTTGGACCCCTCCTCTTCTCCACATACACTACATCACTGGGTCCCATCATAGAGGCACATGGCTTCTCCTACCATTGCTACACTGATGGCACACACCGCTATCTCTCTTTTCAACCAGATAATCCAACGGTAGCTGCATGGATCTCAGGCTGCCTGGCGGACATCTCGGCATGGATGAAAGAACATCACCTAAAGCTCAACCTGGCAATGACTGAGCTTCTTGTATTCCCTGCCACTCCAGGGGTCGGTTGCACCAGCTGGACATACAGCCGGTTGTAAGACTAGTCTAAAATGTGCTTTAAGTCATGCGTAGAATTTATACCCGTTGCACCATTTCGGCGTCGTGCTACATCTGAGACTGAATCTTACGCCTAGTCAGAGGTAGAGTAAAGTGAAAAGTCATGATTTGCTCAGACATTAATAGATTTTAGGATTCATGTCTGTTAGTTAATTATTACTGCAGATGTGAACTGTAATGTTTCTGGTCTTTTCGGGGGAAGGATAAGCAATATCAATCGCGAAGCTCGGTGTAGACTATACCACACTGCCGACAGTAATTGACCTAAAAAAAAATACTACATTTCTGTACAGCATGTAATATGCAGTAAAATATTACATATGATCTGGGATTATTAAAAGAAATTGTACCATTCAACATCTTGCTTGGAAGGACAGAATAAATGCTTGGAAATATTTCCTGTCTCTAATTCCATTCATTACTTGTAGCGTGCCTGCCACCCAATAATCGCAGTATGTTTTGTGCTTTATTACGTTTAAAATAAAGTATCAGTTTTCAAATTCTGTCAGTTTTATCACAAAATACAAACTATAAATGTGTTTTTTTTAGCCACAGAAAGATATCAGTAAAACACACAATGTCGCGTAAAGTCATATTTATCTCAGGAACGACATTCATTTTACATAAATTTGATTGTCAGCTAGAAAAAATAAGTATTGTATTAGACTACATTCATTATATTTTACTTAACCTGCCGCCTTCATTTTTAATGTTTGTTTGAAGAAATCTGTCATGGGAACGTGCAGGGAGACTTCAGATATAAAAACGCAGACTTGTTAGAAAATGTTTACTCAATGAAATCATGGCGCGGTGGCTTTACTTGTTATGATGTCTTGAGCAATTCAGTTCTATATTAGTATTTGTAGCCACTGCAGCATGAACATCATCTCAGCTATCACTGCGGCAGAATGTGTCAGCGTGGACGCGCATCGTCTACATCAAGTGTAGTTGTGCCTGATCATAGTTTTAGTTGGTGCAACAGGTGTATTTATCGTTAAGCTGGACGTTGCAGACTCCAGTGTAGGGCTTACACCCAGCTTTTTTACGTCTAGCTGGTGCAACCGTCCCCAGCTCTACAGCATGATTTCACCATCCGGCTAGGTTCTTCTACAATTACCCCATCATCTTAGGTCAGAAATCTTGGTGTAATCTTTGATGACCAGCTGACCTTCAAAGACCACATTGCAAAGACTGCTCGATCTTGCAGGATTGCATTACACAACATCAGAAAGATCAGGCCTTTTCTAACAGAGCATGCTGCACAACTTCTTGTCCAGGCCCTTGTCATTTCTAGGCTGGTCTACTGCAATGCTCTTCTGGCTGGACTTCCATCAAGCACAATCAAACCTCTACAAATGATTCAGAATGCGGTGGCATGACTGGTCTTCAACGAGCCCAAAAGAGCCCAGAACATTCTTGTTCACCGTTCCTGGCTGGTGGAATGATCTTCCCACCCCTATCTGGAATGGTGGATCCCTGTCAATCTTCAATCAACAGCTGAAAACTCACCTCTTTCGACATTACTTGACTGTCTTTCTCTTTATTTATTCCCTCATTTATATGATTGAGCAAATGGCAAATGGAGCATGCAAAAGGCCTATTTCTCTCAAATATTGTTCACAAATCTGTTTAAATCTGTGTTAGTGGGCATTTCTCCTTTGCCGAGATAATCCATCCACCTCACGGGTGTGGCATATCAAGATGCTGGTTAGACAGCATGATTATTTCACATGTGTGCCTTAGGCTGGCCACAATAAAAGGCCACTCTAAAATGTGCAGTTTTACTGTATTTGGGGGGGGGGGAAGGAGTGGGGACATCCTTACAACATGGGGCCGTGCATTATCATGCTGCAACATGAAGTGATGGTCGTGGATGAACAGCACAACAATGGGCCTCAGGATCTCATCACGGTACAGTGGGGCAAAAAAGTATTTAGTCAGCCACCACTTGTGCAAGTTCTCCCACTTAAAAAGATGAGAGAGGCCTGTAATTTTCATCATAGGTATACCACAACTATGAGGGACAAAATTAGAAAAATAATCCAGAAAATAACATTGTAGGATTTTTAAAGAATTAATTGGTAAATTCCTTGGTAAAATAATTATTTGGTCACCTACAAACAAGCAAGATTTCTGGCTCTCACAGACCTGTAACTTCTTCTTTAAGAGGCTCCTCTGTCCTCCACTCGTTACCTGTATTAATGACATCTGTTTGAACTCGTTATCAGTATAAAAGACACCTGTCCACAACCTCAAACAGTCCAACTCCAAACTCCACCATGGCCAAGACCAAAGAACTGTCAAAGGACACCAGAAACAAAATTGTAGACCTGCACCAGGCTGGGAAGACTGAATCTGCAATAGGTAAGCAGCTTGGTGTGAAGAAATCAACTGTGGGAGCAATTATTAGAAAATGGAAGACATACAGGATCACTGATAATCTCCCTCCATCTGGGGCTCCACGCAAGATCTCACCCCGTGAGGTCAAAATGATCACAAGAACTGTGAGCAAAAATCCCAGAACCACACGGGGGGACCTAGTGAATGACCTGCAGAGAGCTGGGACCAAAGTAACAAAGGCTACCATCAGTAACACACTGCGCCGCCAGGGACTCAAATCCTGCAGTGCCAGACGTGTCCCCCTGCTTAAGCCAGTACATGTCCGGGCCCATCTGAAGTTTGCTAGAGAGCATTTGGATGATAATATGGTCAGATGAAACCAAAATAGAACTTTTTGGTAAAAACTCAACTTGTCGTGTTTGGAGGAAAATGAATGCTGAGTTGCATCCAAAGAACACCATACCTACTGTGAAGCATGGGGGTGGAAACATCATGCTTTGGGGCTGTTTTTCTGCAAAGGGACCAGGACAACTGATCTGTTTAAACGAAAGAATGAATGGGGCCATGTATCGTGAGATTTTGAGTGAAAACCTCCTTCCATCAGCAAGGGCATTGAAGATGAAATGTGGCTGGGTCTTTCAGCATGACAATGATCCCAAACACACTGCCCTGGCAACGAAGGAGTGGCTTCGTAAGAAGCATTTCAAGGTCCTGGAGTGGCCTAGCCAGTCTCCAGATCTCAACCCCATCGAAAATCTTTGGAGTCCGTGTTGCCGACAGCCCCAAAACATTACTGCTCTAGAGGAGATCTGCATGGAGGAATGGGCCAAAATACCAGCAACAGTGAGTGAAAACCTTGTGAAGACTTACAGAAAACGTTTGACCTCTGTCATTGCCAACAAAGGGTATATAATAAAGTATTGAGATGAAATTTTGTTATTGACCAAATACTTATTTTCCACCATAATTTGCAAATAAATTCTATAAAAATCCTACAATGTGATTTTCTGGATTTTTTTTTTCTCATTTTGTCTCTCATAGTTGAGGTATACCTATGATGAAAATTACAGGCCTCTCTCATCTTTTTAAGTGGGAGAACTTGCACAATTGGTGGCTGACTAAATACTTTTTTGCCCCACTGTATCTCTGTGCATTCAAAATGCCATCAATAAAATGCACCTGTGTTTGTTGTCCATAACATACGCCTAGGGCTGGGCGATATGAATTTTTTTTTTAACACGATATGTTTTTCCATATTGATTGATCTCGATTCTTATCACGATATGTAGTTTTTGCAGATGCTGACAGTGTAAGGGACATCCTGAAGCTTGAAAAAACGAGATTCACTGAAACTTTTAAGTTAGTTTAAAGTTTAATAACATAAATTAAACAATATCAATATGCCTTCCAATGAGCACAAAATATTTTTGTTAAGGTCTTCATGCAGACAAAGGATTCACATTACACTCCCACATTGTATGAATCTTTCCATTGGTCAAGAGAGCAGCAGGGCCTACAACTGGCAAAAGAAAATTTAAAGCAGTGCTCTTTCGCTCATAGAGTTTTATATGCTTTCAAACAAGTGCAAACTACTAAGTGACTGGTCAGTGGTCAATTTTCAATATATTTCACATTTTTTTTGATTTTGTAAACAACAACTTATTTAAACAACTTAAAACACAATTAGTAAATAATAATAATCTCAAATATTTGTAGAGGCAGCACAAAACCATACTAAGTAAACGTAAACAAAATAAATGCAAAAATTAAACCACTATAATACTATTATACTGGTATACCTCCCAGAGATTTTTTGGAGGTATTGAAAAATGCAAAAATAAAAGGTTGTGCACATCATTTGTAATTGCAAATCTCCCTTTATATCCCTTTATACAATAATACAAACTTACTTACTGAAACATTGTATATAAACTAACAGCTGTGACAACTATCACATCAGATTGCTTTGGCTGGACAGTGAACATCTCAAGTACAAAAAGAGTAAACATGGCCCTGGCACAAATACTACCTGAAAGATTAAGGTAGATCTCTAGAATTGTTTTATAAGTAGAATGAAATCTGAACCAAAATTGCACAAATATGTGAATGTGGCGAGGCGGTGTAATTTGAGACACAAGCCCAAGGTTTTACTATTAAGAGAGTCCGACTACGCCACCCTAGGAGTTAACCCCAGGGAAAATACTCAAACTGAGTAAAGCACACAGGTTCGATTCCCTCATAAAATTAGGCCAGAGACGTGAGTCAAGTATAAAAATCGAAAATGTTTATTAATACAAAGATTTAAAATGTTGGACACTAAAGCCCATGAAACACTAAAACCCCCCGCTTCAAGCGAAACAATTTACATGTAGTGGTTATGTATATATATATAACAAAATAAAACTAAATACCAGCAGGGCTGAGGCTCCCAACGGCAGGAATCAATGTAGAGTTTGGTGTTACAAGGGAACACGTCCACACGTGCACACACACCTGTGCAGTCTGATCACACTATCAAGCACTCAAGGTGTACACCGCACACGATAAAGAACCACCACCACAAGGAAGATCAATCCACCCGTGGGACCCCAGCTCCTGCAATAAATCAAAAAGAAATTAAGAAACTATAAAAATAAACATGGAAATGACAATATGGACCTCACTAATGAAGCAAGCTCTCCCAGCAGTGAATGTCAATCACAGAAAAATAAAGAGAGAAAGCAATATAACCTTTGCAAGGATCAAACAGTTGGTCAACTGAGATTATCACAAAACCCCTTGAACTCAATAGATGATCACACGCACAAATAGAGTTGCATTAATGATTGATCACATACATCAAGAGTTATAAATCACTTAATCCATTTTATACACATCAAGAGAAGTAAATCAGAAAACAAATCACCCAAACCTTACTTCCTCAGAATTGAAAATAAAAGAAAACAAAAGATTAAATAGATTAAAAAGTCAAAAGAAAAAGACCAATATGCTTATACAAACGGAAAGAGCTAATCAGGTCTCCCCAACGCCCAAGATATGAAGCAGGGCACTAAAACAGCACGGTAAGAAGCAGACCAGGAGTCCTTTTTAATTAATAACGATGATCGCGTCTGCGCAACTGTAGAAGCAGTAACCTTTAACAGCGCGAAGACAGCAGTGGATATCACGGCGTAGAACGAGAGGGAGAATCCTACAACGAACACAAAAGGAGATGTTACCAATCATAATATTATCCCCACTCCCCACTATAATTGCGGTTAAACACTTACCATCAAGATATCACGCCAGATAGCACGCTTTATAGGCACGGATCTGTCACAGTAATGCCCACCAGCAGCACAATGGGGCACAGGAAACAAGGCTCACTTCAGCACACGAAAATAATTGTTAAGCCCACACCGCCATACTAGTCCTATATGGCGAGCTCCCAAACATAAACATACCCAAGAGGCGAACAGTCATCGAATCCACCCGTAAGCAGCGTGAAAAGGGCACCAGCACCAGAAAACAAAGCTGCACTATGATCAATAAAAATGATTTCAGGTTACACACCGTAATAATTCCTAAATTACCATCCATTAACACATAGCACGCTTACCTACAGCCACCGTCAACACAGGCAAACAAAGGAGGGGGGAAACGGACGTGACGCATCCCAGGTGACAGCCAATCGGGCTTTAAATAGGAGGTACTACTTGCTGATAGGCAACCACCGCTGTCAATCACCTAATCCTATTACATAAACATAGTAAACCAGTCACAGTTATTCTACATCTTGTGCACTAGTGAACATCATTTACCCCATTATAGGTTTTTTGCAAGAAAGACAAGTCTGTCCACCACATCTGGCTTTAAAGCTGCCCTATGGCAGGACACAATATTGCCACTTGTACTAAAAGCATGCTCCGAGGGTGAGCTGGTGGCAGGAATACATAGATACCGCTTTTCCAGGAAGCTCACTCTGGGGTATGATGTGAAGTGAGTTTTCCACCATGTCAGGTGGTTGGTCTCACTGTCTGCTTCTGGAGCTAGCAGGTAACTGTTCAGTTCAGCCTCAACATCCTGCTCATCTGTTAGACTAGAGGTAGAAACAGAGTTGGACTTCTTGAAAAAGCTGCCCAGTGTCTTCCTCTGCATTTTGGCTGGTGGAGCTGAAGCTGAAGCATCTGCCTCGCCTCCGCCCAATCTGGGTGTGAGAGTAGACTGCAGTGTGCTCTGACAGTCACCCAGGATCTGTGCCACTCTGGATTTCACAGCGTCTACCTTGTCATCTTGGATGTAGCGGGTCTTGAACCGAGGATCAACAAGGGATGCCATGTTAATGAGGTCATCAGTGGCGGCAGCATCATATTTTTCATTCAAATATGTGGTGATAGTAGTTTTGATGGCCTTGGTTAGCTCTGTGTCATCCTCTCCTGGCTTCATGACCTCCGTATTGAAGAGCTGTAGGACAGGTTTCACACAAGAGACACTGACATGTGCTTCACCAGAGAGGGCATCAGTGAACTCAACAAGTGGATTAAGGGCCTTGTGTATGGACTCCAAGACCTCAATGTCTTGCCATGAGGGAGCCAGGTGCCTTGTTTTTCTATCAGCAGATAAAACCTTTGAAATGGCTTTCTCCTGCTCCAGTACTCGTGCTATCATTGCATGGCGAGAACCCCACCTGGTAGGTGATTCTGTTATCAACCAGTGCTTAGGTAGGTCGAGTTCCTTTTGTGTAGCTGCTAGTTCTTTTTTCTTCTTCCATGAGAATGAGAAAGCACCAACCACTTTTTTGCACACAACCATGGCTCTCTCTATTCTCTTGTCTCTCACACTTCGCTCTGTAGATAAAAAAAGGTAAGTTATTTAAAATGAGTTTTTGTCTTATAATAAATCATAATATTGTCATGACATCCTTGATATGAAAATCAATTAGACTACACACATAAACATATTTTTCCTCAATTTAAGTTGAGTACAGTGATTCAATAGAAACTCTTAATTCAAATATCTTAGATGCAACATGTTACAATAATCGAATTATCACCTATCAGTATCAATTGTTATCAAATGATAGCCTGTACATTGGTTTATTGAGGCATGTAGAATGTACACTGTTGTTACCATTAAAGTTGAAATAATTTTGTTTTCAGACACATTCCTATTTTTATTCCAATTTATACACATCAGTAATTACCTTTGGCCAGGTGCAATAATTACATAGGCTACTGACTGAGTCCTAGTTACCAGTTTTGAGAATATATACTTTATCAAGAATAAATCACATTGTCACAATCATTTCATGAGAAGAAGTAAAAAATACACATTAAGAATACAAATCATTACACTGAGCTATTATTAAAGCTGAAAAATTAATGTTGGCATATATATCATCATGAACTTACCAATGGCAAGGTGCAGCCGATGACCAAAGCACTGTAGCCGAGACCAGCCTTTTAGGGAAACAGCCTTGACAATGTTTGCCCCATTGTCTGTTGTGATGCACACCTGTCTGTCTTCCCTAAGGCCCCAGGATTGAGTGCATCCTCCAGCCCCTGGCTGATGATTTCCCCAGTACGGTCCTCTGGAAAGTATACGGTCTGTAAACATTTGCTGTGTAGAGCCCACTCCTCATCAATGAAATGAATTGTGAGACTCATATAAGGCTTAGATGTGCGGCTAGACCAAAGATCGGTGGTAGTGGCAAAGTATTTTACATCCTTCAGATGAATTTCCAGCTTACGACGGCATTCATCATAAAGCTGTGGCAGCGCCGTCTGAGAAAAGTATTTTCTACCAGGGAGCTCGTACCTGGGGTCTAACACTTTGATCAGTTTCCTGAAGCCGTCTTTTTCCACTGTGCTCAGGGGCATCATATCTTTAGCGAGGCAATAAGTTACAGCGCTCGTTATATTTTTTCATACGGGGCAATGGCTGAAAAGCACGACTGGATGGATTGTTGTTTAACAGAGCCGCTCCCGCTAGCGATGCTAACAGGCGACGTAGTGGTCTTGCTTGGCTGTGTGTGTGGTGTTGTGCCAGCTTGATCCCGCAGAGTCGCACTCTCAGAGTAATTACTGGGGTGCCATATCCAAACCACGTCCACACAATTGACGTCGTGTTACCTTTTTTTTCAACAATGTCTTCGGTCTCGAGTGATGTCGCCTTCACGTTCGGGATTATTTTCGCTGTCCTCAACTTCAGTTTCACTCATTTTTTCTCCTTTTTCCAACTCTCCCTCTCTCCCAGTCTCCTTCTGTTTACTGTAGCCATGCTGCTTGCTGAGAAGTGGGCGTGTCCTACCGGCATATCGCAGCCGGTGGACTAGTTGTTGCGCTTACTTTTTCATGTG
The DNA here is from genome assembly GCA_036784905.1 of Acrossocheilus fasciatus. Taxonomy (NCBI): domain Eukaryota; kingdom Metazoa; phylum Chordata; class Actinopteri; order Cypriniformes; family Cyprinidae; genus Acrossocheilus; species Acrossocheilus fasciatus. Next base: position 43,967,274 of record CM071940.1, read on the forward strand.
ATTATCGAATAATATGTCCCAAGCATATTATCGGAATCGTTCAAAATTTTATCGCGATCCCGTATCGAGATCAAATTATCGCCCAGCCCTACATACGCCTGCCCATACCATAACCCCACCGCCACCATGGGCCACTCGATCCACAACGTTGACATCAGCAAACCGCTCACCCACACAACGCCATACACTCTGTCTGCCATCTGCCCTGTACAGTGAAAACCGGGATTCATCCGTGAAGAGAACACCTCTTCAAAGTGCCAGACGCCATCGAATGTGAGCATTTGCCCACTCAAGTTGGTTACGACAACGAACTGCAGTCAGGTCGAGACCCCGATGAGGACAACGAGCATGCAGATGAGCTTCCCTGAGACGGTTTCTGACAGTTTGTACAGAAATTGCACGTTTCAGAGAATTTGGCAGTACATCCAACCGGCCTCACAACCGCACACCACGTGTAAACACACCAGCCCAGGACCTCCACATCCAGCATCTTCACCTCCAAGATCGTCTGAGACCAGCCACCTGGACAGCTGCTGCAACAATCGGTTTGCATAACTAAAGAATTTCTGCACAAACTGTCAGAAATCGTCTCAGGGAAGATCATCTGCATGCTAGTCGTCCTCATCGGGGTCTCGACCTGACTGCAGTTTGTCGTCCTGGGTGTCAATGCCCACAGAAACAAGGAGAGAGAAACAAAACGCTAGAGAAATAAAACAGTTTGTCACATGAGACTATTACAAAGCAACTTGGAATCAGATGTAAATTGTCACATGAAAGTCAAGTTGCATTAATAAATGATTGACCATATGCAAATAAAACTGCAAACAAAAAACAAATTAACAAAAGGAATAAAGGGAAAAAACTAATCAACCAAACAAACTTTATTTCCACAGAAAGCAAAAGAAAAGAAAAAGGTTTGTGTCAAACAAAGAAAAAGGAGACAGAGCACAGTTTTTATCTCTTATAAAGATGAAAAGAGATGGTCATATCTCCCATAACAGGGCACAAATTTGAAGCGGGGCACTAAGACGGCACGACAAGACAAAAAACTTGTATTTTACCCCCTGAATGCGATTTTTACTGGGGGACCCCGATCGAAACGCTATTGTGCAGGTTTTGTTGTGAAAACCGAGTAGCCCCAGAGTGCACCCTGGACGATGGGGCGGGGCGACACATTAAGGTGGGGCGACACGTGTCGCTCCGCCCACCCCAATTTCATTGGTTTATAATACAGCAGATCTTTTTGGTGTAGACGTTTGCGAATAAGCATTCAGTCCCACTTTATATTAGGTGGCCTCAACTAATATGTACTTACATTTAAATTAATAATTTGCTACCATGCACTTATTGTGTACATACATGTTTTTACATTGTGCTTATATTTTAAAAAAATACGTATATGTAATTACATCTGTAATTAATTTCTGTAATTACACTGATAATTACATTGTTGACCCATCCCTCACACCTTAACCCACCCTTAAACCTACCCATACCACCAAACCTGCCCCTAACCTTACCCGTATCCCACCTCAATAGCAGCAATAGTGTTTTGCAATACAATATGAACACAATAAGTACATTGTACTTATTTTTGATGTAAGTACATAGTAGTTAAGGCCACCTAATATAAAGTGTGACCGAGCATTCTTTTATATACGTTTTTATGAATGATCTACGCTGTTTGTCTGTCCTACAGAAATATTAAGTGCTAACAACAGCGATTTTAGTTAGAATCAATTAAAAATAATAACAGTAATAATAATCATAATAAAAATGCTTGTTACGATTAGCATTTCTTTTGCACTGAAAATCTGTTTCAGAAATCCACCTCAGCCTATAGTGAATTAAGCCTTTATTAAGACATTGTTAAGTTGACAATGCAAAGTTTGCATTAAAATAGATGTAAATGCAGTATAGATGGATTCCCACTAATGCCTCTGACTCTGGTGTATAAATGGACTAATTAGGATGTTTTCTTGTTCTGCAATTCTCGCAGGCTCTTGCACAGTATACATGACAATAAAGATACACAATAACAACTGTGCACAAAATTGACATTGATCCAATAAACATTAGGACAAGGTAAACAAATACAGCGTGTTTGTTTGAAACCTGAGAGACGGGTGAGTGTGACTGAAGGAGGAGAGACCAGGTTGATCATGTGATGCACATATAAACAGATCATCCTCCATAAAACGCATATCACTCACACTCATCATCCTAAAGAAAGACTTCATCCTTTAATCAGCCATGAAGAAGCTCTACAAGTGCCTGTGGATCTTACTGGGTAACGTACAACATTCATGTATCTGCTATTTTACACTGATATTAACGCTGAGTTTTCTGTAATGTATTTCTTTGTTCAGAGATGCCAACACTCATCTCGTCCTCTAATGTGGATTTACAGCATATTATAAAGTGTTAAATATTCTGGCCAAACAAACCTAAATAATCTAAATCAGATGGTGTTTCATACATTAATTAGGGCTCTATGCAATCCATTTAATTTTTTCTGAATTTCCATTTTAATGGTTGAAATTCAATTTTACATATATACTGTATAAAATGTGTAAAAACTGATCACTTTTAGACTTGCACTATATTCATTTACTGCTTATTTTCTTAAAAAATAAATAACACTAGCTTTTCTAATCTTTGTATTTTATCTATTTGTTTTCTTTTTATTTATTATACTATTATACAATTAACAAAACAAAACAAAAAAAAAGCCTCTATGACCCTGGACCACAAAACCAGTCTTAACTGTCAATTTTTTCAAAATTTATATTTATACATCATCTGAAAGCTTTCCATTGATGTATGGTTTGTTATGATCGGACAATATTTGGCTGATATACAATTATTTGAAAATCTGGAATCTGAGGGTGCACAAAAAATGTAAATACTGAGGAAATCGCCTTTAAAGTTGTCCAAATTAAGTTCTTAGCAATGCATATTTTTATAAGTTTAGATATATTTATGAGTGGAAATCTACCAAATAGAAGAAATATAGCGCTTTCCCCCGGTAACGACAGCAGTGCACCACCTGACTTTGAAACGTGCAGACCTCAAGTTTATTCAGCGAAATTGTAGCTTTTTGAGTTTAATCGTCATATTAATCTATATTGCAATTCTTGTCTCTCCGCCCCAAATTTAAGACCTCTTATAATTAAGACTTTTTGTACCATTTACAGGTCCCATGACGTTCGTTATTCCTGAAGTAGTAGGTTGGGGATTGCCTTTTAATTTTTGTGAACTTCGTTTTCTCCTGGTTTGTCTAGCTAGGGAGTTAGGAAAGACTTCTGTTTTTCTTTTTCGAATACTTTTTCTTTGTTAGTTTATGTAAGTCTCTAAACCCCTAGTTAGTACTTTTAGTTTGTTATTTTGGCCTGGATCCCCTTCCGAAGAGATAAGCTTCTTGCTTTCTGAACCAATAAACTGGTCAACTGGTAATAATCCCTGTTGTAATCACTGTGAGCTGGGACAGGAGAGGAGTGTCGACGTTTTTCTAAATTTTTTTTTTTTTTTTAATCTTGTCATCGGCCTTGCCAACCCTAGACTGGTGTGGACGTGACAAATATGCATTGCTAAGAATTCATTTGGACAACTTTAAAGGTGATTTTCTCAATATTTAGATTTTTTTGCACCCTCAGATTCCAGATTTTCAAATAGTTGTATCTCGGCCAAATATTGTCTGATCCTAACAAACCATACATCAATGGAAAGCTCATTTATTATCCGATGGAAAACTTGACACTTAAGACTGGTTTTGTTTTTTAAATTATTTCTTTAATGAAATGATACTCTAAATAAGAAACTAAAACTGCCAGTAGTTGGTGGTAAATAGGCTTGTTTGAGATGAGCAAAATCTGCGCAGAGCCGATCACCAGAGATCACCGCGAGGTGCATGCCGGTTAGAAAAGTGTCCGAGTTACGTCCGCCTTGCCCTGATGTCATGCTGACGTGTGCCAAAAAACTGTCACGACGGCGAGGCGGCTGTGTCGGATTGAGCAGTCGCGCGCAGTTGCTCTCCACCGACTGCTCTGATCAAAAGCATGATGGGAAACGACAGACTGACGACACAGCTTAATGCTCATTGGTTCAGACAACCGTGATACTGGGTTGTCTTCTAAAATGTTTTTTTTTTTAATCTGATTTCATGAAATTATGTATATAAATTAGTGGTGGGCCGTTATTGGCGTTAACGTGAGACTCTTATCGGGTGATAAAAATATATTGCCGTTAAAGGAGCACTCCACTTTTTTTGGAAATAGGCTCATTCTCCAACTCCCCCAGAGTTAATAAGTTGAGTTTTACCGTTTTTGAATCCATTCAGCCGATCTCCGGATCTGGCGAGAGCACTTTTAGCATAGCTTAGCTTAGCATAGATCATTGAATCCTATTAGACCAGTAGCATCGCGTTCAAAAACTATCAAAGCGTTTCGATATTTGTCCTATTTAAAACTTGACTCTTCTGTAGTTATATTGTGTACTAAGATCGGCGGAAAATGAAAAGTTGCGATTTTCTAGGCTGATATGATTAGGAACTACTCTCATTCCGGCGTAATAATCAAGGAACTTTGCTGCCGTAACATGGCCGCAGCAGGCGTAGTGATATTACGCAGCGCCTGAAAGTAGTGCCCGGTAGCTGTTACAAGAGTGAGAGCCGCTTCAGACGCTCAGCGCGTGCGGCAGGGAACTGAACGATTCATTCAAACTGATTCGCGAACCGATTCACTGGTCTGCCTACTGGTTTGATCAAGCCTTTGAACAGAATTGACTCAAAAGAATGAATCATTCGCGAACGGGGCATCGCTCATTGCCCAGAAAAAAAGTAGACGGCGCGCTTGGAATAAATTGAAGGATTTTTAACTTGTATTGCATTAAGATAAAGTAACGAGAGGAGCATCGCCCACAGTAACGAAGTAAAAGTACCGTTTTTTCACTAAAAATGTACTTGAGTAGGAGTAAAAGTACCCATTTTTAAATATACTCTAAAAGTATTAGTTACCCAAAAAATTTACTCAAGTAAATGTAACGAAGTAAATGTAACTCGTTACTACCCACCTCTGGATGCATTATCTGTGACTACTGCCCACACATCACTGAGGTCCAGACTGTTTCTGTGGAGGGTCCCTAGTATTGCTAGTCTTAAGGTGAAAAATTAATAAGTGCAAGTTAATCCACTGAAAAAAATTGTTTGTCTTGGTAATCTTTAATCAAAATCTGAACATTTGCTTCCGCTCTGGAAGGGCATTCCTTCTCCGATTACGTCAGTTTGACGAGTTGGGCAGAATATGCTTAACCACGCCCCTCCAAGCGTTAGTTCCAGGGCCTTTTTGCCACACCTGCCAATGGCCTGTGACATTAGAAAATTTACCAGGTAAAAAAAAATTTCTGGCCATTAAACTCTTTTTGCAAAAACAAGCAGTTATTACTACTACAATTACTATACAATGTTTTTAATTTATCCTTTACTTTACTTTCAAGAAAAACAAAAACAAATGTATTGATTTATTAATCAATGTTTTCGAGTTACATTTATTTATTTAGTCCCAAAAAAAAAGGAATTGTTGATAATCTTGTCCTTTGCATATTTTTGGCAAACGGAGCAGGCCATCGTGTTAGTCTCAGTATCAAATACAAGCCAGTCTCTCTTTGATCCATCATCACTGAAACACCATCTCTCGCTAAAACACTTAGAACCGTCATGACTTGCTGATGTTTGCTTTTCATGTTTCCGTTCCGTTCCGACGTAACCTCAGGTGTGTGTCGCCACATTCTTACACCGTGTTTACTCCATACGTGACAGTTGTCGTGTCGCACCGCAACAGATAAAGTCTGTCTACACTGGATGCAACAATGCGACCATTAAAAATCATTTTAACTTTGTGTCAGTACGTCATAAACAGAACGAGGCATCAGTTTACTGTCGGGGATTTGTCATGTCGCACAGCACCGCATCCAGTGTAGACAACATCACTGATTATAATAGATTCTATAGCATTTTGTCGCGCCGCCCGCCTCCGGTGTAGACACGATGTCAATTTATGAAGAATAAAGAAGGGAAAAGTTAATGTTCTGAAATAAAGCAGCAATATATTCTCAGGTAAAAGTTATTAGAACCGTGTCTAGGTACAAGTTAGACATCACACTGCTCTGACCTGATCAGCCAATTGTTAAAATTTGAAATGTTTTACCTGCTGACACTGTTACATATACTCACCAATGCAGTTTTTTGATTAGTTTCAGTCTTTCTGAATGGAAGTTCCCCAAACCGGAAGTGCCACTCATAATGTAAAACGCAGTAGGCTCGTCAGGAATAAGGTGGATAATGAAGCCTATTTTTTTTAAACCACAAAATGTTATTCATTGCTGTGATCAAAGCTTCATTACTTCAGTCTTCAGTGTCACGTGATCCTTCAGAAATCATTCTAATATGGTGATTTTGTCATGAATCCAGTCTATGAACTTCCGTTCACTCACCATCAGAGGTCACTCGCTCACCACATTGACTCTCACAGCACACATCACACTGGACTCCATTTCCCATCATCCATTGCACTGATGACACATACACATCTGATTACACTTACACAGCTGATTACACTGATTGCACATACACAGCTGAAGGCACTGATCACACAGCTATCACCAATCACACCCTCTACTTAAGCCATGGACTTTCTCTCACTGCCGAGTATTGTATGCACCTATCGCTGCCCTAGCTTTAGCTACTCTACAGAGCCTTTGATAGCCTGCCCTGCCCTTATTCTAGCCCGTGTTCCCTGGATTAACCCTTGCCCTGCCGTTTGGATACTGTTTGCCCCAGCACGGACCATTGCTTTGTTTACTGATTACCTCTTTTGTCTTAGCCCTCTGGATATTGTTAGCCCACGATTGAACACGCCTGTTCAGGATACTTCTCTTGCCTTGCCCTCTGTTTGCTGTTGTTTGACCCTGTTATGATCATTTCTATGTTCAGAAATAAAGCTTTGCAATTGGATCCACACGCTTCACATCTCATTGACCCCGTTAAAAATTTGCTGCTTAAAAAATATTTCTGATTATTATCAATGTTTAAAACTGATGTGCTGTTAAATATTTTTGTGGAAACCGTGATTTATTCTATTTTTCAGGATTCACAGATGAATAGAAAGTTCAAAAGAACAGCATTTATTTGAAAAAGAAATAGTTTGTAACATTATAAATGTCTATACTGGCATTTTTGATCAATTTAATGTGTCCTTGATGAATAAAAGTATCAAGTTCTTAAAAGAAAAACTGCCCCTGAACTTTTGAAGTGTAGTGCAGATTGTAGATTATGGTTTTGTTTGTCACTTGATCTTTAGGATTGTTTTTCTCAGTTTATTTTTATTTTATTTTTTTGTCTACTTTACTGAACAAATCTTGTAAAATATTTGTTCATTTGTGTATGAAAATAGTTTGACAGTCTTTGTGACGGAGCGGTGCAATTTTGAGACCCAAGCCCAAACTTTTACTAGTAAGAAAATCTGGAAACCCTTCATACAAAAGAAAGCAAATTACAACATAAAAAAATATTAATACAAACCAACTTTGTATAACTGTAACAATTATATGTAAAACAAAAAACTATACCAGCAGGGCTGAGGCTCCCAACAGCAGGAAACAAAATAGAGTTTGGTTTTAAAAGGGCACACTTCCACGCTTACACCACTGTGCACTCCGATCACACTACCATACACTCCATGTTACACAGCACACAATAAAGAAGAACCACCACCACAAGGAGGAAGATCCATTCACCTGTGAATAAAACTATAACAACTGACTTAAGCCAACATGCAATATGGACATCAATTAACTGATAAAGCAACTTCTCACAAAAGTAAGTATTAATGCCAAACAGAAACAAGGAGGGAGAAACAAAACGCTAGAGAAATAAAACAGTTTGTCACATGAGACTATTACAAAGCAACATGGAATCAGATGTAAATTGTCATATGAAAGTCAAGTTGCATTAATAAATGATATGCAAATCAAACCATATGCAAATAAAACTGCAAACACAAAACAAATTAACAACCGGAATAAAGGGAAACAAACAAATCAACCAAACAAACTTTACTTCCTCGGAAGGCAAAAGAAAAAGGTTTGTGTCAAACAAAGAAATGGGAGACAGAGCACAGTTTTTATCTCTTATAAAGATGAAAAGTGATGGTCATATCTCCATAACAGGCCATAAATGTGAAGCGGGGCACTAAGACGGCACAATAAGACAGACACAAGCAGTCCCCTTTAGGCCAAGTTCACACTGCACAACTTTAGCCCCGATTTTCACTCGCCGACAGGTTTTGTGAAATCGCAGACAGATGCCTGAAATTGGAGGGAAATCGGTGCTCGTTCATGCAAGTGACAATCACGCAGTGTGAATTATCAAAGACGCAATTTGAGAGAATGCTAGCCCCCGTCAAATATTTGGCATGCTAAATATCTGGAGCTGTCGGCGATTCAAAATCCTGCTGTGTGAAATGAGTTCTGACTGAAACATACATCGGCGATGACCTACAGCCAATGAGAGAGCAAGATACAGGGCAGCAGGAAGTTCGGGGAGGAGTTACATGAAACAGTTTGTGGACCAGTGTTGCCAAGTCCGTGGTTGCCACGGGTTGTTTTTCATGTCCGCAATGTGAATTGTACCAGGAGAACCCCACCAAAAAACGTGTAATTTACCCCCCGAATGCGTTTTTTTTTACTGGGGGACCCCCCTCGAAACGCAATTGTGCTATTTTTGAGTAGCAATTGGGCAGGTTTTGTTGCGAATACCTGGACAAGACAGAGTTGTTAGCGATTCTTCCTTTTCATGCAGTGTGTAACCTTCTGTCGCCGATAATTATCTGTATTATTAATGTGTCAATGTTTTCATCCAACATGATCATTACGTAGAACAATGTTTTATGTTTCCATTATAATTCAGACTATTCTTTTAATTATTAGCGCAATATCAAGATTAATTCAATTGAAAATGCAAATTTGAATGTGATTCAACAAAACCTGGTTGTTTGACTTGTTTCCACAGGGTTTTTATTGATTGAGGAAATGGCACATGGACAAAAAGGTAAGAATCCTTCAGTGTCTAAACACTTTTGTTCTGTTTTATCTGTTAAATGGGCAGATATAAAAGTACTTAGAAATTTAGCCCTGTAATGAAGATCTGAAGCAGTTCAATGCCCAGTTTATAGTTCCTGATACCAGATAGACCAAAGTAAAATAAACTTATTAACGGGCAATATTTCCCTCCAAAATTGATCTTTCAGGAACAGCCTTTACAAATGTTTAATGTTAGATTATACTGCTCTTTGTTTAATATAACATATCAAGCCCATCATGATATATAGGCCAAGATTAGAATTATATTGAGTAAGAAATGTTGGATATTCAAAATAAAATTAAAAAAAGATGTTCACTATCATTATTTTACCCTTGTGTTTTAAATATCTGTTGATATTTTGCACCCTTAAACCTTAATTTCTGACCCTGTGGTGGACGTGTAGCTGATGATGAGTAAGAAAGATTAGTTTGGTAAAGGTCTTCTGCAGTGGTAGATGATTTCTTACTGGCCTTTATTGATGATGTTTTTTCCAGAGAATATAGCACTATGGGGCAAAACTGGTCAGTCATCAACTTCCAACGGAGCTTATCCTGAATATGCTCTTGATGGATTGTTGACCACCTGGACCCACACTAACTCTGAAATCAACCCATGGTGGAGAGTGGATCTACTGAAGGTATACAGAGTGAACAGAGTGACCATCACTAATAGACCGACCTTTGCTTCTAGGATTAACGGAGCGGTGATTCGTATCGGGAACTTTCTTGACATTTACAGCAACACCATGTGAGGATTTCTTTCTTTTGATTTGATTTCTGTGGCTGAAGTGAAGAATGAACAGAAACAGATAACAGATGATCTTTCTGTCTGTAGATGTGGTGTAATTTCTACTCTTAGAGGCGGTGCCACGGCCACTTTCTCATGCGGTGGGATGGAGGGACGTTATATGGTTGTTCATATTCCTGGAGATCAGAGGATTCTTAGTATTGTTGAAGCTGGAGTCTACGGGTATTTGGCAGGTAATTCGTTTTTGTAGAGCACTTTATTGAATGTAATAAATACTTTTTTACTAACTTACTTTAAACTCATAGTTCACCAGAAATCACGCTCATGTCTTTCCAAACCAGTATGACAGTATTCATGCTTTACTGGCGTCTTATGTACAGATGATTCTGATAAACGTGGGGCTTGAGCATATAACAGGGATGCAAACTCATCATGGGTGAAAAAGGTGACAAAGACACGCGACCCCCCCCCCCCCATTTTTTTTAAACTCTATAATTGTGCAGTTAAATGCACTTTAAACTTTAATGATTGACATTTAATTCATGAAGATGACAAAAAAAGGTCTCCTGGTGGAAAACAAAGATTTGTAAGATGAAAATGACATGAAATTACCAGTACAACCAGTAGATGCCAGCAGAGGATCATTCATTAGCTCAGGTGCCATAAGTTGCTTTGTTTTATCTTTAACTGTAGAAGCTGCTATTCAGCCAACACAGACTTGTTGCTGCTGTAGTTTTGTTACTCTGAATTTGCTCAGCATCACTTAATGCACAGCTCTATTTTGACATCGGCTTGTCAGTTCATTCGGTCCATTGCTACAGTTATCACCGTTAATCACAGAAAAATTTAGTGGATTCACTCATGTAATTTTTTACACTCGTGGTTGTTAATCCTGAAACAGTATATTTGGACGTTTGGTCCTCTTAGACAAACAAAACTTTTCTTCAAATTGTGAACTGATTATAGAGAGAAACTGAGCAAAGAGTGCTTCCCTTATAGCACAACTGACCGAGATTACTCGCGTGAAAACTATACAATGAATCTCTTACTTACATCGTGTATTCTTTCTTTTTCTTTTGTTATAATGGGAAGAACTGCGAACTTGTAGAACTAAATAAACTTGCGAAAACAAAAATGAGTTCAGAGCGGATTCTGACTTGCCTACAGTAAACACCTCTGATTGGCCATTGCTTTCAACAGAGATGCCTGTGATTGGCTACAATAATAAACGCTGCAGAAACCAGAGTGTGCGCACAACACTCAACACGCGTTTGAAAGCGGGTGAGTTCGAGCAGGTACAGAATTGAGTTGGTAGTAATGGTACTATAAAGAGACACCCCCCCCCCCCCCCCCCAAAAAAAAAAAACTCACCGGATCTACGCGAATCACACAAATTCACACAATCCGAAAGGTGACAAGTTTGCATCCCTGACATAATGCAACAAAGAGGGGAAATTTTTTAAATTCTGTTCATTTATCATGTTAAACAATACACATTTGTCAGACAAATCAACAGACAACTTTCTTTTTATTCTAAATGGGTGTTATTGAAGATAATGGTTATATTTCCACCAGGTTGTTGGTACTAATGATGTAATGAATTACTAGGGGCATCTAATTATTTTGTATATAGTTGTGAAGGACATTGTTAAACAAATAGTAATTCTGTTTGTAATTCCGTTTGGTGACAGAAGGCTAGTTGGTGCAGAAATGACATGCTTCACCATCATCTCCGCCACTGTCTCAAATTTTATTTGAATTGTGCATAAACATGGGTTCGATAGGTTTTTGTTTATTTTCCAGGAAATCGGGCAATAGAAGGAGCCACTATACAGTCATCAACATCCGCAGACTGGGTTGCTGAAAGGGCCGTTGATGGTAATCGAGGTCTCCAGCAGTTGTATACGGGATGCTCCTCAACCCTTAATGAGGCAGACCCGTGGTGGAGGCTGGATCTGCATGATGTCTACCGAGTTAATAAAGTGGTTGTCACTAATAGAAAAGACTGCTGTGCAGAACAAATAAACGGAGCGGTGATTCGCATCGGAAACTCTTTGGAGAACAACGGCATCAACAATCCCATGTGAGAAACTTGAGGTTGAAAGAGTGTGAGACGTCAAGTACTAATGTGAAGGATTAATGCAGATATGACAGTATTTTTATATCCTTCATCTGTTTCTCTGTCTGTAGATGTGCTGTTATTCAAGATATTCCAGCAGGCGAGTCCTACAGCTACTCATGTGATGGGATGGAGGGACGTTACGTGATTATTCATATCCCTGGAGACATGAAGATACTCACTCTGTGTGAGGTGAAGGTCTATGGAGAAGGTATACATCAGTAATATTGCTTTATAATATATCAGATAATAATGTCTTCACATCATCAGCTTTTGTCAATATGACGCAGTGAGGAGCGTGGATAAGTTTGAATAAATGCAAGCTCGTTTGTAGGGAGCAAACCATAATTCTTTGGATTTCTTATGAATTTACATATATGATTATATTTTTCTAGGTCCCTGTTTAAAAAAAATCATTTGTAAAACTGCTGTTTCACTCCAGCAAATATTTGACCGACTCTACAATGAGAGAAAACGTTCTGAAATAGGCGAGAAAAAAAGTAACAAGTGATGAGAACACAAACACTTATTGCATTGTTAAAGGGGTCATATAATACAATTTCACCTTTTTAACTTTTGTTAGCGTGTAATGTAGCTGTGTGAGCATAAACAACATCTGCAAAGTTACGGAGCTCAAAGTTCAATGCAAAGGGAGAAATTGTCTTTTACAGAATTAGCAAAGCATTGCCTGCAGTGAACGGCTGGTAAGGGACTACAACAAAATACTTCCGGGTTAGTGACATCATAAACCCAGATAAACCCCGCCCCCAGGAACATGCAATAAAGGGGGCAAGGCCATGCTGCGCTGCTTTAGAGAAGAGGAAGAAAACCTAGGGGTGCATGTAAAAATCTATTCATATACATGAACCGCAATTCTGTCGTCTAACGATTCTAATGGATTCACAAGTTTCAAAATCAATGTTCTCGCAGTGGTTCTCAATCCTGTTCCTCGCGTCGCCCTGCTCTGCATCTCTCTCTCTCTCTCTCGCTCTCTCATTCAGATCAGCAGCTCAGCTCCAACAATGAACTGTTCCATTTATACAGTTTTCACACAGCTATGACAAGCATTAAACATGGACGTGCATGTGGTTGTCGTACTGTATTAAAGCTTTAATCATGATAAAACCGTATATTAAAAGCTAACATAAGCAGTAGCATAATAACAGCGCATCTAAAAGTATGAGACAACAACAAACAAAAAACATAGGCCTACCATTAAAAGCCGTGCTCTGTGCGATCCTCTTCACTAATATACTCTGCGTCTCAATCGGGCTCAAATTGATAAGCAATATAGCCGACACCATTGTTTACAATACAACTGGAGCACACGCCGCTGAGCTGAGGGGCGGGACGTTTAGACGCACACTAGAGGTGGTTTAGCCAATCACAACACACTGGGCCAGCTGACCAATCAGAGCCCATCGTGTATTTCTGAGGGAGGGTCTTCACAGAACCAGGAAATCAACCAGCCGTTTTTATGCTAGCTGAAAAGCAGTGTACAATACAGGTAAAATGTGAAAAATAATGTAATTTTTTTTTTTAAATGAAGCATGAACACGCTGCTGTGCACCCCATAAACACAATCAAGCCTTCGAAAAAATCCATTAGACCACCCCTTTACATATTATGACCTGAATTTGTTAAAAACAGTGCAGTGCAGTTGCATTTGTTAAGACAGAACTGGTTTATATTATGATACAAAGTTTCACCGACTGGAGTGCCGATCACCTATTGATTATTCAGTCAAACTATTTACAGCATGAACAAATTTACAATATTCTCTCATTTTAAAGAAACATGATTTTATGAAAGTACTGTTAGGGACATGACACGAGAAAAGAGGAGAGGAAGATTTGAATGTCTTTTCATATTCTGATCTAATCAGTTTAGTATGAATGTTATTTTCAGTTGGGATCTGCTCTGACTGATAGAGGAACAGGAAGTGATGCGGAACGCTGACAAACGTGAGTGTGTTCTTACAACTATACAATAACTTATGACATATGCTGCACAAATAGGAATGATTATAAAATTATGATATGTAATAGCAAAAATGTTTCATTTACAGGTCGCTGTGATACAAGACGATAATTCCCTGGAAATCAAGTGTCTCTGACTCACTAAATTCACATTCATTCAATTTCTTCATAATTTATGAAAGCCTGTTTCCACCACTGAATAAAAAATAAAACAAGGTAATTGTGACTTTATTTCACAATTCTGACATAAAGTCCATTCTGAGGGGGGAAAATATTGACTATTTTCTTATCTAACCCCAGTTCGCCTCCGTAGAATATTTCTCAGTTGTTCTCAGTTAAGCTTTAAATGTAAGGTAGATATTGGCACAGTGATGCATGTATTTTGGGGTTGTGACAAAATAAAAATGTACTGGAAAGAGATTCACAAAATTATTCAAAAGATTATTGGAAAGACTTTTGTATTGTCCCAAAGGTATACCGTCTGCGGTATACGTGTCTGGACTGTGACAAAGAATATGTACTGAATTTTTGTATATATCTGGCCAAAAATGTATACTATTATTATGGTCAACTGCTCAGATACCTTCAATCAATATGTGGATGAGTCAGGCGACCACTCTGTTACCATTGGAAAAATTAACTTATGATTTACATCAAAGATCTGAGGTGTTTTGGCGCATTTGGTCCTCTTTCAGGAACTTTCTTGAGGATACTCAGTGACTGTCTTTCTAATTTTCTTTTATTTCTTTGCTCTTATGCATTTGTATGCATTTGAATGTCTAATATGTACTAGCTGTACATGTTGTTATGAGATACCTTTACCACTGTTGTTTTATTGGAAAATGTAATTAAAAAAATAATTAATTTAAATGAATTCATTATGTAAAAAAATAATTTTAAATAAATGAATGAAGACTTCCTCCAGAGTTTTTGAACTAATCTCTTAAATGAATGATTCAGACATCAAATACATTTGAACAATCACTGGTCACCATCTACTATCATAATGTAACATATACAGTCTTTATTTGAACCGTAACATCAGTTCCAAAGGTCAGTTCCTAATTTTGATCGCAGCTATATCCGGCCTATAAACTTTTATCCTAATATTTTTGTTATTATTTAATGTTTGCAACACAGAAACGTAGCCTACTGTGTAGACTGTTACTACATAAAGCTTACATGTTGAGCGCTGCTCTCTCTCAATCAGCTGCTGCATGAAAACAGGTTTAAATACTCTGATATGATTTCAGAGGTTAAATAGACAGCAGAATCATTGTCATGAAGAAATAAGATTGCGTGTGTTTGAATCGAGATCTCAATATTTTAATGATTGATATATGAGCCTATAGCATACAGTCAGGTCCATAAATATTGGGACATCGACACAATTCTAACATTTTTGGCTCTATACACCACCACAATGGATTTCAAATGAAACAACCAAGATGTGCTTTAACTGCAGACTGTCAGCTTTAATTTGAGGGTATTTACATCCAAATCAGGTGAACAGTGTAGGTAGGAATTACAACAGTTTGCATATGTGCCTCCCACTTGTTAAGGGACCAAAAGTAATGGGACAATTGGCTTCTCAGCTGTTCCATGGCCAGGTGTGTGTTATTCCCTCATTATCCCAATTACAATGAGCAGATAAAAGGTCCAGACTTCATTTCAAGTGTGCTATTTGCATTTGGAATCTGTTGCTGTCAACTGTCAAGATGAGATCCAAAGAGCTGTCACTATCAGTGAAGCAAGCCATCATTAGGCTGAAAAAACAAAACAAACCCATCAGAGAGATAGCAAAAACATTAGGCGTGGCCAAAACAACTGTTTGGAACATTCTTAAAAAGAAGGAACGCACCGGTGAGTTCAGCAACACCAAAAGACCCGGAAGACCACGGAAAACAACTGTGGTGGATGACCGAAGAATTCTTTCCCTGGTGAAGAAAACACCCTTCACAACAGTTGGCCAGATCAAGAACACTCTCCAGGAGGTAGGTGTATGTGTGTCAAAGTCAACAATCAAGAGAAGACTTCACCAGAGTGAATACAGAGGGTTCACCACAAGATGTAAACCATTGGTGAGAAAGGCCAGATTAGAGTTTGCCAAACGACATCTAAAAAAGCCTTCACAGTTCTGGAGCAACATTCTATGAACAGATCAACTTGTACCAGAGTGATGGGAAGAGTAGAGTATGGAGAAGGAAAGGAACTGCTCATGATCCTAAGCATACCACCTCATCAGTGAAGATGGTGTTGGTAGTGCCATGGCGTGGGCATGTATGGCTGCCAGTGGAACTGGTTCTCTTGTATTTATTGATGATGTGACTGCTGACAAAAGCAGCAGGATGAATTCTGAAGTGTTTCGGGCAATATTATCTGCTCATATTCAGCCAAATGCTTCAGAACTCATTGGACGGCGCTTCACAATGCAGATGGACAATGACCCAAAGCATACTGCAAAAGCAACCAAAGAGTTTTTGAAGGGAAAGAAGTGGACTGTTATGCAATGGCCAAGTCAATCACCTGAAAGGGAAAATTACAAAACTGAAGGGAAAATGCCCCAAGAACAAGCAGGAACTGAAGACGGTTGCAGTAGAGGCCTGGCAGAGCATCACCAGGGATGAAACCCAGCGTCTGGTGATGTCTATGCGTTCCAGACTTCAGGCTGTAATTGACTGCAAAGGATTTGCAACCAAGTATTAAACAGTGAAAGTTTGATTTATGATCTTTTGGTCCCTTAACAAGTGGGAGGCACATATGCAAACTGTTGTAATTTCTACACCGTTCACCTGATTTGGATGTAAATACCCTCAAATTAAAGCTGACAGTCTGCAGTTAAAGCACATCTTGTTTGTTTCATTTAAAATCCATTGTGGTGGTGTATAGAGCCAAAAATGTTAGATAACCTTCCGCGCTACGATGATGGGAAGAAGTTGGGGTCAAACCTTATCAAACGATTAATTTGTGTAAAAAAATATTAACGCATTAAATTTTTTTGATTAATCACATGCGTTAACATTGACACCCCTAATATATATATATATATAGATAGATAGATAGATAGATAGATAGATAGATAATAATAATAATATGTTTTATTTGTATAGCGCCTTTGCCAAGCTCAAGGACACTTCACAATGACAAAAACAATACAAACATAGATGTACATAGATGGACAGTAGACATTTGCCAAGTCCAGGACATGCAATTGCAGTTGCAAACCAAAGTAATAATAAAGATAGTGAAGTACAGCAAACAATCAGATACAGTATTAAGCCATAATAGTTTAAGAAGAAACAGATAATGGCCGATAATATTGGTTGAACAGATATGTTTTGAGTTTGGACTTAAATTCGTGCAGTTTGATTATTGACCAGAGACACAGGCAATGAGTTCCAAAATTTAGGAGCCATAACAGAGAAGGATCTCCCTCCCATAGATGAAAGGCGAGATCTTGGAACACAAAGAAGTTCCCCTCCAGATGACTGAAGTAGACGAAAAGGAGTATATGGAGAAAGTAGGTCAGAGATATATGTATATATATCAGTGGCGGGCCGTGCATTTCACACCTAGGCCTTCAGTGGCATCCTACATTAATTAATCCACCTCTTAATACCATCATAATGATGCCACGGCTATAGAAACAGAAATGCAGTATAACGACATTGCATCACAGACAGGTATCTTATGTAGTGAGAATGAATGCTATTACTAAAGCTAGAAACCCAATTAACACAATTCAACAAGTTGCCACACCTGCGCAATGCACATCATCTCTAGCTGAGGCATTAACCGCACAAAATAACACAAATATAGTCCACCCGATGTTCTTACAGACATTTATTAACTCAAACGTATTTATACCTTACAGATAACATTGTTATAAAACGAGTAAGGTGATTATCTTAAAACAGCTTCAATACTGCCATCGACTGTGTGCACGTACAAATAATTAACTGCGCTTGAAGCTGTCATAAAACTAAAAATGAAACACCCAAAACTGTATATGGCATTATCACGAAGACAAACTATATGTTTATATGTGAAATTCTGGAGGGGACGTCGGATGGTGTCGCGTAGTGACGTAATGATGTGTGATCTATGTACTATAACATGTAAAACGGGAACATGAAAGGATTATTGTAAAAGCAATTCATGTAAACACCTTAATCATAATATTGTCTTATTCAGAATAAGGTAAATAATTAGATTACTGATGTCCATGTAAACGTAATCAGTGATTCTGATAGTGTTTAGGCCAGCAGAGAAGGCTTTGCTGGCCCTGATGGCCCACCACTGATATACATGTATATTTGTGTGGGTGTATATTTATGTCTATATATATATATATATATGCATGTGTGTGTGTATTATATATATATATATATATATATATATATATATGTATATATATATATTTAAGTGTGTTTTCACGTTTTGCTTTTCAGTTCATATTTAAAAATTATAAAATCACTATTATAAAATCTACAATCGCATTTTAACAAAGTGCATCACTTCATTTGTATAATTTCTGCCAATTCTGCTACATTATAATGAATGACAAACCTCAAAATAGTGTTATAAAAACAAGAGTTGCACTAAGGATTTAATAGCTATCATTTACTTTTACTAAATATATTTATCTACAATAAAATGCATTTGCAAGTTTCTAACCATGCTTACAGTGTATTAAGTATTATTCTGCAACACGTTCATTTCTGTATGTGTTTACATATATGTGTGTGTGTGTGTGTGTGTGTGTGTGTGTGTGTCTTGTAAGCATATTTTCCATCTTAAACGCATTATGATGTTAGTCCTGCATATTCAGTCAGCCTAGAATCCAATAACATATACATCTTAAAAATCAAACACAAAAAGTGCAAAAAAATATAAATAAATAAAAACTCAAAAGGAAAAAGGAAAAGAAAAAACAAATTCATAAGTAATGTCATTTCCTAAATATATTTCTATGACCTTTTTCCTTTATGTAGTATTTTCAATATTTATTTTTACATTTTTTTTTCTTTTTAACTTCAATGTATGTTTTTATTTTATTTTATATAATATAATAATATTTTTTTTTATTTTATATAAATGCATCATTCATTCATTTTATTTTTTAGCCACAGTCAACCTACTCAAGGAAGTAGTCAAGCAACCTATTCAAGGAAGTAGTCATGTGGTTTTCAGGCGAATGAAGCTTCAGACGTCATAGATCATGTGCTTTTGGCAAAACGAATCAAGCTACGATGTAGTGCATCAATGTGAAATGTGTTTTAATACAAGCTTCGGAGCTTTCGTGTTGAACGTAACATCACTACTTTTTCCAGTTCTTTGTCAGTTGTTGATTTAGCCTGTTGCTGGATGGTTTCTTGGTGTTCAGTGTTCCTAAGTCCTTTGTTTTATTTTGTTTGGTATTAAATGGATTTGCATTTGGATCCTTGCTTCTCCTGTCATCTTTATCTACCATGGTTTTGTTTGTTACTTAATCTCTAGGATTGTTTTTCAGTTTATTTTTTTAAAGTTCTACTTTACCAAACAAATCTTATGTTAAATATTTGCTCGCTGGTGTATGTAAATGGTTTGATGGTTTTGATGACTGTGTTTGTCCAGAAAGTGATTCACAGGAACGTGTTCTTGTCCCACTTTAGATTTCAGTCTTCTGCTTGATGAATCTGTATTATTAATGTGCCTCTGGTTTCATACAACATGGTCATTACACAGATCTGTGTTTTATGTTTCCAAGCTTATACAGGTGACCAAGCTTTTTCAGTGGTGGCACCTAATTTATCCAAATTTATCCTAAAGTATCTACACTTCTCCTCTCCAGCCTTCCTACAACATGTCTTCTAGACCCAATCCCCTCACACCTTCTCCAAGCAATCTCCCCTACACTCTTACCAGCACTCACACACATCATCAACACATCCCTCCTGTAGGACCTCAACAAACGGACACACAAAATTATTGCGAAAACAGCACAGTCCTTAAAAGGAGTCCTCTTCCAGCCATCTGCGTTCACGAGACTTGTTAATGAGTAATCTCAGGCCACGGTTTGACCCATTTCCTGTCAGCATTTTCTCGTCCACTCAGAAGGGATGATAATGACTAACTTAATCAGGAAAAACAAAGCTCCTTTGTATCAAAGAACAGCAAGAGTCTTTCTTGCAGCCCGTGGAGGAACCTCGTGATCTAATCAAAATATATGGATCCATACATTCAAACAGGAAAAGGGCCATTAAAGTAACTGACTGCCCCCAGGCCCCCAAAACCACGCGATCTGTAACATGACCGTCTGATGACTCCCGCGTGCTCCTCTCAGTCTTCAACTTTCCTCTTGCAACAAAAGAAACACTAACTTACATAATTGATCTCTAAAGACAATCATTTATTTCCATTGACATTAGAGCAAGTGTATCAACAAATAACATGTTTGATGTCTTACATATATTGGTGTTTTATGGTGTTTTATGCGTGGTGTGCTTTATTTTGATCTTTACCTTATAACTTTCGTTTGAATAGATAGGCGTGTGTAGTATTGTGTTAAAGCGTATTTCAAATGCAAGAAGTTGAAGTTAATTTCATGTCGATGTTCAGTCTCGTATAAATGATGAATACTTTTATAAAAAGTTATTAGAAATATTCCTCACATGATGGATGAAGCATTAAGATTATATATGCACGAAAATGGCGGACGGTTGTTGGAGTTAGACGTGTGTGTCTTGCTCCCGCCCCAGCGTTATATTTTTACCTATTTTCATAATCCCCACCTCGTTCTTTTTACTCAGATCTGTTTAGGAACATTTTACGGCATTTCTTTACCTTTAACATGGCTTCTAAACAGTCGAAACAACATAAGAAGGACCCGAAACCCAAAGCCTCAGTAGATGAACTTAGCATGGCGTCAATCGCTAAGTTACTGGAACAGAACAGACAGGCCCTCTCATCAGACTTTAAAGCTGTTACCTCGTCCCTGGAGGCTAAGATTGACTTGATTCAGTCCACAATTTCGGATCATGGCCACAGGATCACCTCCCTTGAAACCAGCGCTAATGTAACTGAGGAGCGTTTACTTGCTCTGGAGAAGACATGTTCGGTCTTGTCAGATTGAAAAACTTCAATCCAAAGTTACCGACCTTGAATCGCGTAGTCGCCGGAACAACATCAGAATAGTCGGCTTACCAGAGTCGATTGAAGGGCCCTGTCCGTCCTCCTTCTTTTCTCAATTGCTGTCAAACGTATTTGGTGAGGAAATTTTTCCAACTCCGCCAGAAATTGACAGAGCCCACAGAACTCTTGCAGCAAAGCCAGTGACAGGAGAGAAACCAAGAGCGGTCATCATTCGTCTTCATCGATACCAACAGAAGGAGCTGATAATACGCGAAGCCAGGGCTAAGAGAGGGAACCTAAAATACCAGGGCAACCCGATTGCAATATTTGAAGATTACGCTCCGGAGGTTGCAGCACAAAGAGCCCAATTCCGACACGTCATGGCTGATCTCTATAAACTGGGAATGAGGCCTTCATTACTCTTTCCAGCCAGACTTTTCATCAGAACGCAGAATGGAAATCACAAATCTTTCACGTCGCTGACAGAGGCAGAGGACTTTGTATCGTCGATTCGCGCCGGCTCTTCCTCGTAGCAGCTTGTGACAGTTACACTGATGTAAGGATCCACCCGCTAATCCAAACAACGGAATCCAGCGGCCTGGTCGAAGGTTTAATGCATGTTCGGTCTTTTGTTTGCGCTTCTGAATTTATCAGGATTTAGTTTCAATTTTGATCTAGCTCCAATTCTGATCTGACTCCAATTCCAAGTGATCATTAAATTTAGACCAATTAAAAACTGATCACAAATATAGCTTATATATTAATTTAGATATTTGATTATTCTGAAAATCCCATACTTTCAATTATCCGTTCATTAGGGACTAGGTATCGCATAGGAATTACACTTCGGCCGATTTTTTTAGTGAATCCACGACACAAACTCGTCAGTTCTGAACTTACTCAGAGGGTGCAGAGCGGTTATAATACCTTTAAGTGAGCTGCGCCTGCTCATAACAAAAAGTGTATTTTTCCCTATAACCACGAGAGCTACACCGTGTTAAGCCAGCGACAGACAGAAATCCAGAGTCTCCTTCATGGCGCCCCCCATGGTTCATCCATTAGTGCTTTTGTGTGATCTGTCCTGAACGCAGATTTGCGGAAATACCCCTACACATTAATCTACTAGAAAAAAAGATTTCAGAAGAGAGCAGAATAAATCAAATATAACAATTTATTATTGGTCAGGTAAAGTTGTATCACGCCAATTATAAAACAAATTCAAAAATATCAAATCATCTCAATACAGAACATCAAATTCTCAAAGATTAATCTAAGAGTAAATGATGTATACCAGACCTTAGAAAATACATAGTATGGAGTGTAGAGACACACCACACTATGGGCTCATTCTGGCTGCAGAATCGCGCCGACTGATTTGCAACTTTCCCTTAAATACTACCAGAACAAAAGGCCCATAAACATTTATTCTCTGCCCCAAAACAGATTAGATCTGTGTATGGGGGATGAGAAGCCTCTGTAGGAGATGTTCTCGTGCCCCAAATGGTCACACCTGTAGAGCAATGTTTATCAGGTTTTGAAAGGAGACCGCCCCCACAACAGAGGTACAGAGTTAACTTAAGCTTCCAATATTTCCCATAATATAAGTGACTACTGTGAAATTGAGACCATTTTACCAATCACACAGAGACCTTTAAAATGATACCAAACATGAAAGGGTTACGATCATTAATTCTTAAGATATAGTAAATATTTATGTAAGAGTAGCAACTTGAGTTCTTTCAGTGACCAGTACCATGAGTCCAGGGGGGAAGGATGGGTGAGTGGACCAATGATCAAATGGTCTTTCTCTCAGATCTTCTTGTCTGATTAGAGAGTTTATTGTCTTGTGGCATGGCATTTGCATTGTAAGGGTTTCTGGGTGTTTGGCTTCACAAAGAGATCAAAGCCTGATTGAAGAGTTTGTTTTGTGGCCTGACATTTGCATTGTAAGAGTTCCTAAATTTTGGCTTCACGAGGAGTTATTTTCATAAAGGAAATAATCTCACCCCCTACACTGACTAAATCAGTCAGTAATTAGGTTGTGGTATTTTGGTTTATGTATGCTTTTGTTTCTTAATGTAATGATGCTTAATCAAAGTCTATAGAATACTTAAAGGTACTTGGTTTACTAGGATGACGACATGGAGGACTTCATTTATTTTCTTACAAGTTAATTCCCTCAATCGGACTGATGGAGAGGTTTTGCTATCTCTGAAAAATGTCGGTCTCTACAGGTAAAGAGATCTGATGTCATGTTCTGTTCTGGTTATTAGTTCGTTCGCTAATTTGGGGAGTTTAAATATATTGTACGGGGAGTTAAGATACATAACGTTAGTAGGTACGTCGTTTTCTGTAGAGCGTGTATCGCTTGGATTAAGTTGTGTTCTCGGGATTGGGGTTGTTTTTTTTGTTTGTTTTTTTTTCCCATATACACTTGGTTCATGATTTCAATATTTTTCCATATTGTGAATGACTGATAATACTAAGTCAAAAGATAGAGGGCTAAGATTTATATCGTGGAATACTAAGGGGATGAATTCCAGTGTCAAAGCCGGCAAAATACTGTCACATCTACAACTTCTTAAGGCTGAGATTGTATTCTTACAAGAAACCCATTTATGCTCAAAAGACATTCTTCGCATTAAAAGGGCTTGGATGGGCCATTTATTTCATTCTAAATTCTCTCAAAGGGCTCGCGGGGCAGCCATTATCATCTGTAAATCTGTCCAGTTTGAACCCGCTACCACTATATCTGACTCGAACGGGCGTTTTGTTATAGTTACAGGTAAACTCTACAATACTTTTGTCATACTTGCCTCTTTATATGCCCCTAACTGGGACAATGACGAATTTTTTATTAAATTTTTTGCCAGTTTACCTAATGTCAGTGACCATTATATTATTATAGGTGGAGACTTTAACCTAGTACAGGATCTTGGCCTTGATAGATCCTCTACAAAAAAAATTACCTTGTCCAAATCGGCAAGGGTAGTACTTGATTGCTCATCTCGACTGGGTCTTTCGGATCCCTGGAGATTTAAGAATCACCAGGATAAAGCTTTTTCCTATTTTTACCATGTCCATCATACTTTTTCTAGAATTGATTTTTTCTTGCTAGACAATAAATTACTACAGGATGTTATATGTTGTACATATCACCCTTTGGTTATCTCTGACCATGCTCCGGTGTCGGTCGATATAAATCTTTCTTTAGGAAATTACATGTTTAGACCTTGGAGATTTCCTTCCTTTAAACTGTCAAATGATTCATTTACAGATTTTACAAAGTCTCAAATTGATTTATTCTTTGAACTTAATCAAACTCCTGAAATCGGTTTAAGTATATTGTGGGAGGCCTTTAAAGCCTTCATTCGAGGCCAAACAATATCTCATATTTCATACTCAAGAAAACTGAGTGCCTCTAAATTAGTTAGTTTAGCTGACGAGTTACAGAAACTAGATGCAATCTATGCATCTTCCCCCTCTTCCTCCTTATACACGAAACGTATACAGTTACTTTCAGAACATGATTTACTAATGACAACGGCGACTGCTAGACAGCTTCTTTAGAGTAGACAACAATTCTTTGAGCATGGTGATGAAGCTGGGAAGCTTCTAGCACATCAAACGCGTGCTTCTAGTGCTTCCAGATGGATCCCATGTATCAGATCTCCATTAGGGGAGCTGATATCTGATCAGGTGGGTATTAATGCTGCCTTTGCCAATTTTTATACTGACTTATATTCTTCTGGGAACTCGTCTAACTCTCAGGCAAATTTTACAATTTTCAATACATTGGATTTTCCCATACTTGAGGCAAGTCTGACTGAAGATTTGGGAGCCCCTATTACTGAATTAGAAATATTGGAAGCAATTGGATCCATGCAATCAAGTAAATCCCCGGGCCCAAACGGCTTTACGTTAGAGTTCTATAGAGCGTTTAGTTCTTCTCTAACCCCCATATTAGCAGTATTGTATAATGACTCCTTTAAAGCTGGCCGTCTCCCACCAACTCTTAATGAGGCCTCCATTTCCCTCATCCTTAAAAAAGAAAAGGACCCTACATTATGTGGAAGTTATCGACCAATTTCCCTGTTAAATGTTGACTTTAAAATTTTATCAAAAGTTTTGAGCCTTCGTCTTCAGAAGGTCTTACCATCTCTAATTTCGTAGATCAAACAGGTTTTTGTCCAGGGAGACATTCTTTTTTTAATACAAGGAGGCTTCTTAATATTTTATACTCCCCTTTCTCGGCATCTCCGGAAGTCATTATATCCTTAGATGCCGAGAAGGCCTTTGATAGAGTTGAGTGGGATTATTTGTTCTGTGTTTTAGAAAAATTCGGCCTGGGGTCTAATTTTATCTCTTGGATACGGCTCCTTCACACCTCGCCTGTTGCCTCGGTTCATACAAATGGCATGCAGTCTTCTTTTTTTCCTTTACATCGAGGGACACGACAAGGCTGCCCCCTTTCTCCTCTTCTCTTTAATTTAGCCATAGAGCCTCTGGCAATATGGCTTCATACTTTGGAGTCTTTTGAAGGTATCCCCCGTTTTGGGTTAACTCATAAACTCTCTCTTTACGCTGACGATTTAATACTTTTTGTCTCAAACCCTTCTTACTCTATTCCTTCTATTCTTGAGATTTTGGACAAGTTTGGCCACCTGTCGGGCTACAAAATTAATCTGCAAAAAAGCGAACTATACCCTGTAAACCCTGCAGCTAGAGAACTCTCATTCTCCCAATTTCCCTTCAAATTATCCACAGTGGGCTTCAAATATTTAGGGATATTCTTTACTAATCTATATGGTCAATTATTTAGCCATAATTTTTTACCTCTTGTCGATCAAATTAAGGAGGACATGGCAAGGTGGTCCACACTCCCTTTGTCCATAGCTGGACGTGTTAGCCTGATTAAAATGGTTACTTTGCCTAAACTACTTTATTTTTTTCAGCACATTCCAATTTTCATCACCAGATCTTTCTTTAAAAATGTAGACAGCACGATACGGCCATTCCTTTGGGGAAATAAACCACCACAAATCAAGAAATCTATTCTTCAACTTCCTAAGTCAAGTGGCCTGTCTCTTCCAAATTTTCAGCACTATTTCTGGGCGAGTAATATTAGTAAGATTTTATACTGGAATAACCCCCCACTTACCCAAAGATTACCCACCCTGGGTTCATGCCGAAACTTCTTCAACTAAATATGATTTACATTCTGTTATCACTTCTCAGCTTCCGTTAGTAATCAGCAAAATTACTTCCAATCCAGTCGTTTCAAACTCACTCAGAATTTGGATTCAGTTTAGAAAATGTTTTGGATTACACAGAGCATCTATACATATGCCTATCTTGAAAAACCATGCTTTCTCACCATCTTGTTTGGACTCTGCATACCGTATATGGGCATGTAATGGTATACACTCAGTTAAGGACCTGTATGAAGAGAATGTGTTTACATCAGGTTTAACCTACCCAATAGTCACCTATTTCGTTTTTTTCAGACGAGACATTTTGTGCAGAAACTGTTCCCTCACTTCCCGAATCGTCCCCCAGAATATGCACTAGATAATTTTTTCGATCTTAAACCGAGTGATAAACATCTTATCTCAGTCATTTTTAACTTAATTAATACTTTGATACCTGATCTTTCAAAGCGTTTCAAAGAAATTTGGGAAGAAGACCTCTCTATTCCTATTTCAGATGATGAACAGTGGTCATGCATCTTATATCGGGTGCACTCGTCATCAATCTGCGCCAGGCATGGTTTGATACAATGCAAGGTACTTTACAGAGCCCACCTGACAAATGCACAATTATCTAAATTTTTTCCAGACAAGAATGATGCTTGCAACCGTTGTCAACAAGCTCCAGCAGATCATGTACACATGTTCTGGTCATGCCCTCGATTAATAACCTTTTGGTCCAACGTGTTTGACACACTGGGAAAAGCACTTAATGTTGAACTGAGTCCCAATCCATTGACAGCTGTCTTTGGTGTTCTACCATACACCACTTATTCTAATTCTATTGCTCAAGTGGTTGCTTTTACTACTTCATTAACTAGAAGGAACATTCTCCTTAAATGGAGGTGCGTCAATTTCCCTACTCACAATAGATGGATACAAGACATATTTTTTTACATTTGTAGGGTTTGATACATAAATATAATTTAATTTAGCTCAAAGGGAATCATTTATGATTTTATAGGGAATTTGAACAGAATCACTGTTTTGCGGCTGATCACTGAGTCGGCAGCGACTCACTGAACGAGCCGAATAACATTAATTCTGCACTGGATATTAAAATCCAAAATATAGTGAAAACACTATTAATAAGCACAGTAACAAGATCAGCAGATTAAGACATTAACTTGTAAGCACAAAACACAAGATATTCTCTTTTCAATATAAATAAGACTTTATTTATATAAACCTAAGACATAAACTAATCTAACACATTAACACACATTCACACGTTGCAGAAAGAGAGAAAGGATGAGTTTAGAGAATGAGAATGTGAAATCCCAAGTTTATAGCAATATGTGCTATCGCAGACCTGAACAACCATCAATCACTTAATTAACCCTCGCATTGAGTTTCTCAATGAGGCTAAAATTTATATTATAAAGGGGTTTTCCCGAGTTGGCGATTGGCTGGAAGTTCAGTAGTCTTTGAAGTGATGTCTTGGGAAGCCAATGGTTGAGCGTTGGCTGAGGATGCGGAGTTGGTCTGGTTGAAGTTTTGAGGCGGTCACAGGCTCGAGTTGAACTCGGACACGAAACTCGCAACGGAAAATAAACTAAAATAAAAGAAAGAAAGGGTGTAACGAGACTTGGTTGTTTTTCTTCTCATCGTGGTGTTAAGTAGCAACTGGCTTGTAGGCCAGAGCACGCTCAAAGAGCGCTAAAAACAGCGTCAAAACGCGGTGGCGAGAAGAAGGGAAGATTTGATGGTGTCCTGAGTTTTTAAACTCGGCTTCTGGATACATCCCATCCGGTGCCTTGACCAATTAGATAGGCTATTATCTTAGCTAGGGTTGTTCCTTCCCTCTTAAATCAGCGTGTTATCAGTCACATGGTCCTTTTGGATGTGATTTCTATAACCAGAATATGATACATTTGACAAAGAATCAATTGGAAGAAACGTTTCAAGCTAGAATTGTCAAACTCATACATACCAAACACGAATAAACCTTAAAGTCATTCAATAGTTATTAAAAAGACATAAATAATATGTGCTTAAAACATGATAGTCTAATGTGTGGTTACATACATAATATAGTGTTATGCCTAGCAATGTCCCTTTAGGATGATTTTATGTGCATATGAAAAAGAAAGTCTCTGTGTAGTTCTGTGTAGGACATAGGGATATGTTCGGTGAAGACCAGCGAGAGGTTAAAAGGTCTCCTAAAGAATTTCAGTCTCAGTCTTTGTCTTGTATGTGTTGGGGAAAAGTCCATCTCAAGAAGCTCGTGATTTCTCTCGTGGAACACATGTGATGGCCATCTCTTTGACCATTAATCTTGATTATTTGTCCCAAATTTGACGATCTCCTTCCGGCATTGTACTTATCAATAAGTATTCTTTTGTCTTAATGTTGCGAGCTGTTCTGTGAAAGAGGCTTGTTGGTAAGGCTTGCTCCAGACTCATGGCGCTTAGGAATCTGATTTATGTTGTCCTGTTTTCTTGGGGCCTCTCAGGAATTTTGTCTCCTCATGTTTCGATGTTCTGATCGAATCTTAGTTTTGTCTGACTCGTTCTGATCCTACACACCCCTACTTTCTAGCAGGGAAAATATGTTAACATTCTTTTGTAACTTTTTAGGCTGGCTGTTTTGTCATTGTGGGAGGAGCATCAGTTGAGACACGTATAAGAAGGATGCTGGCCTGTACTCTTACTAATGAGCTGGCCTCTCAGATGAACTGGGCAGGAAAGAAGCTGAAGAATGAAAGTAAACGAAAAACTGCATTTAGAGAAACCAGGCTCAACATGTGCATTTTTGGTAAGTCAGGGTCCATAAAGTCCATAAAATGTCTTAAATATAACTAATGGAATGAGAAAAGCCTTAATTATCTTTTTAAGAGGTCTTAACGTTGGGAACAGAAAAACAGGTATCACAAAATGGCTTAATGTGATTATTAAATTTCAACAGGTGATGATTTAATTAAATAGCACTGCATGTTTCAGAGTCAAAGGACACAATGCTGTTGCATGTATAGGCTAGGAACCGATCCGATCTCAAAAATTCTTAGTATCGGCCGATACCAGCACAGTTTATTTTTTTTAATCAATGTGGAATTTCTATAGTTCTGTGTTGTCTTTTGTGTGTTAAATACAATCTACTAAATATAAACAACTTCATTTTAATAAAAAATAACAAAAGAAAAAAAACCATAATCTGACAAAAATACTATTATAAACTAGGTTAGTGGATCATTCAGCATAAGTCATAAGTCATAAGTCACCTTTATTTATATAGCGCTTTTACCAATACAGATTGTGTCAAAGCACTTAACAGTATCAAATTGGAGGACAGAGTGTCAGTAATATATAATAAGATTAAACATTCAATTTTCAGTCAAAGGCATTTCATTATTGAATTCAGAGATGTCATTGTCTAGCTCAGTTTAGTTTAAGTAGTATATGAGCAATCAAATCGGCGATAATCGCTAGAAATTAGGTGTCCCCAACTGAGCAAGCCAGAGGCGACAGCGGCAAGGAACCAAAACTACCTCTGTGACAGAATGGAGAAAAAAAAACCTTGGCAGAAACCAGGCTCAGTCGGGGGGCCAGTTCTCCTCTGACCAGACGACACCCACAGTTCAAAAGTTTCAGGTTCTAACGATAGTAGTATTATGTAGTTGGTATTTTATTATATTTTTAGTTTTATTTTTTAGTTTTAATGTATTTTAATCGAGGTCTCCGGGGATCATCTGGGTGTCCTGGTCTCCGCTGATGATCAGGGCTGCAGACATCATCTCTTGGTGCTGATCCACCATCTGATCATAGGAAAGAAGCAGACAAATATTAGCGTAGATGCCATTCTACTTATGATGTAACGAGTACACCGTGTGTTATGGGGAGTGTTCCCGGTTCCGGTTGATCTAATTAATGCAGCCTAACAATCCTTTAACGGATTTGAATAATAGAAGCGTATTAGTGTGTTATGTGTACGCCAGGGTAAAGAGATGGGTCTTTAATCTAGATTTAAACTGACAGAGTTTCAGCAGCAAAAGTTATTCTAGAAAAATCATGAGTTTTTATTCACATACTCCTAAATACATTTTACAGTTTGCACTTTTTTTTTTGTTACAAATGCAAATAAAATGCTCAAACTTATCAAGCCTTGTTAATTAATAATATATCTTTTTTTTTTTTTACTTTCAATATTTTGACAGCTTTTCCATTCAGTCATCCAGTAGGTCTTCAGATGCTTAAAAAAACTCTATTAAAATTCTTAAAATAGTCTTAAATTTGAATTCGAGCTAGTTTTAATAAATGTAAACATCCAATTTCAAGTAGTACATTTGTAAGTCGCATTTTCAAATTTTTAGGACCCATCTTTCAGTAATACACTACTACCAATCAAATGTTTTACAACATTGTGCAGTTCTAACTTACTTTTTGTTCCTTTTTTAATTTTTTATTTATTCTTTAGATGCCTTACAGCAACAACTGAAAGTGGAGAAAAAGGAGGCTTCAGAGTTTGTCTATGCCGCGACAGTGCAAAAATGGCTCCGTTATGCCCCTGAACGGATTGGGGGTATTGCTCGTGTTGGAGAATCCTGAGTTCATCTATCCGTTTAAAATCTGACTATCCGTTTCATTAAGGACATAATTTTTGCATCAGAAGAGTAGCTTAATCCTTGAAATTCTTCAAGTCAGTGAACTGTTGTTTCTTTCTTTGTCAGTGAGTTTGCATTTACTTACATTTTACAGATGCACATTGCATTTAGTTATATTCTGTCATGATTTTCCAGGCTGTTCTTCTGGTATTTGTTTTATGAATTCAGAACAAAATGTTCCATTTAATTGTTTTAAGTCACTTTGTCATTCATTTTTATCATAGTCTGTATTTAAGTTGTTTTTAAGCACTGTTTTAAAGTATTCATGCTGTGTCATTTTTAGAACCACTTGTTTTTCTTGAATGTGATAATTTCCTGTTCCAACTGTGGGGGCATAAATAAATACATTTGTATGTAAACTGAAGGATGTTGTCTACTTTGACTGACTTCTTGATTCAAAAGCATATTAATTGCATCCCTACATATTCTCTGATTGAAAGGAGTAAAAACAGCCAATTAACTGGCAGAGAATCCTGCTGCACAGAAATAATATCAAAGCAATCTTGATTTATATGTTGTTTCAATGTTTAATAAGTGATTTAATGTTGATTTTGTGTCCATCTTGATTGATTTTTGATCGTTGAAATAACATTATTTCAGGGTGCAGACCTGATGAAAAATCAATGTTAAACTTCAACATTGATTCAATGATAATTTGGTTGAAGCATTAACATTGATTCAATGTTGTGTCAGTCTGCTGTCTGGGATGTTTTGCACCCAAATTACAATGTGTGACATGTCTTTACCAAGCATTTAGCTAAACACCCTTTACACAAACATTGTTAAAGTAGCTAAAAGTACAGTGCCAATAAAGATACAAAAAAAATTAATAAAGGTTTATAAACATTTACAAATAATGAATAGTCTCAACTAGATTGTGTAACGTAAAAACATGAACAAATGATTCATAAATGATTTGTAAAGATGTGAAAATAGGGTGAATTCCCGTCACTGGGACACTTTTCATTTGGTGAACTGTTACTGCAAAACTCTACACACAAATCCTACATTTCTCAGTGCTTACACCATGTGCTCATTTAGAAAGCACTAGCATTCAATGTGAAGCTAAATGGCAAATTTGTACTTTAATATTAATGCATCAGTAAAGGAAATAAGTGGAATGAATGAAAGCTTTTAATCATTGTAAACCACCTGTCAAAATCTTTTGAAGATTAAAAAAGAAAAAAAATGCATGATCATATGAATTGAAAGTTTAATAACATTCGAAAGCATTTCAAATTACATTAAATAATGATCTGTTAATCATTTGGTAATGTTTAATAAGTTCATTTGTTAACATTAAACACATTATCTCATAATTCTAGATATGTGAATATATATTAAGCAATGATTAGTTAAACATTATATAATGTTTGTAAATGATTTATTAAGTAAAGTTATTATAAAGTGTCACCATTAATTGTGCTTGCAATGTAAAAACTGACACTGACTTCAATTAAATATAGCGCAGTGTTTTTCAGCTCTGTATTTATCAGCAGGTTAAACTGAGCTGCAGGTGTTCAGTGAATGAGATGCAGGCTCTTGAGCTGAAGTACAGCACACTACAGTACAGCAGCTGTTCTGTGGATTCACTACAGAGTGTTCGTCCTGGTTGTGATTCGATCTCTGACGTCTACAACAGCAGCGAACAGACTTCATCTTATTACGAACATCAGGCCTCATGAACAGATACAGCACACAGTCAGCAAGTGGATTCACAAACAGGAGCAATTGTGTAAAGGGGTAAAATTTAACAACAACAATACTGTAATAGTAACATTCTAAAATTAATGTTATAATCACACAAGGCAGAATGAGAAGTGTGTAAGTCAACAGCACCAGGAACAAACTGCCCAAAATTAATTTGCGCTTCAGAGCAGTCAGAGATATTGAGCGAGAAAGACCTCGACAAGTGCCAGCAAAACAGAGAATGATGATGGGGTAGGGAATTAAACACGCTATATACATGGGTATAACACTCAAAGAAGAGAGCAATACAAAGGTCAGAGGCACAAACCAGACGATCACAGAAATAAAACAGGAGAGTTTGAGTGACTGGTGAGATCTGTACCAGATAGGATGAGAAACCAGTAGATATCGTTCAGAAGCTACACATGCCATAAAACACAGACTTGCAATCAAAGAATAGTGATATGCACCATACAGTTCCTGTGTCCATTCTGCTGTTCCTATTAACTTACAAATGACCTGTATGAGATCTGAAAGTATCAAATTACTAACAAAAACTGAAGCAGCAGGCTGGGATTTGATGATGAAACACAAGCCGATCAGAGTTAAGATCATGACTAGAATCTCAACGACTAAAAGGAAACGGAAATATACAATGAATACATATTTATGTTTACTTATAAACTCCATCAACTCCCTATAGAATAAATCATCATCTGATGCAGTTGAGCCATTGATGCTGATGTTATGTTGTGCCATTGTTTCACAAATTCCTGAGAGGAAACACAAAATAACAAACCAGTCATTAGTTTCAATATGTAAGAAATGCTTCAGTTTCTCATTATAAAATTGTATTATTTGTAAAAACAGATGGTCTGACATGTTTCTTCTGTATAAATGTTGCCACTCAAATGTGGCATGTGTGATGTTTACAGGGATAGTTCACCCAGAAATGAACACTGTGTCATCATTTACTCACCTCATGTTGTTTCAAACCCGAAAAAAATTGTTCATCTTCTGAACACAGATGAAGATATTTTAATGAATTCTGAGAGATTTCTGTCCCTCGGCTGACAGTCAATGCAACAGTCAGATTGATGCTTCAAAAAACTTCATTAAACTAATTCATATGAATTGAGAGGTTTAGTCCAAATTATCTGAAGAGATTTGATCACTTTATCTGATGAACAGATTTAATTTAGTCTTTTATTCTCATATTTGCACTGATCAGCAAACATAAACAGAAGCTCATTGGTTCTTCCGGATCTCAAACGTGCTGCGAAACACAAGAATGATCCTCACTGATTCTGACACAAGTGCGCTTGAGCTTCTGTTTGCTGTGACTACTGTGTGCTGATTCATGTTTATCTGTGAATAAAAGCCTGAATTATATCTGTTCAGCGTATAAATCGATCAAGTCTCTTCAGAAGATGCAGACTGAACCGCTCAATTCATCTGGGTTTCTTCATGAACTCTGTGTTGACTGTCAGCGGAGGGACGGAAATCTCTCAGATTTCATTAAATATATCTTCAGCTGTGATCTGAATGTGAAGAAAGTCTTACAGGTTTGGAGCGACATGAGGGTTAACGAATGATGACAGAATTTTAGGTTTTGTGAGAACTAACAATTTAAAACACATTTTAGGCTTAATATCAAGAAATGTGCATTATGCATAAGTAGGACTCCAAATAAAGTTTAATTATAATTTTTTATATCAGTAAGTCTTGAGCGATTTGTCAGGAAAAATGTTAATACATTTATTTCATACTAAGTGTAGATAAAATCTATTTTAAATTGAACTTTTTTACTAGGTTTAACTTTAAAAATAAACACTGAAATCTCTCTGACCATAAACTCTTTTATTGAAACAATATCATAAGAATGTTGTTCTGAATATTCAGTATCAGCACAACTGCTAGTGTGACACTGCTTTAATAAAATAGTTCAATAAACAAGCAATAAATAATGAACAACTTACATTTATGACAGAACTTGTCCAGTTGGTTTGTGTTTCTTTCTCCACAGAGAAGTCAAAGGAGAATGTTCAGCGTTATATCTTCCATCAACTCCACACCGTAAAAACACATCCAAACACTGTTGATCTGATGGAGAACATCGTTCAGATACAAACAAAAGTGAATAAACTTTTAGTCCATTTAGTATCAAGTTTAACTGTAACATTTCTAACTTGAATAGTGAGATCTTACTGTGATGTAAGGATCAGGACGACTGGGGAAGCTGCAGTGAATGCTGTTTATTGAGCAACAGTTGTAACATACGCTGAAATAAGATGAGAGCGGTGAGTAGAGCACAATAACATCAATGACTAATAAAATAAACTGACTTTACTTGCAGGAATCCACAGAAGCAGATGAAGAGCGTACATGATCCAACTCAGACTAGACAAGAGTTCAGCTCCAACACTAATTAAACACTCAAAGGTTCACTCAATCAGTGTCATATAAATGACTTATAATGACTGTTAAA
The DNA here is from genome assembly GCA_036784905.1 of Acrossocheilus fasciatus. NCBI lineage: Eukaryota > Metazoa > Chordata > Actinopteri > Cypriniformes > Cyprinidae > Acrossocheilus > Acrossocheilus fasciatus. The sequence goes on from CM071940.1 coordinate 44,002,394, forward strand.
CTGTAGTTAAGGCTGAAAAAAGGTCATGAAACAGGGTAGTTTAGGTGGAAAACTCTACCCGAGTACACTAAAATTCTTTCTAGTTTATTGTTCACAGTGTTTTTCACTTCCTCGGTCAAATAAGAAACCTGCAAACACTGAGAGAAAGCACAAATGCTCTGACTTTCCTAATTCTTTTGCTGCTTTGTGAACTCAGCTGTTTTCTTTAGGAAACAAATCTGTGACGTTATTCCACTCAGTGCTGATAGTAAAACTGAAATAGCACAGACTTTTAATGAAAGGAAACTAGTTTAACTACACAATCAGTGACACCAGAGGCTGAAAGACACATATTCAGTTAACAATATATGAACTCATACATGAGATAACATGATCTGCAATCATAACGACAATTACAAGAGCTGATCACCTCATTATTGAACACAACCCCTAAAATGAAAAGTGGCTCTGACAAGGAACTGAAAGGAGACTCCCAAAACTACGTTAAATAATATATACGAGACAATATGACACAACACATGATCTTACCTGGATCAGACTCCCAAAACTACGTTAAATAATATATACGAGACAATATGACAACACATGATCTTACCTGGATCAGACTGTGTCTTGAAGATGTTCATCAGTAGATGATGGTGTCTCTGAGCTGATGGTCGTTCTTTTATAGTCTGAATTCACTCCGGAAACAGCAGAGAATGGAGAGTGATTCTGTCAGATAATGAGCAAATGAACAAAGATGCATTAAACATAATGAACGCTTAATGTACATGCAACCACAACTTTAAAATGTAAAACCATTACATGACATCAAAAATGTAACCATAGGATCTGTGTACAACTTGAGGGCTGCAGAAGTCTCCAGATCGTCATTATAGAAAAATGAGATGTCATTCCAGTTATCAAGGAGCAGAGAATAGAAACCTGAGATCGGATCTGCAGCCTGCATCTAAGGTAACTATTGAAAGGTTTTCAACTGACCTGGAGAGGTCAAGCAGCCTGGAAATAAAAGACCTGCCCTGGGAATTATAGGTATCACAAAATTAAGATGGCCTAGCAAAGAAAGCAAATCTCTTTTGGAAAGACTTTTGGCTGACTTCTGAGCATTTCTCATGACGTCTCTAATGCGATTTAATTTCTCAAAGGGCCGTGAGGCTTGCATAAGGTTGGAATCTAGGGTGATGCCTAAGAGTTCAAGGACTTTAAAGGAACACTCCACTTTTTTTGGAAATAGGCTCATTCTCCAACTCCCCCAGAGTAAATAAGTAGAGTTTTACCGTTTTTAAATCCATTCAGCTGATCTCCGGGTCTGGCGATAGCACTTTTAGCATAGCTTAGCATAGATCATTGAATCCGATTAGACCAGTAGCATCGCATTCAAAAATGACCAAAGAGTTTTGATATTTGTCCTATTTAAAACTCGACTCTTCTGTAGTTATATCGTGTACTAAGACCGGCAGAAAATGAAAAGTTGCGATTTTCTAGGCCAATTTGGCTAGGAACTATACTCTCATTCCGGCGTAATAATCAAGGAACTTTGCTGCCGTACCATGGCGCAGTGATATTACGTAGCGCCTGAAAGTAGTCCCCAGCTACATTATAACTAGGTACCTAGCTGGGGACTACTTTCAGGTGCTGCGTAATATCACTGCGCCTGCTGCGGCCATGTTAGAGTCAAGAGTCAAGTTTTAAATAGGACAAATATCGAAACTCTTTGGTCATTTTTGAACGCGATGCTACTGGTCTAATCGGATTTAATGATCTATGCTAAGCTATGCTAAAAGTGCTATCGCCAGACACGGAGATCGGCTGAATGGATTCAAAAACGGTAAAACTCAACTTATTAACTCTGGGGGAGTTGGAGAATGAGCCTATTTCCAAAAAAAGTGGAGTGTTCCTTTAACGGGCCTAACGTTTTCTCCTCAGAAAGAGAAACACCCAAATCGTCGAAGGTGTGCTTCAGTGCCGATATGCAGTGGTCCGGCTTTGCATTTTTATGATCCACTAGCAGAAAACCGTTGAGAAAATGAAGCACGTGTGGACATTTGCAGTTATAAAGAAGAATCCAACACAGTGCCTCTGATAATATAAATTTAATTGCGTCGTTGACGGTGACATAAAACAGAGAAAAAGGAGCTAAAGAAATGAGACTATTGATACTTTGAGCTGTATCATTATGAGGGGCAGATAGGTCAACAATTAAACGCTTTTCCCACGAATACTTATAAGTAGCGATTCCTATAGAATTAATTCAATAATTTGGAAAGAGAGATTCATCAAATGGCCCAATCATGAATGGTTTCTTAACTTCCTTTTCTAACAAAGAATTGACAATTTCAGGCTCCTTTTAGGCACAAAGCAAGTTTTTACAAACAAAAGAACAATTAGGCAACCAGGGGCCTGTACCATGAAGCCAGTTTAGCTGGCTAGCCAGGTAAGTTTCAGTTTAGTTTGCACCAATCCTGGGTTTTAGGTACCATGAAAGTGGCTTGGCTTTTAGCTGCATTCATTGCCATAGTAACTTACACTCCACTGCTAACCTGCTCCGGGGCAGGTTATGTTCTGGGTTAGAGATCTCAAACTGAAATTGGACCAATCAGATGTGAGCAAAGTGACACATGTCTGACACACAAAAAAAAAATTATATATATATATATATATATATATATATATATATACACACGACAAAATTGTCTGGCTTTAATGATAATTACAATTTACATGTGATTTATATAATTATAATTTGATTTATATTATTATTACTCCATTACACAAAAGCACTTTTAGTTTAACAATTATTACAAAGTATTTATTTTAAATTAATATTAATATATACAGCTCAAATATAAATAAGTGGTAGAATCAATAGATAACATTTTAAAAATGGCTACATGTAACCTTACATGTTTGAGTCTCTAGCGCTATATATTATCAACTACATAAACTAACTTCACAAGTTTCACTTGTGACTGCACTGATAGAGCATGGACAAGTACTTCAGTGGAAATGCGTTTAAATTCCTCATATTCTTTAATCTCTTAACCTTTAACAAACAAGTTTTGAATCTCGCTGGCTCTCTCTCGTGAGAAGTGAATCACTCTTGCTCTGTGTTGTGATTGGCTGTTCACCACTGATGTCACACATTCATGTGCACGCGCTCCATTAACTCAGGATCAAGCCTGAGTTGACAGAGAAAGTTGATGATCAGCTTCATGGTACCGACAAAGCCAGATTGGAGTGGTTTGGTTTTGTCAACTCAAAACTTATCCTATAACTCTGAATTTGTTCATCTACCATCATGGTACAGGCCCCAGGACAACCCTGCAAGAAAACCTGGGCCTGGTATTAAATAACTGACAAAGCAGCAGTTAGGTTTTCTCAGCGTCCTTCCCAGCCTGGAAACGTTGACTGGGGTTGATGGTTTTATTTCTTTTTCTCCTTTTTTAAAAAACAAATTTATCTCGGGTACACCGACTTTGGATGACCGTCCCCGCAGTAACTACAAGCGTGAACATATTTACAATTATAGAACTTACAAACATTTTCATCGAAATTGTAACACATTGGAGTGGCAATAGGCATCACCTTAGAGTCACCCCCAGAAAGCTGGGGCCATGCTTAGTTTGGAGAGACACAGATTTGGGGCACAGCTTGCGAGTATGAGCCTGAGAGCTGCAGATGGAGCAATATGATATGATTGAGCAATTAGTAAAGCATATTTGGCGTGCTGTCCAGAGGGAGGGCTCCGAGCTCGGGATAGAGCCCGAACCCAGAGAACTGCCCCCCCATGGGATGAAATTAGATTAAGAGTGAGGAGTTGGTGTGGAGGCGGGATGCTGGAAAACTGTCATGGAACAGAGGTGAGTTGGTTGTATATATACATGTGCTGTGCTTGTTAAGGTGATTAACACGTCAGAGGCAGCCCGATCAAGAGTTGTAAATATCAAACATGATCTCGATGCATCTTGATCGGGAGCAGATAAATAATCATAATAACATCACACAATAGAGGATTTCTGGACAAAAAAATTGTTTGCAACAAGCCGCGAATCGGGCCACACCCCCGATGATTCCGGGTGCAAATCAGCCTTAAAAACCTCTAGTGTGCGGCCAGCCTAAGTAAGGCGCCCTGTTTGAGATTTGCCAAGTGAGTGCATAGGAATCGGATCAGCTGATAGGCGCTGGGTTTGAATTTTCCAATCAGCCAATAGCAGTGCTTGACTATGAGGCCTGCCTGAACTAACGCGGAATGCTTGATTTATTGTATTTTATTTAATCAAGTTTCTCATCGTTATACAATGATGGATGTTTTAATTGTATGTAATAATTTTATGTAATCATAGCCAAGTGTGACCTTAAAGCCGTGGGATGGGTTTGTTAATGGGGTAAAATGTTGATTCTGAACAGAGTTACTGTATTCTATTCTGAAATTTGCATGAGAATAAATAAAATTGTTAATCACTAAGTTTGTGTGTGTGTGTATGTTCTTTAAAGCTTCAAGCAAAAAGGTTTTTAACTTTAACCACAGTGTTACTCCACATCCACTGAGTATCATAACTGGTTTGGTTTGTGTCATTAGAAACCTCTTCCTCTGTTGTGTGGGTGTTTTCCCCTCGAGACATTGTCAGAAGCTTGATATTAAAGTTTAATAGATTCAGCTGTGGTTACATATTTCCTGATTTCGCATCAAAATAAATGTATTATGCATGTAACAAACCACCTCAAATATAACATGGAGTTTTACTTTGTCCTAGTGAATGGATCTGCACAATATATTATGGAGCAATTAAAAGAGCAATTCTGCTGCCATTATTGGAATCTCAATATCACGATTGAAATCTTATTTATCTGACCATTATAACTGTAACAATAAATGAAGAAGTGTCATATCAGTCACAATGTTCAGTTCTGGAGTTAAACATGGGGTTAACTTTTATTGTTTCACTGATGATACTCAGCTTTATATTTCCTCAAGGAAACCTTCTCTAGATGATATTAAAGCTGGATGACTAGTAATGTCCTGCTGCATGTGCTACAACTATACATAGGCCTCTGTAGGCAACACCATCAGCCACAACAAGCTGCTTTTGTGAGTCCCAGAATGCTTTGACTGCATTCGATGTGCCATGTCTGTTTTCTGGCCAGTCTTGCTGCATAGTTTGCTGGAGTCAGCAGGGCTCATTCATACAGGTCTTGAAACTCTTGAGTACTTCTGCTCATTGACTGAAACACATGGAGACTTACTCTAGTCCTTCCATCTCTGACTTATTCCCATCAGCTGAGCTCTTGATCATTGAAGCAGTCAGCTCCACGTCCATTCCTCGCAAGCACTTGAGTGTTGGATCATGTTACTGAAGACAGAGACACATTTTCTTTATGTGGATCAGAGAAGAGGGCAGAGACTTTCTGAAGATGTCTATAGAGGAGTATGGTCAACACAATGAGAATGGCAGGGCTGGGTCTAAGGGGGGGCGATACCCTCCAGATTCTTCTTGTGCCCCTCGATCATCCCCAGGATACTTAATTTTTGTGATAGTTTTGTGATTAATTACATATTTTAATTAATTTTTTATTTTTTTGTCATCCAATTACTAGTAGTAATTAAAAAAAAAAAAAAAGTACAAATAAATTGATTAATCAAAAAAAAAAAGGGTTCAGGGGGCGTTGCATGTTGGTTTCATGCAGCCCTACATAAGATATTGTTAAAGAGGTCGGCGGTATAATGCTGTGTGTGAACACTAAGTCATGTTTATTTGTACAACATGTAATTAATTTCTATAGAGATAAAGCATTATTACAGTGAAACAATTTGATATTTTTATTAACCTCTTAACTGTCACCGTCCACCCTGTGGGACGCCTACGTTTACTTCACTATTTTACAATTAAATCCTAATCTAATCATGACAAACTATATATCGTTGGAAAGGTCTAAGACTCCTAAATAGGTATTTTACCACTTTTTTTGTTAAAAAATTATGCAGGAAAAGTAATAGATTAATTTATGACAAGAGTGCACCTGAAAAATCTACATCATAATAGGAGTTCTGACCTTTGTCACAGAAAGTCTTCTTTTTTGCTTTTTTCTCTATCACGCTTTAGAGATCATAAGAAATTATATATCAGTTGAAAACTTAAAATCTCAAAATTCATCCTTTGAAACCCATTTTAAAATCAGACATTGCATTACCATGGAAATGGTACATCAAAATCATGTTACAAAATGTTTTCATTCATGAATTAAAAATTTAAGTTTGAATAGTGCACTATAATGGCTATGTTCAAAACTGTGAGTGACAGTTAAGGGGTTAAATTAGCAGAAAACCATCTCTTTCCACTGCAGTGCTTTATCACTATTTTTTAAATAAAGTTATAGTTCTGAATCATTTTGTCATGTGACAACAATATTTTCTTTCAGATAATGCAACTGTCACGTGTCTGCCCTTCTGAGTTCCTGTTTTTCCTTATTTGGTTTAGTTCCGATTCTTATTAGTTAATTATCGTTCATTGTCCCCACCTGATTTGCATTTCCTTATTTGCTCTTTTGTTCCTGTCAGTTTATAAGTCCTCTGTTTTTCCCTCATTATTTGTCCGATCTTTTAGCGTTAATAAATGTTATGTGAGTTAATGCTATTTCGTTCTCCTGTCCGTTCATTTATGTTTTCTACAACCACGAACCCGTGACAGAAGATCGGACCTACCACAAAATATGGAGTTTGTGGACCGTTTCGGCGCCCTAGCTCTCCGGAATCTCCCTTTCTACGAGTACAGCGCAGAATTCTGTAAACTCACCACGGCAACAGCGTGGGATGACGCCACCCTTATAGAACTGTTCCGGCTCGCAGCCAATCTCCACCGTCCCGTAGACCGGAAGCGTCCGGACCCGAGTCGGAACCAACCCGTCAGCCGTGGTTCCCCCTCGTCAGTCGTCATCCCCAGCACTCCTAAACCAGCCGCCGTCCACGAATCTCCTAAACCCTCCATCAGATAAGAAGCTTCCGCCGCCGTTCGCAGCCCTGGCAAGTCCGCCCACAGAAATTATGGCAAGCCCGCCGGAGAATCTCAAGTGTCCGCCAGTGCCAGCTCCTCACAAGAGCCCTCCTGTGTCTCCGCTGGTCCCGTCCAGCCCTCCTGTGTCTCCGCTGGTCCCGTCCAGCTCCTCGCTGCCAGAGCGCCTCCAAGTGTCCGCGCTGCCAGAGCGCTCCCAAGAGTCCCCGCTGGTTCTGTCCAGCTCTGCGCTTCCAGAGCGCCTCCAAGAGTCTGCGCTTCCAGAGCGCCTTCCAGTACCTGCGCCACGAAGGCGCCTCCTTATCTCCACGCTTCCAGAGTGCCCCCAAGAATCTCCGCTGGCTCTGTCCAGCTCCGTGCTGCCTGAGCATCCCCAAGAGCCCTTCCAGAGGAATCTCACGTTAATGTAGATTTTTATACAATAACTTACAAACACTAAACATACCCGGTCACTTTCAATACAGATGGTTTTTTAGTTGCAGGAGTCTGGCGACAAAGACGACAATGTCGTTTAATAGTATCAATGGATACATGAACACCTGACTGCATCAAGAATGTTCTGATGTCAGAGAAATGATGCCCTGCTATCCACAAAGACCTGATCTTCATGCTCCTCTCCAGGGAAATCTTTGTCATGGTTGACTCTGTAACAGAATTTATACTTGAGTTTATACTTGTACTACAATTGTGTTGCCTGTGGTACAAAAACATTCTGCCTCTCTAGCAAATTGGTACTGTATAATGGAAATGGTATAATGACTACCTCAGAGTTTTTATTAGAATACAATCAAAGAAAAAAAAACCAGGAAATTTATAGGCAGTATTACAACACAAAAAGAAACAAAATGGTGGCCTAAGACTTATGCAAAGTACTGTAACTTAGGCGCAAAAAAAGTTCAGCCCTGTAAACCTGCTAAATGGTCAAGTTAGAACATACTACTTGTTTCTGGAAGGTGAGGTCTACCAATTTCTGCTCCACTGCATCTGTCACAAACAAAGACGGAGATAACAGCTGAGTGAATGACAGTGAGGTTTATTGACTGATCGGAAAACTGGAGAGTGCAGAGAATAGCGTGTGTGAGTATCTTGGTATGTGATAATGTCCAAAGGCCTTTACGGGAGATTAACAGCTTTTCTCTGTATCCAGGATCGTCGGAGAGCTGGAACCAGGAGACTTGGGAGTTCGTCGTGAGAACTCCCAAGAGTTCCCAAGAGAAGTTGAATAAACTGGGGAGAAACTCAGCACATCAACAGGTAAGTAGAGGCAGGTAGGTAATAAGTGAGTCAGGTTACTTTTCAGCATGTGAACCATAGACCAAACGACGAGTGTCAGAGAGAGTGTGTTTTTATGGACGTGCTGATGAGGGTTGACAGGTGCGGGTGATTAGAAATCAGGTGACTGTGATCTGGTGATTGCCGTGGGAGGTGGTGACTGTGACTCTCTGACAGCATCAACATCCGAGACCGTCCAATTACTTTCTGTAAGAAAAATGCTTATTACTTTAAAAAATTAAAAACCTAATTTAGGCAAAACCACTTGTATAGTCATACATTGTATGATTTGTAATAACACCCGAACACAAACTAATGCAGATTTATATAAGGCAGAAACTCCTGTTTGCATGATAAATGTTAAATATTGATGTAATATTGTGTACCTTTATTACACTCTGTTATTTTAGCAATTTGACATCACCATTGTAATCTTCCTGTATCATGAGCACACAGTCCGGTGCCAAACTTTGCAGTTTAAGTATGAGCTCTTTAGGGTGTGTTATTTTTACAGGGCATAGGAAACACCAAGACATACAGCATTATCCTTTAGGCATTGGTGCCAGAAATCACAGGAAAAACATGGCGCGATCGGAGTATGATGTCTAAATGAAACAAAATCCAAACTATGTTTCAGTTAACATTATAGTTTGTAAACAATGCAATTACATTTTCAGTTTTAAAATGGCAATTCTTACCTTGGATACACTGAAGGCAAACGTCTTCTCCCGAAAATTACAGCCAAACAATTAGTAATGGCGTTGGCGCGATGCAGTGCGTGCCGTGTGGGGGATGGGAAATGCTGAATGAAATCTCGCGGGATCCATCCTGCATGCAGATCAAGGCAGGGCTGCATCTTGCAGTAATTTGATTTCGTGGGGGATAGGATCTCGCGAGAAAGTTGTCAGCACAATTAAAGTGGCTACTTTTTTTTTTTTTTTTTTGCTATCAGTGGAAAATTGGGTAGAACATGTATAACATTTAAAAGTAACTTTTAATTTATAATATATTTTATTTTCATTTAATTTCAAGGATGGGGAAAATACAGTGACTTGGATATGTTTGCAGCTCTGGAAATTGCGAAGCACCGTAGACTGATAAAACAAAAATTTAAATACACAAATAAAAATTTTCAACCCCGATCAAACACACCTGAACCAGCTAATTCAAAGTGTTCAGTGCTTGATAATTACAGACCGGTGTGTTGGAGCAGGTCTATAAAATGCCGCGTTCTACATTATCCAAGACTAACTTCTTTTGCAACTTGAACCACTCCTTATGGTCAAAATGAACACCCCTGCCTTTTACAGTAGCAGGAGAAACACAAGGAAGGTAAGAAAATAATTTTTATTGTCGTTCAATACCAATTAAACAGTATTCTACTGTTAATGGTTATTTATCATATATGATATTTTGGTCATTACACTATTGTTTATAGGAATCTTTGGTGGAAAACAGACCCCCGCCCCCTGAAGCAGAGAGGCAAACAAAAGCTGGCACTACAAAGAAGCGCATGGTCCTGAAAAAAGCGGTAAGTTTTAGGCCTATCTACGTTTTATACCTGTACAAATTACCTTACATGGATAGCCTCGAAATTGAGAACCACAAAATTGTATTAACACGTGCTTTCTTCTGTTCAGGCAAATACCCTGTTTACAGTAGTGAGTACTAGAACTCCACTCCAACAGAGACAGAATGTGGTGGATGACTTGAGGCCTGAGCTGGTTAGGCGCGACGCCGAGATTGCCGCGCTGAAACAGCAATTGCGTGTCTGCAAGGCAGCGCAGGTTGACGAGTTGGAGGCCCTTATGCCGAGTTCACACAGCACGATTTTCAAACTCGTCGGGTCGCTGTTGTTTTCACACTGCGTGACTATCTGGGGTAGCATTCAGTCGCTGCTGTGTTCACATTGCACAATGGATGGGTGTCAAGGGCTTTCACACTGCATGATTTTACAATAGGAAGAATCGCTGACAACTCTGTCTGATCTGCAAACTACATTTCACAACAAAACACACAAGAGAAGTGATAAGGAAATAATGCGAGAACCTGCGTGCATCAGCCCATTGTTCTCGAGCGAGACTGGAAGTAAAAATATAGCCAGCAAATTGTCTGTGCGCTGATTTCCAGCTACAAAAAGAAAAACAGATTATGCAGGAGGGAGATGTAGGGAACAGGGATTGTGTTCTGCAAAGAGTGGTAAATAATAATTTTGCAGTAACTGTTATGCTGATGTTGCGGCTGGTCAAGCTTTGTGCTTGTTTCTGTATGATATAATTGTACATAGCCTATTAAAATACTGATATGGTCTATAACTCCTCACCGAACTTCCCTCTGCCCTGTATCTTTGTCTCTCATTGGCTAAAGGCTGAAGGTCATCGCCGATGTAGTTTTCAGTCAGAAATCATTGCACACAGCTTGATTGTGAATCGCCGACAGCTCCAGATATTTAGCATGCCAAATATTTCACGGGCGTCGGCAACGTGTCGGCGATTCTCTCAGATCGTGTCTTTGGTAATTCACACTGCGCGATTGTCATTCGCGTGAACGAGCTCCGATTTGCCTCCGATTTCAGGCATTTGTCGGCGATTTATCAAAACATGTTGGCGAGTAAAAAATCGGGCTAAAATCGTGCAGTGTGAACTCGGCATTAGGAGTGAGCTGCGTGTCTGCAAAGCAGCACATGCAGATGCAAAAATGGCTCTTGCTGATCGGCAGGCTACCCACAAAGGGTTAATCGAGGTCCACTCGACTGTTGTAGTTTGATGTCGTGGGGGAGATGATCTCGCGAGAAAGATGCCTATTTTGCAAAATGCCAGATAAGATGCCTATTTTGAGCCCATGCCCACTCTGTACCTCTGTAGCCCATGTGAAACCCACGTGGGCCCCACATTAACGTGTTTGCTGGGTAGTTAACAAAAAACTATACCCAGCATGGGTAAAAAATATTAAAAACAACCCAACTAAATGATCCAGCAGGCTGAACTCAGCTTGGGTTAAAAAAATAAATAAATAATAAAATAAATAAAAACAGCATTTTGCACTAATAATAAATGAACTCAAATAATGATTGGAAATGACTATTGCTGGCTTAATATAACTATACATATAACATTTAAAAGTAACATTTAATTTATAATATATTTTCGTTTCAAAGATGGGGAAAATACAGTGACTTGGATATGTTTGCAGCTCTGGAAATAGCGAAGCGCTGTAGACTGATAAAACAAAAATTGAAATACACAAATAACATATTTCAAACCCGATCAAACTAATCAGCTAATCCAAGGTGTTCAGTGCTTGATAATTACAGACCGAGGTTGGGAACAGTGCCACCTATGGGTCGTGAGATACCAAAAATGATCATTTTTGTTTATAACTTTTGAACAGTCAATCAGAAAATTATCAACTCTGTGTTTATGGATTCCTTGGGTCATGGCGAATCTGAAGATATCAATTTTGCGCCACCTAGGGTTCCAGAGATATAATGATTATTGCAAAAACTCATAACTTTTGAAAACATTGTTCAAATGATATTGTTTTAATATAATTTCATTCCCTTGGTTATGCCGATTTTGATGCTGTCTCATTTGTCATTTTCCATGAATGTGCCTGTCAGCCATATTGAAGTAAATGAAAAACAGTTTTATTGCTACTCTTCCTACAAATTTTGTTCAATTTTGTCCAAAATTTGATCATACGATCTTTGGACTGAGCCACACAGAAATGACTGAACAGATTTTTGATATTCATTACCGTTCCCGAGAAATACCTCTCGAAAGTTGACTGTGCCCGTGTTTGTCGTCTTTTGCTCGTAAGCTTAGCATACTAATAAGTTACAGGCTAACTAGTTACCATACTATTTAATGTGACTCTTCAGCTATCAAGTTAACCATAAGCTACGTTACAATTAAACAAGTTAACCATAAGCTGCGTTACAATTAAATTAACTTTGCATATTACGCTGGTTAAAGTGCTAAAGAACTACAGTCAGGTCCATAAATATTGGGACATCGACACAATTCTAACATTTTTGGCTCTATACACCACCACAATGGATTTCAAATGAAACGAACAAGATGTGCTTTAACTGCAGACTGTCTGCTTTAATTTGAGGGTATTTACATCCAAATCAGCTGAACGGTGTAGGAATTACAACAGTTTGCATATGTGCCTCCCACTTGTTAAGGGACCAAAAGTAATGGGACAATTGGCTTCTCAGCTGTTCCATGGCCAGGTGTGTGTTATTCCCTCATTATCCCAATTACAATGAGCAGATAAAAGGTCCAGAGTTAATTTCAAGTGTGCTATTTGCATTTGGAATCTGTTGCTGTCAACTGTCAAGATGAGATCCAAAGAGCTGTCACTATCAGTGAAGCAAGCCATCATTAGGCTGAAAAAACAAAACAAACCCATCAGAGAGATAGCTAAAACATTAGACGTGGCCAAAACAACTGTTTGGAACATTCTTAAAAAGAAGGAACGCACCGGTGAGCTCAGCAACACCAAAAGACCCGGAAGACCACGGAAAACAACTGTGGTGGATGACCGAAGAATTCTTTCTCAGTTTGTCGACTCGCGGCATTGGATATGCGTCGAATTTCGACACAGCATTCACCTTGCGATAATCCACACAGAACCGTACAGAGCCGTCCGTTTTAGGTACCAAAACTATCGGGCTCGCCCAATCGCTGTGGGACTCCTCTATTACTCCCATTTCTAGCATTGCCTCTAATTCTGCCTGAACTACCTTTTTTTTTGTGTTCTGGTAAACGATATGGCCGGCTGCGGACCACCACCCCCGGCTCGGTCTCTATGTGGTGCTGTATGAGGTTGGTTCGCCCCGGCAGGGCCGAGAACACGTCCGCAAACGCGGCCTGTAGCTTAGCTACATCAGTGAGCTGCGAGGGCGAGAGGTGGTCCCCGCCAGGGGCCAGAGCTAGAGATTGTGGCTTGGTGCTTACCTCTGGCCCAAGATCCTCCTCTCCGCTCACTGCCGTCTCTAGCATCACTGACTCCGCCTCACTCCACTTTTTGAGGAGGTTGAGGTGATAGATCTGGCGTGCTCCGTTCCTGTCGGTACGAATTACCTCATAATTAACCCTCTGGGGTCGACAAACGCATATATGCGTTTTGAGGCAGATTTTCCTGATAAGGCCGAAATGAGCTTGAATTACTCTGCCATTTTTGATCGTACAGATAAGAGAAATACACCATTCGAATCTGTAAGGGGTCTACTTTTATTTGTGTACACTCATAATAAAAACTAAACTTTGTGCTTTTGAAGAATAAAGAAAACAAACAGGGAGCGCTCTCTGTCTTCTCCGTCTCCGCGAACTGCTTTTTGAAACACGTCACTAAAATGATCTGTAACTCAGCAAATACTTCACACAGAGACATGAGACATATATCTATAGAAAGCTTGAAGTGTCTACTGTTAAATGAAGCAAGTCTTACCGAAAACATATTCTGTTATAAAGTAATCCGTATGAAACCAAGGACATGTCCAGTTTTTCCGTCTGGTCTCATTATCTTTAATTAGGTCACGCCCACGCGCTGCTCGCGCTATTGTTATTACAAACCTCCACACGAGCCACGCGGCATGTAAACGCCCACGCCACCATAAACAAAGCAGCAACGCGTTCATCTCGGATACTTTTCAGTTTTGGAAGAACACGCTGTGAGGAAAAAGCCTTGTATTTACCTCAGAAATGCGCTGAGAGGAAAAAGCCTTGTATTTACTGCCAGAAGACGTACTGAGAGGAAAAAGTTTGTTTACCCTCACAAACAGAGCGTGAGCGCAGCTGGAGCCGCGGAGGAGGAGATACTTTATACCGAGTAAGTAATGTTTCTTATTGGCATTCGATAATGTGTTGTTGTGACAAAGTTGAACGCATTTACTGGTGAACTTTTCCCAAACTATAACTCCAGAATAAAATGTGTAAAATCGAGTGCAACATTTTGAAATATGATAGGCAACCTTTCATTGCATTTAAATGTTGCACGACGTGAGGATAGTTATATGTTCTATGCTTTATGTTTATTATAATATATAGGCCTACATATTTTTACAATTCAAAATAAATAATGTACTGTTTTTGCTGTACTTTGGATCAAATAAACGCAGCCTTGGTGAGCTGAAGACACTTCTTACTGTTACTGTTCTACACAAATCTTACGGTTTAAATAATTTGACTGGTAGTGTATGTATTTTCACCATGTTTGCTTTATCTTTGTCCGTTCATTGTGTTGCTCACGTCTGTTTTGTGTTTCCTCATGCATTTTCTGCTGTCTCCTGTTTTCCTGGGTTCCAGTTTCCTGCCACTGTTTTGGATATTTTAGATATTGCACCCACGATGTCTTGACTCTTCTGTTGTTTATTTGTTTGTTTGTTCCTAATAAACTGTTTAACTGCACTCACAAGTGAATCTCAAGTTATTTTATGTGATAGTTATATGTATACACATTTCTTTTTTCCTCAGATTCTTCCTTGTAACTCTTCTCTCTCAGTCACACACCTGACTGAATGGCTCATTATGGAGCTCATTATGCGGGCCTTTGTCTTCTCAAGTGTGAGTCACGCCCTCTCGCATAGAGCCTTTTTACTCAAAAAGTGACTTAGAATCTTTAAATCAATATATTGTTTTCTGTGAGCAAGTAAACAAGATGATTTACATTCAAAAGTCTTGTGAACAAATGTTCTGTATGTGTTTTATGGCCTTATTTCAGTGACTTCAAAATTTTAGTTTTTCACGAACCACGCATAAACGTTTCTTTCTCAAAAACAAAATCATGTACATAAATGCTGCTAACATTATTGTAGCCCAGTTTGTGCTGTTTACAGTGATATAAGACTTTTGCCATTTATATGTTTATAAGCAACTGAAAAAAGCACAAATGTAAGGGCATGTCAAAACTTCTCCAGGCCCCCAAAACACCCTTAGACCCCAGAGGGTTAAGATCCCCAATTCGCCGTGTGACCTCAAAGGGTCCTTGCGACTTGGCGAGTAATTTAGAGCTAGACGTAGGAAGCAATACAAGTACTTTTTCTCCCGGTGCAAATTTACGTAGCCTGGCCCCCTGGTTGTACAGCCGGCTCTGCCGGTCCTGGGCCTGTAACAAATTCTCCATTGACAGCCGCCCCAAAGTGTGGAGTTTTGTTCTCAGGTCCAGGACATATTGAATTTCACTTCGGCTATTAGAAGGCCCGTCCTCCCAAGTTTCTCTCAGGACGTCCAGCACACCCCGCAGGGCTGACGCCCATAAAGAAGCTTGAAGGGGGAAAACCCCGTGGAGGCTTGCGGGACCTCCCGCACAGCGAACAAGAGGGGTTCCAGCCACCTGTCCCAATTTTTGGCGTCTCCATGGACGAACTTCCGAATCATGGTTTTTAATGTGCGGTTAAATCGTTCCACCAGTCCATCTGTTTGTGGGTGGTAGACGCTGGTGTGAATCGATTTAATGCCCAACAAAAACATTCGTACAGTTCGCATAACGTACGTGACATAAACGCCGTGCCTTGATCAGTGAGAATCTCCTTCAGGACCTACACTTTTCGCTGAAATGTTGCGAAGCGCCACCGCTTCAGGGTATCGGGTTGCATAGTCCACAAGAACTAATGCAAAGCGATGCCCGCATGCCGATCGTTCTAATGGCCCGATGAGGTCCATACCAATTCTCTCGAAGGGGACCTGCATTAGAGGAAGAGGGCGCAATGGCGCTTTTGGGGAGGCCGGTGGATTCACCAACTGACATTCACGGCAAGCCACGCACCACCTGCGCACATTCTCGTGAATGCCCGGCCAAAAAAACCGGGCCATGAGACGATTTAGTGTCGCTGCCTGCCCTAAATGTCCCGCCATCGGATTACAGTGAGCCGCCTGGAATAGCATTTCCCGGCGGCTTTTGGGTACTAACAACTGGGTTGTAACCTGCTCTGAGTGTCTTGTGTCACTTGGTACAACCGATCCTTTAAAACAGCAAAATATGGATAGGAGAGTGGACGGGCAGGTTGGAGAAGCTGACTGTCGATGGTCTGGACTCGTTCAAATGCCCATTTTAGGGATTCATCCTGGGACTGTTCCAGGGGAAAATCATCGCGTTCAGAGAGCATTAGCCTCTCATTCACGCTCAGTATCCCGCAGTCCCGGCTCAGCCACTCCCACCTGCGCGTCCACTCCATTCTCCAGCTTCCTCTCTCCACAAGAGACATTCGCACCTAAATATCCCAATACTTGACTAAAGGCTGGCCAATTTGTCCCCAAAATCAGCGGATGCCGGAGGTGCGGGTTAACCCGCCACCTCCACACTATGTTTTTGTCCCCGAAATTGAATGAGTGCGGACATTAGAGGGTACTTCACCACATCCCCGTGCACGCACCGAACCGAAACCACGCGGCTTTCATCCAATGCCTTGAGCTGAACCAGGCTTTGGTGGATCGAGGTCTGGTTACAACCGGAATCCACCAAAGCAAGGTAACCCTCTGGGGTCCGAGGTCATTTTGGGGCCCTTGAGATGTTTTGACATGCCCTGATATTTGTGCTTATTTCAGCTACTTAAAACATACTATTGATCAACATGTAATTTTTGTATTCAGCACAAACTGTGCTACAATAATATGTGACCAAGATGGATGTACATGTTTGCATTTTTTAGAAATAAAATATTATGCGTGGTTAGTAAGTTTTGGGAAAAAATATGTAGCTGAAATAAGGCCTTAAAACTCACACTAAATAGTCCTGAACAAGACTTTTGAGTAATCAGTCTTGTAGGCTAGAATATTTACTTCAAAATTATGTGAAAATCATTCTGCTTACTCATTCACAGAAAACAATATATTGATTTAAAATTTAAGACATGTTTTGTGATCGAGGGTCTATATGCGAGGGAGTGGTAATGGCCATGAATATTAAGTGAGTCTCACCTGAGAGACAAAGGGCCCTCCCCTAATGGCCTCTAATGGCCCATCAGTGTGACTGTGAGGCAGGTAAGAGAGAATGTGAGGAGATTGAAAAAAAAGGGGTTTTAAAGTTATTTGTGTTTTATTTACAACACAGTATAATCAAAACATACATAATGAAGGTCAAAGACACATTATTGTGCACACTGATCTAACCACAGAGATGTGAACTGACAACAGATTCTGTTCAACAAGTGAAACAAGTAAATCATACCTGATATTTACGTGTTTTATTTAAGTGTTTCTATTTCTTTCCATGGATTCAAGAAGAAAAAAAACAATCAGTAGAAAAAGAGCTTGTTTTAACATAGAATATCAGTGTAGTTGAACATCTGATGTTGGTTCAGCGCTCTCAGAGGAAAACAGTTTGAAGAGACATCAGGATACATCTGGTGCTGGTATCTGATTCAATAAAATACAAACAAAAAAACATTTGTGAGCATGTTAATATCAGGAGCATCTGTATATATATATATATATATATATATGTTTGTTTTGTAGCCATAGACTCACACATGCTTTGTACTATCATAAAACAATCTTATATCTGAGAAACTAATTATTATTGTTTAGCACGTTATTAAAATCTATTTCTGAACAGAGTAGGCTATTAATAATAAACATGTACTAAACATACTTAGACTCGTAGCATTCATCATGTTACAGTGTACACTCATATTACTTTTATTGTTTTATATAGAGCATGAAAACATCATCGAGCCGTAAGAAATTTAAATACAGTGAATTGCCCCTCATATTAAAAATGTTTTACACTATTTCAAACATTGTAGTCAGGAATTATAGTTTGGGAAAAACCTGACTATGATTTTGTAGTCATATAGTCTAGTATGTATGATTTTATAGTAGCCTATGACATGATTCTGTAGCCACAGACTCAAGCAAGCCTTGTACAATAAAAGGACGTACTTTGTACTATAAAAAATGATATTTTATATCTGAGAAACTAATTATTATTGTTTAGCACACTATTAAAATCTATTTGTGAACAGAGTATTAATAATAAACATGGTCTAAACATTCTTAGACGTGTAGCATTCATGTTGTCGTTTGGGAAAAACCCAACTAATTGTTTAAATCTGTTCAAGTTTATGAAGAGCGGAGGAAAAGGTAATTGTGTGGTCCCCGTGCTGGCTAGCCTCGCCTCCCTGGGCAGCGCCCTTGTGCCAGCAACAGCCTCTGGAAACGGCCCACCCCTTCCCCGGGGTGGGACCCGAGGAGGAATGCCGGGTCGGGACCTGGGAAGTGGGACAGGACGGGAGGAAGCAATAGGGGAAGAGAGAGAGAGAGAGAGAGAGAGAGAGAGAGAGAGAGAGAGAGAGAGAGAAACAGCTGGGCACGCCACCATCTGGTCCTCCACCAATTGGATGGCCAGGTCCAGCGACGTCAGGCAGTGGCACTGGACCCACTCTGCCGTCTTCCTCGGGAGACGACCGATGAACTGCTCCAGCACCACTCGGTTGAGGATCTGCTCGACGTCGCCTCCCCCGGCCAACAGCCATCTGCGGCAAGCGTCCCGGAGCTGTTGAGTGAGCACGAAGGGCCGGCCACTATCGCCCAGCTCCAGTGACCGAAACCGCTGGCGATGTTGTTCTGGGCTCCGGCCGACCCGCTGGAGGATGGCTCGCTTGAGGTCGGTGAAGACCAGGAGATTTTGGACGGGCAATTGTTGGGCCGCCACCTGGGCCTCCCCCGACAGCAGAGGTATGAGTCGCACCGGCCATTGGTCTTGTGGCCACCCACATGCCTTGGCCGACTTCTCGAACAGATCGAGGAAAGCTTCTGGGTCGTCCTGTGGCCCCATTTAATTTAGGGGCAGATGAGTGGGGCCGGCGGAGTTTCTTGAGGACAGCCCCCCTGCCCTTCCCTCCTGGTCCATCCAGCTCCGGAACAGCTCACGGTCCTCCTGCTGGGTCTGCATCAGGGAGCGGAAACAGCGTTCCTGATCGTCCCGCATCTCCAGCAGCGCCTGATGGTGTTCTTGGTGTAGGCCCGCGAGCGATTGGATGACTTCCGCAAACGGCGAGCTTGGCGGGGACTGCATGACGGCGGTGGCTGTGCTTCTTCCTTCCCGGGTTTCGGCACCAGTGTAACAAAGTTCAACGGAAGGAAGAAGTCGGAATCGGCGTAACTGAGGCTCGGGAAATTTATTCAGTGTCTACAAAATAAAGCTTGTGCACTCAGGCACTTTCAAATAAACATAAGTTCTCAGCACTTTGGTTAGTCTTTTGATCAGCAGCGATCCTCTTTCCTCCCGAGTCCTCAGTCTCTCCCTCTCTGCCACTGTCTGTCCTTCTGTGGCTTTTAATCTCTCCACGCCAATCACTGGAACGAGAAACAGGTGAATATCATCTTGTACTTGACCCACTTACTCACCGCTGGTTCTCCAGCCTCTCTCTCCCGCTGCAGATTCTGCTAACCACGCCCCCCTCGCCACAATTATCATTGCATATATTTGGGCGTGTATAAATATAATATGGGGGGTTGGGGGGGCTCAGATTACCATATGTGTACGTAGGGGAGGGGCACTGAGTTAGGTTATGCATCATGCTCAAACACGAGTAATGTAGAATCACTGTGTACATGACCCAGTTTATCGCGTTTATATCGAAATCCTCCTACATTTTTCTTTGAAACCTTTCTATGATTGTTTATTTATATGCATTTTATACAATTGTTGATATATTAATACATCTCTTTTTTTTCAAGGCACCGGAGCCCCAACTGCTCGCCGGGTACCGCAGCAAAAATGGCTGGCCACTGCTCGGGGGGTGTGTTCGCGGTGTGAGTGTGTGTGTGTGTGTGTGTGTGTGTTCACTACTTTATAAACATAAACATACATATGAAATGAAATTTGTCATGAAATGGAAAGCTAACAACATGAGATGTCAAATGTTTTACTCTGTGTAAATGTTTTACAGGTAGTCGTGCTTATGGAGAGCAGCACACGAATGTTTTGGAGCAGACGGAGCAGCAGCCAGATGGTCCTGAACATGTTCTCCTGCTCTTGTTCAAAGTTGTGTGGTTCAGGGGGTCGTCATCATGGTCTTCCTCATCCTCTCTGTTCACTCCATCAAAGACAGCCTCGATGTCCTTTTCCTATCCATGATCAGATACCAGTCTGACTGCAGCAATGAGGGTTGTGATGGATATATATATATATATATATATATATATATATATATATATATATATATATTTCCCTTAAATGCATGAACAATTACAGAAAAATAAAATAAAGCATATTTGGTTACCTTTTGAAACTTAAAAGGGTTCAGTTGGAGCAGATGATTTTACCATCGCTGTCATCGTCAGAGCGCACTTCCACAGTACATTCAGCATCTGCCTCATATTCACGATCTCAACCATATTCTCAAAACTATCATTTTCAGTGACTTCATATTCAATATTTTGATCACTGGCAGCTTATTCACCACATCCACCATCAAATACAGTAATTGCTCTGCAGTAAAGCCATTCAAACCAGTTAAATTTTTGCTGATGATATTCATTTGTATTATGCCTGCGGTAATTATGAGTGAAACATCACATCATTGTGTATCAAACAGATATGTAAATATAGTCGCGCAGGAAAAAATACTTACACATTTACATACCTCAAGTCTCTAGTGACCCTATACACTTTTTAGGAAAAAATTAATCAGAAAAAGGGCATTCTTTTATATTTGACTTTTTTCCCCTTGTTATATTGTTTATAATTAATAGATTGAGGAATACTAAGAAAGTTGATGTCTAACTTTAAAAAATGAAGGAGGGAGAGGGTAGAGAATGATGTACCGGATCGCTAAAGACCCGAGGTTATGGATTTAAGGGATATATATATATATTAATCAGCATTTATAATTAGAATAATTATTGCTCATAAGTGTGGGGTAGCAATGCATTCTGGGGTAATTTTAATTTTTAAGTAGTAATACATTTTTCGAGTGTAAAATCAACAGTCATCTCCAAAGGCGAAATCTTCGAGCAGCTGCACTACATCTCCAACGCTGAGGAAAACTGTACTAGGTAGGGTTGTGGATTTATTGATGCTATGAGGTGTTAGTACTCCTGTCCCGCTTATCTTCTTTTTATTATTATTACTGCAGAACTGATAATTACATACAAGCTCAGGGAAAGATGGTAGTATCTTTAACAATGAACAATCATAGTGACAAAAAAACAGAAAACAACTATAATGGGTTTGCGCACATCATAGTATTAGATTATATACACGGGAAAAAACTTATATTTCAAAATATCTTTGAATAATCATAATATTCATGTAATCATAATGTATCAAACAACTGCATTTGTTTTTTTTATTTGTTATTTATAAGCCTCAGGATGAGAGTGAAGAGAAAAAGAGGAAAACAGGAGATTTAAGCCAGTTTGGCATGTGGATGAACTATTTTGCACATAAAATAAAGAAATTAATAACATTTGAGAAATAACATTTTGGGGTTATCATAATAAAAATAATATATTTATGGATTATACTGTGGGTCAAATTTGTAGAGTTAAAAATATAAAAACTTAAATCAACCCAAACTTTATTGGTTATACTACAGTCACAATAAAATGGCAGCTGTTTCTTCAACAAGACCACAAAATGAGCAAATTACAGCAACATCAAAATATTTACAGATAGATGAATTAAACCTGTTGCTCATATCTTTTAAGTTGCGCTTGTTTTTACATCGTAGGTTACATGATAACATACACCTGGCGGATGATGTCTGGATCGCGTTCATACTTAATGTGATTTGGCTGTAGAGTACGTACTCTTTTAGCGTTTTTATTAAAATGAAGTACGTTCTCATTGAGTTTGCCATTTCTGACGCAGCCACTATTTTGAACACCGATCTGGAGGCTTAGTGTATCCCATCATGCATCATGTTTTGGAATAAATAGCAAGACTTTTTGCCGAGATCTCATGAGAGGTCATGGAATCCTTTCCAATGCAAGTTAAATATTGATATAATAATTCGATATTACATAGAAAAACAAAGTGTTGCACATTTTTATTGCTGCAAAGATGCGTAGGGTCAAAAATCTTCAAAGACTTCTGCTTTCCAGTCCCAAACATATCTTGAGGAACAAAAAGGCCATTTGGCATTCCTGAAGGCACATAAGTGCTGATATCGATCAAGGCCTGTAGGACAACATGTGTAGCCTGTAAGCCGACAGTCAGCCGTCGGGCAGTTTTTGTTAGTCGGCCGACTAAGTGTGTTCTGCGCTGTTGGCTGAAGTTGGTCCTCGTTGGATTTTTTTCGGCCGATTCGACATGTGGAATCGGCGTTGGAGCTCATTGGTCAGTCGGGCCATCTGTTCATTCTGATTGGCTGTTCAGCTGGCGAACCCGTGCATGAGAAATAAGGTGCAGGCACAGACTGGACGTGCTGCTTGGCCGTCTGTAGGAGAGTGTTTATTTTGTGCAGACAGTGAGAAACTCTATATTTGTGCAGTATGCTGTGCATGTCAAAAAAAAAAAAATTCTACTCCGATTTCCAATTTATGTCACATCAACCCGATCACTTTATTTAGCGTTCATGTAAACACTAAATTCAGATTCATCAATCGTAATGAATTCAAAACCTTGAGACTTCGATAGTGATTTCTCGCAGCAGCAGAAGCCACAAAATATCTTCCTAACCAGGTCTTTGTTTAAATTGATGTTTTTGATTTACTATTTTCAAATTAGTAGGAGTACTATTGAAGTACTCTTTTCCAAAGACATTTTCCAAGAGGACATAAGGACTACAGTTAACTGCAGCTCATACGTTCGAGAGGTTCATCATCGTCAGATGAAGGAATCCACATTCGAAGCTGTCATCTCATACCAGTCCAGTTTTGGAGTGTTAAAAAAAATGGAAGCATATCCTTCATGTGAACTAATCACTGTCACAAGTTACTCTATAAAGAATTTGGTGTTTATATTACTGCTGCTTTATATAAGTGTAACCGTGTGGTATTAGGGTGTGTGGCACGCAAAGAGTGTACTTCCCCTTTAAGAGAGCGGCTGCTAATGATGACGCGCTAAGGGTGAGATACAAAGACAGACCGTTTAAGAAGTGCATGAGAGACTAAGATGCTAGTGTATCATCCTAGGTTAAATCCATTATTTATGCGAGTACATATGATGATATTCATCCTGACCTTGCACGTGACTAGTGTTACGGATTCTCAGTAAAACAAAATTCGGTAAGTCTTAAATATGATGTCTATGTGCATAACGTAGTTGAATTGCATGCTTAATGCCATTTGTACATTATATTTGAGTTCCATGTAGCATTGTTTTAATTCATTTGATGAAAATGCTGACAGTCATTCTGTTTATGTGTAGGGTGCCACTGCCGTGTTTGTGTGATCCTAAAGAATATTGTTTCACCCTAAAAGTGTGCCCTAACATTAGGAATAATTGTACATTCGGAAGAATTGACACTTTATTTGAGTTTTTCTGTTTTTACTTTTTGATTATTCTGGTGAAACCTCCGTTTGGAGATTAAGCACAGTTATAGTGACCCCTTGTGGTGAATCACAGTATTATTTTTTATGTAAGTTAAGTGATATTGAATTATCACGTTATTTGTTGAACCATTGATTAAAAATCGCCTAAGATCACAACCAAGAAGATCGAAAACCTGATTCGGTGTCAATTGATTAATTTTGTTAACTGGTAACAAAACTTGGTACCAGAAGTGGGGTCCTTTTTCAATTTAATTTTGCCAGTGACAGTTAAATGTTAGTGGCACACGGGGGAGAAAACACGGTAGTGGTGAAGAGGAGCCTCCTGTGTGGAAGGAGCCAGTGACAGCGGGACTGAGGGCTAGACACAGAGACGGGACGTGGTTGGCCAGGACGTGACGGAGCAGACAGAGTGGTATCAACGGTTTCCTGTGGATTTCTGAAGTAGGCACGAAATGATCCTGTTAGTGGTCCTGCTTAAGACTGTGACTTGCGGCATGTCGGATCATTCGGAAGGGGAAGAGGATGACATTCGTCAGGAGTTAAAAGAACTGCGCCAAAAGCATAAAAAAGCAATGGAGACAATTGAGTCTTTCAAGGGTGGGCTTAACAAGATTTATATCTATGTACCCCGCGAACGTCACATCAGCCCATTCACAGGGGACATTGAAAAAGATGGAAGAGTAGATGAGATTGTAGAAGAGGTTGAGCGTGCTTTAAGGGCCCGAAACCTGACACCAGATGACGAGTGTGATTTTTGTTGTCTTTGTTGAGAGGCGCTGCATTAGAAGAGGTTCGTCTGCGACATGATGTAGACACTGATACAGCCACTGATGTACTTACTTATCTAAGAGAGTCTTTCACCGATAGTCGTGGCAGTGCCCAACTTCTCCAGGACTTTTATAGTCGTAAACAGAAAGAGGGGGAGGATGTCCGTGATTTCTCTCATGCACTAGCCCAAGCTTTAGGTCGAATTTCTAAGAGTGCACCAGGGGCTGTGGGAAATGAAAAGATAATGTTAAGAGACCAGTTTGTAGAGGGCATCCGAGATCCTGCACTCAGACGGGAACTTAGACGTTATGTAAGGGAAAAACCTGAGTCTTCTATGGTAGAGGTGAGGGAGGAAGCTTACCTCTGGGGCTGGGAGGAGCAGTCAGGGAGGGTTCGTACCCCTAAAAGTCAATGTGGTACTTATGGCTCCTTCAGTGAGAGCGTACAATGTGCAGAAATGAAAGCCATGGGCCACACCCCAGTCACCTTGTCTCAGTTAATGGATGTATTCACTGAACAGGGGAGGCAGATCCTTGAGCTAACACAGGCTGTTAAAGGCTTATTGACACCCCAACAGGGAATTGGGGGTCTGTGAGCAAATAACACAAGAGCCCAGTTACGGTTTACGGAGGATGGCCAGCCCATATGCCTAAAATGTTAGGAACCAGGGCATATTGCGAGGAACTGCCCGCAGAAACGCAACTCTAAAAAACCGTCACCCCTTTCCAGTGAGTCGGGAAATGTGACGCCCCGGTTGCTGTGAGTCGAGCGATCCGGGGGCAACCTGTAGACTCAAGTCAAGAAGAACTGCTGAAGCGGGCAGTGGGAACATGCCCCCAAGTAGATATTAAGGTCCTTGGCATAGAAGTATCCTGTCTCTTGGACGCAGGCAGCCAAGTTAGTATGATATCAGAAAGGTTCTTCCGACAGCACTTGGGAGGTGATGATGAAAACATGCTTTCAACCACTGGATGGCTTAAGCTTACTGCCGCGAACGGACTGGACATCCCGTACTTGGGATATCTTGAGCTGGAAATAGAGGCTATGGGCAGAAATATCCCAAATCGTGGTTTCTTAGTGGTAAAGGATCCTTCATCCTCCTCAAAAGCTGTTTCTTGTGTTGTGGGTATGAACATCATAAGTTGGTGCAGGCAGATAGTGCAGTCTGAGTTCGAGGCTCCGTTGCAAGGGGGGCAAGAGACTGATTGGAGGAATGTGTTCCAGCATGTACAGACCTGTGATGTTCGTAAGAGTCGGGTGGCCCGTGTAGCAGGGAGGAGTGTCATCCATGTGCCAGCAGCCTCCATAACTATGGTAATGGCAATAGGATGGCTGGTGAGTGCTAAAGGTGAAAGCCAGTGGCTGCTAGAGCCGACACACTTACCGTTGCCAGGAGGTTTGCCAGTTATGCCAACAGTAGTTAGCTCACACCATAATGAGGGCCCAGTCCAAGTTCTTAACATGTCTAATGAGGATGTGTGGTTGCACCCTAAGACTCGCATCAGTGTCCTGTTGCAAGTAGAGTTGGTGGATCATGACCCAGGACACGAGGTAACATTCCATCGCATTTCTGCTAATGCCAAAGAGATTTCTCTTGGTGCTAAGTCACCGTCAAATCAAGAGCAGTGGTCTAAAGTGGTATCTCAGCTGGACATAGGAGGTATGGTGGAGCAGCAAGCAGAGTTGAAAGCATTACTCGCTGAATATGCTCATGTGTTCGCCCTGGAGGATGAGGATCTCGGGTTCATGAACCGAGTACAGCATGAGATTCATTTGGTGGACGATGTGCCTGTTAACCTGCCGTATCGCCAAATTCCGGCAAACCAATACAGAGAGGCCAAGGAACATATAGCGCAACTGTTGAGAAAGGGTGTTATCCAAGAGAGTTCAAGCGCCTATGCATCTCCAGTGGTGCTAGTGAGAAAGGTCGATGGTAGTATTAGGTTGTGCGATTACCACAAGCTAAATTTGAAAACCAAGTGGGATGCATTTCCACTGCCATGAGTGGATGAGAGTTTTGATGTTTGATGTTCTTCTCAAGCATCGACCTGGCCAGTGGATATCACCAGGTAGCTGTAGCAGAAAAAGATCGGCACAAGACAGCCTTTACCACACCATTTGGGCTGTACGAACATTTGAGAATGCCGATGGGGGTGTGTAATGGGCCCGCAACTTTCCAAAGATTAATGCAAACAACCATAAGTGATCTAATCTTCCAGATTATGCTCGTATATTTGGATGACATTTTGCTGTTCTCCAAAACATTTCCAGAGCATTTGGAGAGGTTGCGGACTGCGTTAACAAGGCTACAGGAGACTGGACTTAAAATCAAAATAAGGAAGTTTCACTTCCTACAGCCTACCGTGATGTTTTTGGGACACCAGGTATCCACCGAGGGTATAGCCACCGACTCTAACAAGATCTCTGCTGTGAAGCAGTGGCCGGTACCCACTACTTTGAAAGCTCTTAGGTCGTTCCTCGGGTTCAGTGGGTACCATAGGAGATTTGTCCCTGGCTTCTCAAAAATCGAAGGGCCGCTGCATGATTTAGTCAACCAATGTCTGAATGAGGGACCTCCAGCTAAAGTTAACCAAAAGGTGATCAGTGGGTGGAGTCCTGAAAAATTCCGGAGCTACTTGCTGGGTTCTAAATTTACTGTCATCACAGATAATAACCCATTATGTCACCTGAACACTGCCAAGCTAGGAGCCCTCGAACAAAGGTGGGTGGCACAGCTAGCGGCATTTGATTTTGATGTCCAATACCGACCAGGTCGGTGTAATCATGCCGCAGATGCATTGTCTAGGCAGCCCTTGGCAGGGGAGCCCGTGGTAGACCCGGAAGATGCTGAATATGACAACTGTGTGACTATTTGTAACCTGGTACGATGTGGGACTGCTCTTGATGCCGAATTGGTCCAAGTAGGAATAGAGAGGTGCAAAGTCCGGCAGATGCGTGCGGTGGAAGCAGGTGGACTGGCAACCATGGAGGCATAAGGGAGTACTCCTATTTGGCCTGGCTATTCTAAAGAGCAGTTGGCCACGTTTCAGAGTCAAGATCCAGTGCTGAAGGAGTTCAGGATCTTTTGGGATAAAAAACGTAAACCTGCAGGCTTGGAGGTGAAGATCCTGTCTAAATCTGTACGATCCTTGCTGAAGCAGTGGACCCGATTAAGGGAAAAGGAGGGATTGTTGTATCAGGTAGTGGAGGATATGCATCATGGGGAGTGCTTCCAACTGTTAGTCCCTGCCTGTTTAAGAACCCAGGTGCTTGAAAGTGTGCATGCTGGTATGGGGCACCAGGGGATTGAAAGGACCCTGCAACTGCTGAAGCCAAGATGTTACTGGGTGGGGATGTATGGAGACGTTGAGCAGTGGATTAAGAATTGCCAGCGCTGCATTCTTACAAAAATGCCTCAGCCTAAAGTGCACCCACCCATGAAGTCATTCTTTGCTAGCCGGCCTCTAGAAGTGGTGGCAGTAATTTCACTTTGCTGGAGCCAGCCACTGATGGAAGGGAGAACGTCTTAGTCGTCACTGATGTGTTCACCAAGTTCACACAAGCTTTTGCGACGCGGGACCAGAAGGCTGACACCACAGCTAAAGTTCTCTTGAGGGAGTGGTTCATGAAATTTGGAGTCCTGGAACGGTTACATTCAGACCAGGGGCGCAATTTCAAAAGCGAGGTAATTGCAGAATTGTGCAAGCTATATGGGGTTAAGAAGAGCCGTACCACCCTGCATCATCCAACGGGAAATGCCCAGTGCGAGCGTTTCAATCGCACACTTCATGAGCTGCTTCGAACACTCCCTCCTGAGACCAAAAGACGGTGGCCTGAACATCTGGCAGAACTGGTCTATGCATACAACGTTACCCCGCATTCATCAACAGAGTATTCTCCTTTCTATCTGATGTTCGGTGTGGACCCTCAGTTGCCAGTGGATGCATTGGTGGGACGAGAATCAGGGGCTGAGATGACTCATGACTGGTTAGCCCTCCATCAGAGACGGCTGAAGGAGGCTCATGAACGTGCCAAAGCTTATGCTGAGAAAAAAGCAGCAGAGCGTCTTGAGCTTTCCCAGGATAAAGTGTCTTGCCCCACCATTGAGGTTGGCCAGATCGTATAACTGAGAAATCGACCCCTAGGGAGGAATAAAATACAGGACGCCTGGCATCCGACCCAATATCGGGTGATAGAGATTCAAGGGAGTACTCATACCGTGAAACCGGTGGAAGGAGGTCCCATCAGGAGAGTTAATCGGGTGGATCTCAGACCATGTGTAAGCATCCCTGATCCAGTGGCTCCCAAGAGGGGGGCTGAGCCTAATCTGAAAGTTAGTGAAGCTTCAACAGCGGATGTGGACGAGGAGAGATTGGAGGAAGGTATAGTGCTCTGGGAATGTACTGGTGCAAACGGAGATGAAAGTCACGCATACACTGAAGCTGAAAACGAGATGGGAGCTTCCGAGGTGTCTCCTGGTGATCCCACAGGTCCGGTCAGTATAGAGCTTGGGGAAGGGTCTCAAGATCAAGGTGGGGTTCCTAGTTTGCTCCCACCTCGAAGGAGTACCAGATCTAATGTGGATCAACATTCAAATCCACACCATGAGCCTAGATCAGCCCTTAGTCACAGTGCTGTTTCTCAGATGATAGCCAATTTGGGAACCGTGTTCTTAAGAGAAGCGGTCAAAGACATTCTTACACTGTCACCGAGGACGTTGACAGGTCGGCAGGGGAGAATGTAACCGGGTGGTATTAGGGTGTGTGGCACGCAAAGAGTGTACTTCCCCTTTAAGAGAGCGGCTGCTAATTATGACGCGCTATGGGTGCATGAGAGACAAAGAGGATGTGCAGACATACATTCTGTTCTGAAACTGCACATCCTGTTAAAAAAAAATATATGATGGTGCCTCTTCTTTAACGTAAATGGAGGCCTCCTGTCCGCATCCAGAAAGCAGACAAGAGGCACATCCAAAAAAGGTAAACAATAATGATATAGGAAATGTATTGAACACGCCTTAGGAGAAAAATCTGTATATAAGAGGATGCAAACACAGATTCGGGAGATTACTCTGCATAGTTTTCTTGGCCTTATTGTTGCTGATAATAAAGGCTCTCTTCTGGCATTAAAACCCCAAGATTTTGAGAATGATTCTTCACAGTGGTGGTAGACGTCACCACAAGATTTACTCACTACACAGAAAATCTAACCACACTTGTTAGGTGTTTATTTTGAACCACGTATACCCTCATTGTATGTGGACCAATAACAGGACAAAGGAGATTGCTTAATGTATGTGCATGGGTGATGAAACCATTCAAATACACAATATTACTTTGACAAATGTAGCACATGGGTATGGCTGCACACTCTACATGCAGCACTGCCCCACAGGTACATGCTGTCTGTTAAAACAAAATACAGAGAAATCACATATACACAGGTCAGGCCTATATTCCTAATATGTGACCCTGGACGACAAAACCAGTCTTAAGTGTCAATTTTTCAAAATTGAGATTTATACATCATCTGGAAGCTGACTAAATAGTCTTTCCATTGATGTATGGTTTGTTAGGATCGGACAATATTTGTCTGAGATACAACTATTTGAAAATCTGGAATCTGAGGGTGCAAAAAAATCTAAATATTGAGAAAATCACTTTTAAAGTTGTCCAAATGAAGTTCTTAGCAATGCATATTACTATTCAAAAATGAAGTTCTGATACATTTACGTTAAGAAATTTACTAAATATCTTCATGGAACATGATCTTTGCTTAATGCCCTAATGATTTTTGGCACAAAAGAAAAATCAATAATTTTGACCCATACAATGTATTTTTGGCTATTGCTACAAATATACCCCAGCGACTTAAGACTGGTTTTGTGGTCCAGGGTCACATATGTGTTACATATATATATATATATATATATACAGGTGCTGGTCATATAATTAGAATATCATCAAAAAGTTGATTTAATTAATTCCATTCAAAAAGTGATACTTGTATATTATATTCATTCATTACACACAGACTGATATATTTCAAATGTTTATTTATTTTAATTTTGATGATTATAACTGACAACTAAGGAAAATCCCAAATTCAGTATCTCAGAAAATTAGAATATTTACATTTGAGTTTCTATTAATGACCATCCCTACAGTATAAATTCCGGGTATCTCTTGTTCTTTGAAACCACATTAATGGAGAAGACTGCTGACTTGGCAATGATCCAGAAGGCGAACATTGACGCCCTCCACAAAGAGGGTAAGTCACAGAGGGTCATTACTGAAAGGTGTTTACAGAGTGCTGTATCAAAGCATATTAAATGCAAAGTTGACTGGAAGGAAGAATTTGGGTAGGAAAAGGTGCACAAGCAACAGGGATGACTGCAAGCTTGAGAATACAGTCAAGCAAAGCTGATTCAAACACTTGTGAGAGCTTCAAAAGGAGTGGAATAAAGCTGGAGTCAGTGCATGAAGAGTCACCACGCTCAGACATCTTCAGGAAAAGGGCTACCAAGCCACTTCTGAACCAGAGACAACGTCAGAAGCGTCTTACCTGGGCTGTGGAGAAAAAGAACTGGACTGTTGCTCAGTGGTCCAAAGTCCTCTTTTCAGATGAAAGTAAATTTTGCATTTCATTTGGAAATCAAGGTCCCAGAGTCTGGAGGAAGAGTGGAGAGGCACAGAATCCATGTTGCTTGAAGTCCAGTGTGAAGTTTCCACAGTCTGTGATGATTTGGGCTGCCATGTCATCTGCTGGTGTTGGTCCACTGTGTTTTCTGAAGTCCACAGTCAACGCAGCCGTATACCAGGAAGTTTTAGAGCACTTCATGCTTCCTGCTGCTGACCAACTTTATGGAGATGCAGATTTCATTTTCCAACAGGACTTGGCACCTGCACACAGTGCCAAAGCAACCAGTATCTGGTTTAAGAACCATGGTATCCATGTTCTTCATTGGCCAGCAAACTCGCCTGACCTTAACCCCATAGAAAATCTATGGGGTATTGTGAAGAGGAAGATGCGATATGCCAGACCCAACAATGCAGATGAGCTGAAGGCCACTATCAGAGCAACCTGGGCTCTCAAAACACCTGAGCAGTGCCACAGACTGATCGACTCCATGCCACGCCGCATTGCTGCAGTAATTCAGGCAAAAGGAGCCCCAACTAAGTATTGAGTGCTGTACATGCTCATACTTTTCATGTTCATACTTTTCAGTTGGCCAAGATTTCTAAAAATCCTTTCTTTGTATTGGTCTTAAGTAATATTCTAATTTTCTGAGATACTGAGTTTGGGATTTTGCTTAGTTATCAGTTATAATCATCAAAATTAAAATAAATAAACATTTGAAAAATATCAGTCTGTGTGTAATGAATGAATATAATATACAAGTTTCACTTTTTGAATGGAATTAGTGAAATAAATCAACTTTTTGATGATATTCTAATTATATGACCAGCACCTGTATGTATGTATGTATATATATATATATATATATATATATTCCTAACATGAATATTTTCTCTTGGACATGCCTGTTGGTGTATGATCTGTATTTGCATTTTGTGTGTGTATTCATATGCACATAACCGCACTTACTTTCTTTCTTCCTGAAACATTTTTGGCACAAATTCCACATTTTTTTGTTCGATCTGTAAATATATGCATAAAAAAAGTGTTCCTTTTTCTTTATTTCTTTTCTTTTTTTGCATATTTAAGGGAAACTTTTGAATTTTGGACCACTTTCCCAATAGTTTCATGGATTGATGAATGGAAAAAACTGTTGAGTTTTTCTCTGAACAATTCATGCTCCACTACAGCCACAGTTCTGGTTTCCTGACCACAAAACAAATACAATATGATCACTTTTCAGCCTGCACAAAAAGCTTTGAAAACTATTTCATAGTGCACACATGCACTTTGGTTTATAGATTTTTATTTATTTATTTTCAACAGTGGCCCGTTACTTTACTTTTTTGACTAACAATGGAGGATCTGATTATACAGTCAGTGTCCTTCAACAACAGTTTTGATGAGCAAGAAATATGGCAAGGGTCCAAATTTCTGAACTTTTAAATATATAATAATACCCATTTAAAACATTTCCATCAATAAGGCACATACCTAAAGATTGAAACAAAAGTGAGGCCAGGCGCATTCTCTCTTGTTGTATTAAAGGGCACTGGAAGTAGGTAATGAAGCCACCAGCCTTCATAAATTCAGAGATAGAGAGAAAGATATTTGTCACTAAATACAGAATCTGACAAGTATTGGCACTTTAATATTACCATGTACAAGGAAAGATTATATATGATAATAAGTTAAAATTCAATTGGTTAAAACACATACATGCAATGATCTACTCTTGGTAACTTACTGCAAGTGTGTGGATACCACATGACACTGAATCGGTTTGCAAACTGTGTTTTGTGGTTTTCAGGTCCCACTCTCCTTTTAGTCCCCTTGAAGCTGCAAATGCACTGTAATCAACAAAATCACAATTGCCACTAGCATCCAACTCCAACAATTCATTTTAAAAATAAAAATTGTCATTATCTACTCATATCCATGTCAGTTAAACCTCTATTACAGTTTTTGTGTCCTAATAACAACGATACAGCTCAATCTACAGAGAGGAGTACTTGTATTAGTCACGTGAACTAACTGTGCAACAGTGGGACTGTATACTGTATACTGTATATGAGTTGTGAATGTGGTTTAGATTTTAAATCTATTTGGTTAGAATTCGGGTCAGCTGGAAAATGACTTAATGAGGCAATATAGTGCTACTAGCATGTACTGCCAATTTAAATAAATTGACACTTAAAGTAGACCTTTAGCCCATTAGACGACTGATATCACTATTGTAAACCAAACAATGAATACTTACCACCAGTGTTGAGCAATTGCTTGGCATTGCCACTCTGTCTCTCCAAGTGAGTTAAAATAGGCGATGCACCTCCTGCCTACATTGGAATGCTAAAACAGAAATATTTGAAGTTTTAATAACCATAAGACAATTATTGCAATACCATTCACTCTGCCTTTTGGCTAAACATGCAGTCCTGACATGCTCCAAGTTCCACGCTCCAGGCGCAGTGATATTACGCAGTGCCTGAAAGTAGTCCCCAGCTAGGTAACTAGTTATAATACAGCTGGGGACTACTTTCAGGCGCTGCGTAATATCACTGCGCCTGCCGCGGCCATGTTACGGCAGCAAAGTTCCTTGATTATTACACCGGAATGAGAGTATAGTTCCTAGCCAATCGGCCTAGAAAATCGCAACTTTTCATTTTCTGCCGGTCTTAGTACACGATATAACTACAGAAGAGTCAAGTTTTAAATAGGACAAATATCAAAACTCTTTGGTCATTTTTGAACGCGATGCTACTGGTCTAATCGGATTCAATGATCTATGCTAAGCTATGCTAAAAGTGCTCTCGCCAGACCCGGAGATCGGCTGAATGGATTCAAAGACGGTAAAACTCAACTTATTAACTCTGGGGGAGTTGGAGAATGAGCCTATTTCCAAAAAAAGTGGGGTGTTCCTTTAAGGGAGTACTTAGGCATTTTTCCTTTCTTCGCATCACCTTCAAAGAGACGTTTTTCAATGCCGGCAACCATTGCTAAATTCACAAAAAAGATGAGATATCATTAGGCTAGAGCAGGAATCCTCAAATCTGGCCCACAAGATCCACTTTCCTGCAGAGTTTAGCTGTAATCCTAATCAAACACACCTGAGCATGCTAATCAATGTCTTCAGGGTCATTAGAAAATCACAGACAGGTGAGTTTTATCAGGGTTGGAGCTAAACTCTGCAGTGGATTAGACCTCCAGGGTATGATTTGAGGAACCCTGGGCTAGAGAGAGTCACTGCAAAAGCAACACAGCTGTGATTATTGCAGATACAGACAGTGTATTTTTAGAATAATGAAACTGTGGAAATATATTTACACATCTACAGTACTAAATGCATGCTTAAAGCAAACTACTCACTGGACAGAAATTCTTTCCTCAGTGCCCCTGTGTCAACTCCTGGCTCTCCAAGAAAGGTGATTTTCAAAGGATTGACTGGGCTTCCTGTTTTTTGCCGTTTCCACAGCTTCAGGCCTCTCTCTAGAATGTTATCTCGTGATACACAAACTTTGAATATTTTTGTAGTGTCTATCTGTGCTGCTGCATGACGAATCACATCCTCCTCACTATAAAAACTAAAATTTTTATACACACACACGTACGTGTATGAAGCTAAAAACAATAAAACTAAATTTTCAGCATCATTACTCCAGTCTTCAGTGTCACAATATAGTACTATGCTGTTTTTTTGCTCAAGAAACATTTCTGATTACCATCAATGTTGACAACAGGTGTGTGCAATTTTATTTATTTTTTCTCAGGATTCTTTGATCAATAGAAAGGTTAAAAGAAAAGCATTTATCTGAAATTGAAAGATTTTGTAACAATATACACTACTGTTCTAAAGTTTGGGGTCAGTAAGTTTTTTTTTTTAGAAAGAAATTAATACTTCCATTCAGCAAGGATGCATTGAATTGATCAAAAGTGACAGTAAAGACATTTATAATGTTAAACGATTTGTACTTCTGATAAATGCTTTTTCTATTCATCAAAGAAAAACATTTTTAAAGTTTACAATTACAATGTA
Source organism: Acrossocheilus fasciatus (assembly GCA_036784905.1). Classification (NCBI taxonomy): domain Eukaryota; kingdom Metazoa; phylum Chordata; class Actinopteri; order Cypriniformes; family Cyprinidae; genus Acrossocheilus; species Acrossocheilus fasciatus. The sequence continues at coordinate 44,037,562 of CM071940.1, forward strand.
ACATATATTCAAATAGAAAACAGTTATGGTAACAATATTTCACATATAACAGGTTACCATGAGATATGATCCAAATCAGAGCACGGTTGTTTTTCTGGAACTCCATCTAGACTATAAAAAAATAAATAATATTAATTAATGCATATAGTTTGGTTTTTAAAAATATCTGTTTACGGATCACATCAGCAATAGTGTAAACAAAGATTAAAGAAATATTACACCCAGAGAAACACACAAGAACTTTTATGATTTTCTTATGAAGATTATGTTTCGACAATGCCACATTTAACTTAGTCTCTGGATGCAGTTTAATTTGAGAGTGAATAAATCATTTTGGCCTGTTCATCATACAGTGATCATATGGCTTCAGAGAACAACCCTTTTAGGTTTTTAAGCTTTAATCCGAGTCACTATTACCATTACCTTTCTCCACAAAAGCTGGCATGCAGTTCTAATTCTGACACCGGAAATGTTTTGGTACATATTGGGCACTGGGCTTCAAGTGCCTACACATTAAAGACAAAAATGTATGCCAGGCAAATTTTGTAAAGAAGAATTGATAACTGCCAATCTTCAATTTAGCTTTTGCTTGTGTACCTCCTGATGTTCAACAATGGATGATGTTCCTTCAAGACTACAGCTTGGCCTTGAAGATGTTGCCTCTTCTATCAAAAACAAATCGTCTTCCTGCAAACAGAAAAGAAAAATGTGATGTTCTATTGACATAATTCAAGGCTGTTGGGAGTAGTCACAAATAAAAACACCCCTTAGAAGTCAGGGGCGTATTGAAATGTGGAAGTTAGTTTATTAAAAGGTCTTCAAAGGAAAGTCTCTGCAAGGCTACAGTGGTACTAGCTGACAAATCCCGATTATCAATCGTTACTACTGAAGTAATACATTTTGCAATTGTCAGTGTACAGGTAGTAAAACAACTTAAAAGATAGTAACATCACAACAGTTTTACCTCAATTTCAGAGTTTTCTGAGTTTTGCATGCTGTCACACTGGTCAGCATGCAAAACCAGTGTCTGGAGTGGCATCAGAGTCTTGCATTTTTTACATGTGGCCTTTGGCATTCTGGCAAATTCAGGAGCATCTGGTGGCAGCGGTGTCATGTCAAGCTCATCTTGCAATGGCACGATGTACAGCAAGTTCTTCTCACCACCAGAAGCACTTTTGATCACTGATCCTTTATACCCCTCTGCCTCCAAAGGTATTACAGATATTCTTCTCCTTCCGTTCCCACCTATATTAGCAAGTAATTCAACAAAACTAAAATAAGAGAATAACTCTACAGAATAATTATAGCATTAACATTTAGTAATATGAATTAGTCCGTTCAGTACAATATTAAAGAGTTAGTTCACCCCAGAATGAAAATTTTGTCATTGATTTCTCACCATCAATTACAGTTGTTCCAAACTCTTAAGTTTATCTTCGAAACACAAATATACATAGATGAAATCTGAGTGATGTCTGTCCTTACATACACTGTCTTTGCAACTACCACTTTTATACTTTAGAAAGAGATATAAAAAACGATAAGCGAACAAGCTCAACTGAACCTGAATGACACACAATAACAAACTTTTTCTGGAAATTCAAACATGCTGCATAACACACGAGAATAAAACTCATTGGTTATGTAGCACGTTTGAGCTTTTGGGAGAGGTTTGTTCTTGTGTGTCATTCATGTTTTTGTTGAGCATTAGTTTATGGTCGCTGATCAAGGATTATATATATGAGTAAAAGCCTAAATTCAATCTGTTCATCAAATAAAGTGATTAAGTCTTCAGAAAATTTGGACTAAACCACTCGGTTAATATGGATTATTTTTACGATCTCTTTATGAACTTTCCGAAGCACCAAAGGGGTAGTTGCAAAGGCAGTCAATGGAGGGACAGACATCTTTCGGATTTCACCAAAAATATCTTCCTTTGTGTTCTGAAGATGAAGGAAAGTCTTACTGGTTTGGAACAACATGAGGGTGAGTAATTAATGACAGAATTTTCATTTTTGGTGAACTAAGCCTTAAATATTAAATGATGATATATTATTAAAAAGCACACCTGCAGCTTTGAAAAGAAGCCACCTGTCTTCCAAATCACTCATCTTTGAGTATGTTTCCCGCAGTAAACTTGATAACTACATCAAAGTTAAAGAAAACCCTTAAAAGACTGACACAACAAATACTGCTATTTAGAATATGTGTTTGCTTAAGATCGGACTCCTTACCTCTGCATGCGTAGTATCCCATGTTAAGGACAGGGTCCTCTTTCCTAGCCCTGCTTGCATGAGCTCCAGCTCTTCAGATATAGAAGGGGTCGTGTCGGATTTAGAGCCCAGCAAAGACACAGAAACATCAAAGGTTTTCTGTGCTTTTGCTGGTACAATTGGCCTGTGACTTCTGGCAAGATGTCTTTTATTTTTTCCAGTATTTTTAAAAAATCCAGGAAAAGATCTGCAAATTATAGAACAGGTAAAAATATTTCTATGCATGTTTTTTTTAGTTTAATTTGGAGTAGCAAGAGATACCATGTTTAGCTGCAGCATCCTATGCTGAATATCTATCGCTATAAAAAAGAAATGTGTAACACCTGAACTGGCCCTTTTAAATATGCTTGCTCATCTACCTAGCCATTTCATGTTCCACAGATGGTCTTTTTGACTGCTGGTTCTGGCTCTGTATCTGACCCTGCCTTGAATTTTCTTCAGGGATTACTCTAGCCACCAGGGACATAAAATGTTGTGCTGCTTCAGTTACAGCACGTTGATCATACTGGAAAAACAAGGTTTAGATGCAAAATAATACTACTGAGAAAATCATAAATTGTCATCTGATTAATTATTAATAGAAATAAACTAATAGCTTACCTGTGGTTGTGATCTGCCTGTTTGGTTTTCCATTCTGCCATTAAAGACAAAGAAAATAACAAATTTTCAATGTAAAATATTTACAATAAACTATACATATACACAACAACTATACATTAAACTGTTAAAACCAAAAATAGAATATACAAAAATACAATCCAATTTAGGTACTAAATATATTAGCTCACTCCACAATGAATGTTTAACCCTATCCTGGGGGGATACAACATTTGAGAGGCTATGGGGAGAGGCAGAGAAATTTAGGTCTCTTTTGTGAGTTTCATGTTGAAACGGTGTTTGTTGTGAATATTTAGATCTGGGCACTTCATTCATACATTCTTTGTTTAGCTCACAGGCAGCATTTAAAAACAACACTACCACCTGTAGTGGGAAATCTACTGACCTTTAGATAAAAGCTTATATCTTCAATATTTGGAGGGGACTAACAAGTTTAATAAGATGGAGTTAAGTGTTAGCTTATTACGTTTATGTTGATATCACTCACACACGACATATACATTATCAGTCGCCGTGACGTCAAAACAGACCGGCTCGGCATCGGCGGTCTGCCCACCGGTCACCGGTCACCGGTCACCGGTCACCAGTCCGGGTCGGTCATGCGGAAAATCGGCTAATTTCGACTGGTCGATCGGTGCATCTCTAGTTTAAACATTATTCATAATCTATCTGTAAATTTTTGTATCCCCCAGGATACATCGCCCCTTTAATGGTATATACGTTAACTAAAAAAAGAATGCTTGTTTGGCAATGCATATTACAACATTTAAACCTAATTTATTTCTATTGGGGGCTCTGGAAGCTAGCATACTGTTGGCTAATCAAATCAGCGGTATCACCAACTACAGATGGGCTTAGCTAATGTTATGTATTTAGGTGGGGTAGCATGAGAAAGAGAGAATAATTAAGTTAACTTGTCACTGAGTTTAAGACGTTAAATTAGTTAACTTACCCAGTAAACGAGCGGTTGCTGGCCATTGCTGCTAGAAGCTCGCTCTTCTGTCAGACTGGCGGCAGTGGCGGGAAAGCGTAGTGGGCGTGGTCAACCTGTCACTTCAATCGAGAGTGGCCAATAGAAATAGGCCTTTCATCCTGGTGCATAGAGACCGCCCACTGAGACACAGCTTCACTCGCAAGCAAAACTTTTCAACTCACAAACAAAAGTTTTAGACCCGCAAAAAAACACGGCAGAAAAGAGAGCAATATTTGTGGTTTCGTGATGAAAAGTTTTTGAAGTGCACAAAGAAAACATTTTTTTTTTTTAAAGATTTACACGCACTGCAAAGAATTTTTTTATAAATTTCAGAGTTTTTTTGCAATCCTTTTTTTTAAATTACAAAATAATTAGTTTTGCTCTCAAACTTTTTATTTTAAACAAATTTTTAAATTTTAAACAAATTTTTGTTTGCATAATGAAGACACAAAAATAATTCCATAGACGCGACGCAACAGATATTGGCAGTGGCACAGTATATGCTAACGACAGAAATATTACAAAAATTTGCGTTGCAACAGCGCGAGCGATAATGTGATATTAGTGATATTACGCAGCGCCTGAAAGTAGTCCCCAGCTATATTATAACTAGTTACCTAGCTGGGAACTACTTTCAGGCGCTGCGTAATATCACTGCGCCTGCTGCGGCCATGTTACGGCAGCAAAGTTCCTTGATTATTACGCCGGAATGAGAGTATAGTTCCTAATCATATCAGCCTAGAAAATCGGAACTTTTCATTTTCCGCCGGTCTTGGTACACAATATAACTACAGAAGAGTCAAGTTTTAAATAGGACAAATATCAAAACTCTTTGGTCATTTTTGAACGCGATGCTACTGGTCTAATCGGATTCAATGATCGATTGAATCCGATGCTAAGCTATGCTAAAAGTGCTATCGCCAGACCCGGAGATCGGCTGAATGGATTGAAAAACGGTAAAACTCAACTTATTAACTCTGGGGGAGTTGGAGAATGAGCCTATTTCCAAAAAAAGTGGAGTGTTCCTTTAAAGCTATGACTCTAAGTGTTTTAAAACTGTCACAAAGCATGACAATGGCAATGTTTTAATTTTTCTGTGCATTACACTACCACGGTAAGTAAATATTATTTTCTGTTTAATGTGCTCAGTCTATTTGTCCAATCATAAATATCTGTAGAGAGGGGTTTTTTGGTTCCCTTTTTTGTATATGTAAATTATTTTAGGAATGCCTTACTTCCAGAAACTGCACAAGGTTGCAAAACAAATCTATACCATGATTTCCAACATCTTCAAATGGATTAAATGTCTGCTGAAGTGTATGCATTGTTGTGTCACCGATGGTAATGTTAATTGATGGAACAACAACATTATTATTTGTCTGTATAAGTATGAGAGTGATATGTTTCATCAATACCAAAACCACTGCCTGTGTCATAAATACCATTCATACTTGGGTTATGCATTCCTGCATTGTTGACTATGCCCCTTTGCCACAGCTGAAGAGGGGTTTGCCCCCCTTGTGTTGACAGACCATGGTTATTCCACTGGTTTTGAAATTCAGTGGCACTTCTTTGAATACATGGCAAATATATACAATGAAGACAAAATAAATGTAGCTCATTAAGTGAATCTAACACACCATGCTCCTCCGTAAAGTTGAAAAGATTAACAAACTGAAATGACACCACTCGATTTAGCTCTGCTCATAACCTCTCGATTCTTTGATTATGCACTGACCTGCCAGTGAAAACACTGTCTATTTAATCCTCTCCTGTAAAGCATGAAACGGGTAACACCAGTGTTTTCAAGTCCTTGATCACACCTCACCCTAGACGGCATTCCGAAGTTCTGAACACCAGCAATGAATAGAGACAAAACACTAGAGGCGCTGTTGCTGTCTAGACAAGCAAGGTAGATGATGGTACGATTGAAACCATCCACACAGCCATGGAACACCATCATCCATCTCACAAGTTTGTGGTTTCCGTCTATGTGCCTAATGGTGCGTTCACACCAAACGCAAATGAAGCGTTAAGCGCGAGTGATTTATATGTTAAGTCAATGCAAAGACGCGAAGAGCGTTTTGGATGAATCGCGCGAGTTCAAATATCTGAACTTTGGCGAAAATTTGTGCCGCATGAACCAATCAGGAGCTTGCTCTAGTAGTGATGTGATTATGCGTAGCAAGGGAGGCAGAAATACAAAACAACAAGGGAGGAGTCCAAGATGGCGTCCTGCTAACTTGTCTTTTGCTGAACTCTGCTGACAAACTTTTATAACGGCATACATACCATTCTTTCAAGCTACATTTGCATAAAATTATCCACATCTACCTTTCTGCCTACCCTGAGATTCGAAATATGAAGTCGACCACTGACAGAAGGAGAGATATGTCGCGTATTTCGCAGCATTCTGACAAGATGGACTGTCATAGTTATGCTTCTAACGTTGCGGGGGAAACTCGGTCCGGTGCTAAAACGCCGCCTCCAGATAGCCCAGCTAAACCTCCATCCAAAAAGGGTAAGACAAATGATGACATCTCATCTGTTATCGCAACGCTCTCTCAGCTAATTAACATCCGCTCTGACACCATAGAGAAAATGGTAAGTGAAAATGCACTAAAAATTGAAGGATTGAAAAAAACAGTGGACTTTGTAAGTGCTGAAATAAATGACATTAAAGGCAAAGTTAATCACTTTGAGACTAGATTGAACACTGAAGAGAAGAAGATGGGATTCTGTGAACAACGTCTCACTGACCTGGAAAGATATTCCCGTCGATGGAATCTGCGCTTGCAAGGTGTACCTGAGAAGGAACGAGAGGATGTGAGAGCGGAGTCCATCCGTATCTGTAAAGCTACGTTCGCTGAGGAAGGCCACAGCCTAGCAGACAAAATCGACACGGTTCACCGAATTGGAAGAAGGCTCCAAAATAGTTTACGACCTCGACCCATCATTATTCAGTTTTCTTCGCGAGTGGCAAGGGACGGAGTGTGGAAAGCTGCGAGGATGTCAGAGTTTCTTCGTACCAATCAACTTCGCTTCACGGAGGATCTCATTGCGCCAGATCGGGAAAGAAGGCTACTTTGGCCCACTGTTGAAAAGGCTCGAAAGGAGGGGAAGAGGGCTCACTTCGTGGGAGCCCGTCCTTTCGTTGATGGATCTGAAATATTTCCACCTTAGCACGGTAAACCTGTTTGATTTAAGTGGATGAAACTTCTCATTTTGTATAAGAAAGGACTGAGTGACTGACTGCATTTATGCCGAAGATTGGATTCATTTGACTTTTAGTCAGCTACTGATGCACTTTCTCTTTAGAAGGTTCTACAAAGTTTGTTCTATTATTTTTGTTCTGTTTTTTTTATGTCTATCTCAATTGTTTCTCTCAATGCCAGGGGGCTACGCGACAATGTAAAGCGCAAAGCACTGTTTCTGTATGCTAAATCCTTGATTTGACTGATTTTTTTCTCACTCTGTGTTCAATGACTCTACTTTTTGGAAAAGCCAATGGGGCAATGAGGTTTGGATGGCTCATGGTTCCGAGCATTCTGCTGGTGTAATGATAATGAAAAACCATTTTGCTGGTTCAGTCTTGCAGAACTATATTGATCCTAAAGGGCATTTTATTTTACTATTAATTTGTGTTAATAATATTTTTATATTATTGATTAACATTTATGGATATAATACCTCCCGAGAAAACGATTTGTTGTTTGAAGAGATAGGAGAAAAAATGTTGTTATGGTCTAATACACTTCCAGATGCTTTGATTTGTATTGGCGGAGATTTTAATATCGCTCCTGATAACAATCTTGAAAGATTTCCTCCCAGACAGTCTGCTTCCTCTAATTCAAAATTGAAAATGTTCATGGAGAAGTTTGATTTAATCGATATCTGGAGAGAGAAGTTTCCAAATGTTAAATCTTACACATGGAGTAACAAGAATCATTCAAGACTTTCTCGTTTAGATTATTGGCTTGTACCATACTCCTTTAAAAACTTTAATGTGTCAGTTAGTATCCTTCCCTCACCTTTAACAGACCACCACACTATTCTCCTCTCTACTCCTTTATCCACAGGACACTCAGATACTAGTTTTAGAGCTTCTTATTGGAAAATGAACTCCTCTGCTTAAGCATGATGAATTGAAAAAAAGAATTTCCTTCCTTCAATACTATTGGGCCAAAGCTTCATCTGACAAAAAATTTAGTTCTAACTGGGAGTTATTAAAATATGAAATAGGATTGTGTGTTAGACATTTCAGCAGCAATTTGGCAAAACAGAGAAGGTACGAAGAGGAAAAGGTAATCTCAAAGATCGTAACACTTCAGAACAAAATTTAGGAAGACTTAACAGAACTTGCAGAGCTTCTGTCATGGCGAATGAGACAAAAGGATTCAGGTGCGGTAAATAACAGTTTATTGACTGAAGTCAAAGAAAAGTAATGGTTCACAAGGGTTCGCTGGTTGGGTAGCGCAGGGATCTCAATGGGCAGCCAAGCCGGACGAAGATCATCAGCCGGAGAACAAGAGATGAAACTGGAACAGCGTGTGGATCCAGGAACACGCGCCAGCCGAACCCAGGGACAAACACAGAGGAACTGACGAAGACAAGACAGGTTAGCGTGCCATAAATAGCCAGAGAGATACGAGCCGCACCTGACTCCAATCAGCTCGTATCTAAGACACACCCACCACTTAAACACACACACACCACAAGCAAGAATGAGATACCGAACCCATGAACCGTGACAGCTTCAATCTAAGTTAGACAATATCTATAAGTACAAAGCTGAAGGCTCCTATATTCGTTCTAGGAGGAAAAGGTTAGAACAAGGAGAGCAAAGCTCTGCTTATTTTTTTAGAATGGAAAAACAATTCTAGAAATCTTACTATTAATTCATTGCAAGTTAATGGAGCTTTGACAGATAATCCTAAGGAAATTGCCTCTTTCTGTAGTAACTCTATAAGTCTAATTATTGTAAAGAATCTGCTTCTCTTTTCTTTCAATCTTTAAAGAAAACTATTCTATTATCTAGAGATGAGCAATCTGCCTGTGATATATAAATAGTGTGGCGGGGGTGAGGAATCACACACGACAACGAGACTGTTTCAAAGCCAAGAAAACCCCGGAGGGTGGATTTATTTGTGCAAAGTGGTGAGTTCGTGATGCGGTGCTCCGTGCAGTGTTCCAGCACAATCCTTTCGTGTCTCTGAAGTGGTGGATCAGTGCAGTGCTCCGTGGTTCGGCGGGACCGGTCACACGCTGTCTTCTGTGTGGAGAGGAGAGAGAACAACATTAGGCTGGAGGCTTCCTTGGAACTCCCCAGAGTGTGCGTGAAGTGTAGCTTATAAAGGGTGGTTTCTGATGAGCTCCAGGTGTGACCGGTCTGCCGTTGATGCGGGGTGCAGGTGTGCACCATTTGTTGCCAGGGCGACGCTGATGACGGCTCGGGACACGTGTCACACTCCCCCCCCCCCCCCCCCCCCCAAGCGTTGTCCTGGTGTTCCTACACAACGGGGAAGATGGGAGTGGGTGGGAGGTGAACCCTGACAGACCTGCGAAAGCTGCCCAGCCACGGGAGTGTCCGTCTGTGTTGGCGTTGGCCGTTCCCGCCCGATGTTGTACGTCAAAGTGGAAGTCCTGGAGCGCCAGGAACCACCGCGTCACTCGGGCGTTTGTATCTTTAGCCCGGGCCATCCACTGCAGGGGAGCGTGGTCTGTGAGGAGGGTGAACTTCCGGCCAAGGAGGTAATATCGGAGCTCCAGGACTGCCCACTTAACGGCCAACGCTTCTCTCTCAACCGTGGCGTAGCGACGTTCAGCGGGGGTCAGCATCCGGCTGATGTAGACCACCGAGTGTTCCTCGTCGTCTACCACCTGGGAGAGGACGGCTCCCAACCCGGTGTCGGACGCGTCCGTCTGTAACAGGAAGGGGCAGCCGAAATCTGGGGCCCGTAGGATGGGCTCGGTTGTGAGTGCCTCCTTCACTCGCTTGAACGCTTGGTCCGTCTCCTGGCTCCAAATGATCTTCTCGGGCTGCCCCTTCCGGATCAGGTCTGTCAGGGGAGCAGCTAAGGAGGAGAAGTTAGGGATAAAACAGCGGTAATACCCTGCCAACCCCAAAAAGGCTCGTACCTGAGTTTTGGTTGTAGGCACCAGTGTTGAGAGGATAGCCGCCACCTTCTTTTCCTGGGGTCAGACGACACCCCTTCCTACCTGGAAACCCAGGTATTTGGCGTCATAAAGGGCAAGGTGGCACTTCCGGGGGTTGGCAGTCAGTCCAGCCCGACGAAGCTCCATGAGCACCCTCCGCAACCGTTCGAGGTGTTCCTCCCAGCTCTCCGCATGAATGATGACATCGTCCAGATAGGCCGCCGCGTAGGCCTGGTGGGGCCGCAGTAGGACATCCATTAGGCGTTGGAACGTGGCGGGGGCCCCGTGTAGGCCGAAGGGGAGAACCCGGTACTGCCAGTGGCCACTGGGGGTCGAAAAGGCGGTCTTGGGTTTGGCGCTTTTGGTCAGTGGGACCTGCCAGTATCCTTTCGTGAGGTCAAGTGTGGAGATAAACCGGGCTCTCCCCAGGCGGTCAATCAATTCATCTACTCGGGGCATGGGGTAGCTGTCAAATTCTGATACCTCATTCAAGCGTCGAAAGTCATTGCAGAAGCGGAGGGTGCCGTCCGGTTTCGGGACCATTACGATAGGGCTGGACCATGGGCTCCGAGATGGTTCAATTACCCCTAACTTCAACATCTCCTGTATCTCGTCCTCAATTGCGTGTCACCGAGCCTCCGGGACACGGTAGGGCCGCTGCCTCACGATGGTCCCCGTCGGGACGCGGATGTTGTGATGGAGGACGTTGGTCCGCCCGGGGAGTGGTGAGAACACATCAGAGAACTGACTGACCAGATGTTGAAGCTCCGTCTTCTGGGCAGCCGAGAGATGGGGGTTGAAGTCAACAACCACAGGATCCGAGGTGGCAAGGGCCGACAGCTGAGCCCGGTTTCCGACCCATCGTTTCAAGAGGTTAATATGGTAAAGTTGTTCCTCCCGTCGGCGGCCGGGCTGGCGAACCCGGTAGGTGACTGGCCCGACTCGTTCAGTAACCGTGTACGGTCCCTGCTAGGTGGCCAGGAATTTGCAAGCGGCGGTTGGCATTAAGACCATCACGTGATCCCCGGGCTGAAACTCCCGTGGTTGGGCTGCCCGGTTGTAGTGACGTTGTTGAGCTTGTTGGGCCTTGGTGAGGTGTTCCCGGACTAACGGCATCACTCTGTCTATCCTCTCCCTCATGTCGCGGACATGCTCGATGGTGGAGCGGAAGGCGGCCGGCTGTTGCTCCCACGCCTCCCTCACGATGTCCAGGAGCCCTCGAGGCTGGCGACCGAATAGCAGCTCGAAGGGGGTAAAACCAGTGGAGGCCTGGGGGACCTTCCGGATCCCGAAAAGCACATAGGGCAACATCCGGTCCCAGTCGCGCTTGTCCTCGGCAGCCACGCAGCGGAGCATCTGCTTGAGGGTTTAGTTGAATCTTTCTACCAATCCGTCTGTCTGTGGGAATCCGTCTGTCTGTGGGTGGTACACCGTGGTCCGGAGCTGCTTGACCTTTAGGAGTCGACAGAGATCCGCCATTAGCCGGGACATGAACGGCGTGCCTTGGTTAGTCAGTATCTCCGCTGGGATGCCGACTCGGCTACTCAGGAGGAACAGCTCCTGGGCGACGGCCTTGGAGGTGGCCTTGCGTAGAGGGATCGCTTCCGGGTACCGGGTGGCATAATCAACAATCACCAGGATGTGCTTGTGGCCTCGGGCGGACTTCGGCAACGGCCCTATCAGGTCCATCCTGATGCGCTCGAAGGGCACCTCGATGATGGGTAGTGGAATCAGCGGGCTGGGGGGAGGAGTCCTCGGTGAGGTCCGTTGGCAGGTCGGACAGGCTTGACAGAATCGTCTCACCTCGGCCTCTAGGCCTGGCCAATGGAAATGGTCCCTGATCCGTTGGGTGGTATTCTGTACTCCGAGGTGGCCGCCCATCGGGTGGGCGTGGGCTAGCTCCATCACAACCTCCGTCTTGGTTTTCGGGACTACTAGTAGTGATTTTTCCTCTCCCCCCCCGCTGCGCGACACAGTAAAGCAGGCCATTTTGGACGCAAAAGTGGGGGATCGGGTGCGGCGCTGGCAGGATCTCCTTCCCCTCGATCACCCGCACTTGCGTCCAACAGTGCTTTAGACGGTCATCCCCGTGTTGCTCCTTTGCGAATGACCCCCCTCCCGATACCTGTTGGAATACATCATAGTACAGGTTAGTATTTTGAGAGGGGGACTCACCGTCTCGGGCGCTGTCAGATGCCAGCAACACGGGGCGATGGCGGAGACTGCGTCTGGCTTTCCGGTGACGGCGGTTCCCGACAGGGCTGACAGGCTGGCTGGCGGCTAGGGAGCGGTCGAAACCCGGCCAGTCTCTCCCGAGGAGGACCAAGATGGGCAGGTCCTTAATAATCCCCACTTCCATGGGCCAGGTTCCCTGGGACGACGAGATGTTGATCCGCCGCGCGGGCACCTGCCGCGTGTCCCCATGGACGCAGGTTACGGACAGGAGGACCTTGGAGTCGGCCCGCGGGGGCAGGACGGCCGGATGGACAAGGCTTACGGTGCTGCCTGAGTCCAGGAGGGCGGGGAACGGGCGTCCATTAATCCGTACCTCCGTCTGTGGGCTGGAAAAGGGTGGTTCCTGGTGCAGGGTGCAGCCTGTCAGCCAAGCCCGGTTGGGAGAGCGAGGCGGTTCGGTGGGCATGGGCTCATCCTGGGGGCCGGGAACCGCTGGCCTGTTTACCGGTCGCGGGGTGCCCTCCGGCGTGCGTCGCTCCTGGACCACCCTCCGGGGAAAAGGCGGCACTCGCTCCCCCGCCTCTCGATGAAGGGTGGCATCCGCCAGTTCGATGGCCTCGACGACTTCCCCGATGGTCAGGGGGTTGCGCATCCCAGCGGCTTGCCGAAGGGGACGGGGTAGCGCTCGGAGAAGCCTGTCCACGACGACTCGTTCAGCAACTTGACTGGCCGTGGGGTTCCCGACGAGGAGCCAATGTCGGGCCAGACACGAGAGTTCGGCCGCCTGGGCGCGGGCCGGTAGGCGGGGCTTGTACTCCCAGTCCTGGAACAGTTGGGCCGCACAGATAGGGGACAGATCCACTCTGGCTAGGATCTCCTTCCTCTTCCTGGAGCGCGACGGCCTCGAACATTTGTAAGAAGTGTTCTATGTCGTCGTGGACAGTCATCTTAGGGAGGAGCTGGGTCGCCCGCACTTGGGGATCGGGGAGCGGGCGGCGGCGAAACGGAGCTCGGCGAGTTCCCACTCTGTCTCGCCTTGTCGGGAGGCCACGTGCTCCATGATTTGTTGCTGGCGGATGCTCACCTCTGTGAGATGTTTGAGGAGTTCTTAAAAAAAAAAAACACAATTTAGTCCACGTGCGAGAAGGGGTGAATTGTCCTGCCGGCATTCTCCACCAGTGTGGCGGGGGTGAGGAATCACACACGACAACGAGACTGTTTCAAAGCCAAGAAAACCCCGGAGGGTGGATTTATTTGTGCAAAGTGGTGAGTTCGTGATGCGGTGCTCCGTGCAGTGTTCCAGCTCAATCCTTTCGTGTCTCTGAAGTGGTGGATTGGTGCAGTGCTCCGTGGTTCGGCGGGACCGGTCACACGCTGTCTTCTGTGTGGAGAGGAGAGAGAACAACATTAGGCTGGAGGCTTCCTTGGAACTCCCCAGAGTGTGCGTGAAGTGTAGCTTATAAAGGGTGGTTTCTGATGAGCTCCAGGTGTGACCGGTCTGCCGTTGATGCGGGGTGCAGGTGTGCACCATTTGTTGCCAGGGCGACGCTGATGACGGCTCGGGACACGTGTCACAATATAAATATTACTGATATAATTGATGGTATTGAAGGCCTTAAAAATAACAAGTCTCCCGGTACGGATGGCCTAACGGCTGAATTTTACAAATGCTTTGCGGAAGACTTGGCACCATTCCTGCTAGAGATGTTTTCAGAGAGTATTCAGTCAGAAAATCTGCCTCCAAGTTTAAAACAAGGACTATTAACTCTAATACCTAAACCCAAAAAGGATACTTCTTTGATAGATAATTGGCGGCCTATCTGTCTGCTCAATAATGATTATAAATTATTAGCCTGGATTCTAGCTAAAAGACTTAAGAGTGTTTTAAACTCTGTTATTGACGAGACTCAATCAGGATTCATGCCAAAAAGACACATAACTAATAATATCCGACTTGTTTTAGATTTATTAGATTATTCTGAGTTAGTTAATGATGACAGTTTTATTCTCTTTTTAGATTTTTACAAAGCTTTTGACTCTCTCAACCACAAATTTATCTTTTTATCTCTCAAAAAGCTTGGATTCGGGGATCCATTCTGTAAATTTGTAAGAACTCTCTACAGTAACGCCAATTGCTCTATCAATCTTAAATGGGGTACCTCTCCTAGATTTCAATTGTCAAGAGGTGTTCGTCAGGGTTGTCCTGTCTCTCCCTATTTATTTCTTATAGCTGCACAACTTCTTTCCTCCTCCCTTTCAAGTAGTGATCTACAAGGTATTAATGTTGCCAATAAGCATATACTTATTTGTCAGTTAGCCGATGACACTACTTTGTTTCTTAAAGATAAATCACAAATTCCAGTCGCTATCGATCTCATTAAATGTTTTTCTAAAGCTTCCGGTTTAAAGTTAAATCTTGATAAATGTGAATTATTAGCTATTAAAGCTTGTTCCTCTCCTTTTCTTTACAGTATCCCAGTTAAATCACAGGTGACCTATCTTGGTGTGTCTATATGTAAGGATGATAAAGCCAGATGCAGGTTAAACTTTGACCCAGTTGTTGGAAAAGCTAAAAAGAAATTCAATTCATGGTTACAGAGAGATTTATCGTTAAGAGGCCGAACCCTCATTGCTAAAGCTGAGGGTATTTCAAGAATGACTTACCCCGCTCTTCTTTATACGTAGATAAACGTGTATGTGCAGACATTGATAGAATGTTATTTGATTTTCTGTGGAAACATAGAAGACATTATGTCAAGAAATCTGTTGTTATAAATAAATATGAATATGGTGGCTTAAATTTTTTAGATTTTGCTTCTCTAAATAATACTTTTAAGATAAATTGGTTAAAGAAGTATTTAACAAATCCTGATTCATTTTGCAATATTCTTCCTAATATTGTTTTCTCTAAGGTGGGAGGTCTTCCGTTCTTATTGTTATGTAATTACAATATCACTAAGTTACCCCTTAAATTATCAAATTTTCATAAACAAGTGCTTTTGGCGTGGCATCTGATTTATAAACATAATTTTATTTGGAATAATGGTGATATTCTTTATAAAAGTAAATCCTTATTTTTCCCAAATTGGGTCAATAATAATATTACTCTAGTTTCTCAGTTATTAAACTCTGATGGTTACTTATATTCTTATTCTGAATTCCTTAATAAATATAATATTCCTGTCACTCCTCGAGAGTTCGCCATTCCCTGTGGAGCCATAACTCTTCTCAAGGGCTCCACTAGATCCCAGTTTTCTTTGTCAAAGATTCATCCTTTTGATACCATGATTGGGAAGATTTGCTTTTTATCTCCCTCTTCCGGTCGGAACAAAAGAATTAGACAATTGTTTCAGGCTGAAATAACTTCTCTCCCATATATTGTATCCCACTGGAATGGCCTATACGATAACATTCCATGGAAAAAAGTGTGGACTTTGTCATCTAAATATTTAATAAGGTTAAGGAGGTTTCCTACAAATTACTTCATCTTTTTTACCCTGTTAAGCTTTATATGAAAAAAATGTTTCCAGATATTGATTCTTTATGCTCCTTTTGTGAGGCTGAAGATGAATCTGTGTCCCATCTTTTTTGGGAATGTACATATACAAATTTATTTTGGAAGGATTTTTAGAGTTTTGTACATGCTTTTTCTTCACAGAGTTTATCTTTGTTATATAAAGATGTCTTATTTGGATGTCATAACTTTGCTAAAGAAGACAAGGACAAATATTATCTGATAAACTTATTCATTTTTCTTGCAAAATTCTTTTTACACAAATGTAAGTTTAAAGGTGCTAAGCCATACTTTCCTGTTTTCTGTAAGGACATTAAATCTTACCTGGACACTCTTCTTACATCCAACAATTCCAAAGCCCTCAAAACTGTCTCATTATGTCATTTACATAATATTTTCATGATTTTGTAACTGATAATTGTATTTATAATTGCACACACCCCTGGTATTGTTTTTTTTTCTTTTTCTTCATTTTTTATATGTTGTTCTTGGTATTCAATAAAAAAATAAATAAATACAAAAGAACAATGGAGGACAAAATCATCGTCGCTGTAGGTGGAAGAGTGCGAATGAGGCGGAGCTGTACGATACATCTTCGTACTTTTATAGAAACAGGAATAAAAAGGATCTTGCTTGGTGTGTTACTTTGTGCAAAACATAGTAAATCATAATTTATAGCCTATTTGTTACATAAAAATATTATTTCTATGTTAAGACTAGAATAGGCTACTTATGGCAAACATTTGTACATTCATTCTAATTATATCCTATTGCAAATACACTCACAATAGTATAGTAAACAATAGCTATTTGTAGTGTAATGAGACTGGAGCCGTCTGGCAGAAGCCCCTCCCTGACGCGAATTCGCGTCTGTTGTGGAGTGAATTTCATGCTCGAATGAAGCGAGTAAACTCAAAATGTTCAAGCGTCCAACTACGCGCGAATAGCGCGATTTATTCGCACAAGTCACGTCTAATGTGAACGCACAGTAAGAGAAATTGAAACCAGAATAAATGATGTGTGGTAAAAGTGTATAATAAGGTCAGGGTTAGGCTACACATCAATAATTTAAACATTAAATGGCTTTTGGTACTTGGTTCATTTTGTTGTAGACTTCAAATTTGGAAGTTAGCACATAGTTCTAATCAAGTGTTTTTATCTCCCAATTTGAGAACAACTGCTTTAAAGGTGCAGTATGTGATTTCTTAGAAATGATGTTGATATTTCAAATCACCGAAACAAACACTCCCCAACCCAAAAGGATCACACCCATATCTTCATAGCTCCACCCCGAAATTCACAAACACAATGGGCGCGTTCGACTTGAAACGGGGCTGCGCAGAATGATCACTGTATGACATCAAAGTACCGCGAGAGCGATAAGAGAGCAGACGGATCCTATGCATTCTAATTGCTCTTGCGGTACTTTTATGTCTAAACTGATCATTCTGTGCAGCGCCGCTTCAAGTCGAACACACCTTATGCAACACATGCACCTCCCCATCATGAGTGTATACGTCCCCTACTGCTGACTGGCTACAAGTGTGTTTTGGTGCTTGGTTCAATCCATTTTTAACAATGTTTTTCAGAAATTGCGTACTACTTCTTCCATCATGTCCAAGTGGATTGTTAGAAACTGACTCTTGACATTGTGCTACTTCATTTACACTAAAGTTGATCTTTAAGGAATTTACTCACCATAATTGATTTGGAGTTGTACGGATTGTACACCTTCTTCTGAACGACTGTCAAATAGGATCGATTTCTTGTAGACTCTGTCTGACACGCCACCTTTGAATGCGTAACCCACGTGACCTCAGGCTCCCATGCACATATCGTTTGCCTGCGTTTGTTGTACACTGAAGAATTTCACCAACAACTCTGTTTAGGTTGTCATTTGATAGTGTTGAATACATCAGTGGCAGAACACCCAGCTGCTGTCTGTGCCTGTACAGAGTCCGAGAGCTTACGCCTAAGCTAAGCACATTGCAATGCTTTGCCAATTAATTCCCAGGGATACTAAATGAGAAATTTGCTCTCCTGAAATGCTGTATCGAGGTCTGCCCTGATGGCCAGTAATGACAGGGGGAGCAAACAGGACATTATTGTTCTCAGGCCTGACTCTTTGTCTGGATTCATGAGCAGTCTGCACTAAATTAAGACAACCGTGTAAGGACTCCATGTAGTTACTGCTGCTCTATTTCCTGAATCCTCAACAAATATTGAGACAGATAGAAATCCACAGAGGGTTTGAATGTGATCACAAAGTTCTCTATGCATCCTATCATCCACAAAAGAATCTACTTCTATTTGCATTTGTTCAGTACATTCCAGCACTCTATTAAAAAATTGTCTGATGTCATGTTCATTGCTACTGAATCCCAAAAGTAAAAACTGTACTTGAAAAGAAAACAGGATGACTTTGAATAGCATCATTGTAAAATTGTGAGGAAGAGCTTGAGCAAGTCTTGCACATGTAATTCCTGGTCTGAGAGTGACTTCCTGCTTAAACAGGAGGAAATGAATACCAAAAAAAGTTAGAAATGTATGTATGTGAATGGAGAATGTATGAGTGTGAGTGAATATAAATGTATGTATGTGTAAGGAAAATATATGTGTGTGAAAGCAGAAATGTATGTATGAGAATGGAGAATGTAAATGTGTGAGAGTAGAAATGTATGTATGTGAAAGGAGAATGTAAGTGTCAGTGTGGCAGAATGAATTATGGCTTGTATATATATATGTAAATATATATTTAAGTGTGTGTGTACATAAATATATATATACAGTATATATATGTATGTGTGTGTGTGTGTGTGTGTGTGTGTATGTATGTGTATATATATACTGTATACCTTACAGATAACATTGGTATAAAACAAATAAGGCGATTACATGTGTTTTAAAGTTGACCTAACAATTTAACAAACTCTTACTGCTTTTCATCTTAAAACAGCTTCAATACTGCCGTTGACTGTGTGCACGTACAAATAATTAACTGCGCTTGAAGCTGTCATAAAACTAAAAATGAAACACCCAAAACTGTATATGGCATTATCACAAAGACTGTGAGGGACCGAGCCAAAGCATAAGGGAGCATAGAAAAATAAGTTTCCAAAAAATTTATTATTTTAATCAATCAAACAAAAAGTTCACGTTTGAAAAGAACAAAAACTAACTTTTCACAAATCATCAAATAACTAGGCCTATTAAAGAAATCACCAACAAAACAACACTAAACAAAGACTTGCGTTAACCAAACTGAACTCACTCCAAATGACACAACAGAACCACATTTATACAATTGGACTAGTTCACATTACTCACAAAAGGGGGGAACCACTGACTACAGAATACAATAACAAAACAACAAACTTCTTAAATACTTGAAACAAAGATTAAATATGAATCTTAAATAAAACCAAACAAAATACTATTAAAGAAAAAGAATTCAACCAGCAGTCTTATATTTAAACTATATTGGTTCTCCCCGCTTCATCTGTCTGTTGGTGCCGGCCGGCAGAACTAAAGAGCGGTGGAAGCAGCACGGCAGTCCTTTAGATACCCGGGACCCAACGCCGAAAGCTCAAGAACCTCCACAACTTGCCACAGCGCCCACTGCACGGCAACCTCAACTCAAAGAAACGGTATTAGCAAACAAATACACAGAACAGCAAACTAAATTGTGTGCACTCCAATTAGCTACCATGTACTGTGATTTAATAAAGTGTTGAGATGACAGATAAACAGAATTTGCATCTTATTTGAAATACAAAAATTAAGAATATGATTTAAAGGTTTTGTTATCAGTCGGATTTAACTCAATCAATATGGAAATAAAAATGTATGTACTGACGTGTGGGTACGTGTATGTGTACGCCCGTAAGCACACATTACCATTCTCTAATGTGTGGCCACCTCGTGGGCCATCACAAAGGCGAACTATATGTTTATATGTGAAATTCTGGAGGGGACGTCGGATGGCGTCGCGTGGTGACGTAATGACGTGTGCCATTAATCGATCTATGAACTCTTAACTTGTAAAACGGGAACATGGAAGGATTATTATAAAAACTCATGTAAACACCTTAATCATAATACTGTATTATTCAGAATAAGGTAAATGATTAGATTACTGATGTCCATGTAAACGTAGTCAGTGATTCTGATAGTGTTTAGGCCAGCAGAGAAGGCTTTGCTATAAAAACTATAAATAAATAAATAAAAACTCCAAAAAAGGAAAAGAAAAAACAAATTCATTAGTAATGTCATTTCCTAAATATATTTCTATTACCTTTTTCCTTTATGTAGTATTTTCAATATTTATGTATTTAATTTATTTTCTGTTTTTATTTTATTTTATATAATATAATAATATATTTTTTATTTTATATAAATGCATCATTCATTCATTTTATTTTTTAGCCACAGTCAACCTACTCAAGGAAGTAGTCGAGCAACCTATTAGAAGAAGTAGTCATGTGGTTTTCAGGCGAATGAAGCTTCAGATGTCATAGATCTTGTGCTTTTGGCAAAACGAATCAAGCTACGATGTAGTGCATCAATGTGAAATGTGTTGTTTTTTAATACAAGCTTCGGAGCTTACGTGTTGAACGTAACATCACTACTTTTTCAGTTCTTTGTCAGTTGTTGATTTAGCCTGTTGCTGAATGGTTTCTTGGTGTTCAGTGTTCCTAGTCCTTTGTTTTATTTTGTTTGGTATTAAATGGATTTGCATATGGATCCTTGCCTCTCCTGTCATCTTTATCTACCGTACCTAACAATGGTTTTGTTTGTTACTTAATCTCTAGGATTGTTTTTCAGTTTATTTTTTTAAAGTTCTACTTTACCAAACAAATCTTATGTTAAATATTTGCTCGCTGGTGTATGTAAATGGTTTGATGGTCTTGATGACTGTGTTTGTCCAGAAAGTCTGGTAGTGATTCACAGGAATGTGTCCTTGTCCCACTTTAGATTTCAGTCTTCTGCTTGATGAATCTGTATTATTAATGTGCCTCTGGTTTCATCCAACATGGTCATTACACAGATCCATGTTTTATGTTTCCAAGCTTATACAGGTGACCAAGCTTTTTCAGTGGTGGCACCTAATTTATCCAAATTTATCCTAAAGTATCCACACTTCTCCTCTCCAGCCTTCCTACAACATGTCTTCTAGACCCAATCCCCTCACACCTTCTCCAAGCAATCTCCCCTACACTCTTACCAGCACTCACACACATCAACACATCCCTCCTGTAGGACCTCAACAAACGGACACACAAAATTATTGCGAAAACAGCACAGTCCTTAAAAGGAGTCCTCTTCCAGCCATCTGCGTTCACGAGACTTGTTAATGAGTAATCTCAGGCCACGGTTTGACCCATTTCCTGTCAGCATTTTCTCGTCCACTCAGAAGGGATGATAATGACTAACTTAATCAGGAAAAACAAAGCTCCTTTGTATCAAAGAACTGCAAGAGTCTTTCTTGCAGCCTGTGGAGGAACCTCATGATCTAATTGTGGTAGGGGGCTAATGCCACCTAAAATATGACCTAATATAGATGTTTCCACCACTACAGGGTTGTTGTTGTTTTTTTCAAACAAATGGAAGGAACAAGCAGAGAGGTGTACCAACAATCTTCTTTAATTGACACTCAAATATATCATCATACAAAACACTTCATTAGAAAAACACAAATTACAAATACAATACTGTTTTACATAAAAATAGTATTCAGTGGCCACCTGTACTAATGTATCTTGACAACCTCAATATCCCTTGGGATAATTCAACATTTAGTAAGGAGGGGAAAAAAACAAGAAAAAACCCCCAGTAAATTCAATACAACAAAACCCTCCAAAATTCACACTTACCCATGAACCAATAAAACAAAATAAAATTACTCACTCAAAAATAAATAACCAAAACCACAACCCACACTCCAAATAAACCAAACAACAAAAAAACAGGAAACCCTCCCCACAGATGATAGCCCTTGCTGGTTAAAAAGGGAATTGACAGTCAAAGATAACAATAGAGACACACGATTCTCACAACCGAACAAAATACAAAATTACAAGAACTACAATTAAATGAATAAAAAAAATAAAAAAACACCACCAGTTAATCTTACACACGCACACACACAACAACCACACGCTCACCCTCCATACAAACACACAAGATTAATTCGCTATAATGCGACTTAAACACATACAGTCCGATTTCCTTAAAGGGAAGCGAATTACATTTCCGCAGCACAACAGCACAGTCAAGCCGCCACACAGCAGCAAGACAGCGATGGACAAATTTCTATAAAATAATTACCCGATGGCCATTAAACACATATACACTAAAATTTAAGATGACATCTTTAAATACCAAAACAACTTGCAAAATACCCTATGAGAACCTACCTGCAGCACGATTAACTGGCTCTCAATATGAGTGGTGAACGATCCACCAATCCTGCCCGGATCAAGCTATAAAAAAAACCCCAATCTGCTGTTAGTCAACGCCACCACTCAAAATAATGCGTCAACAAATCAATACAATCACGTACCCTGAAATGCGTTGATGCGGTTGAACACCCTCAGGCCCACGTCCGGAGTTAGAGAAGAATTCCAACCTTATACGGGTTACTGCGTTTACTAGCTCGATGCTTGACGCACATCAAATAGCTTTCTCGACATGATCAACACGCTGCCAGTCTACTATGCCAGAAAAAAACGGAAGTCCATGGAAATCTCCACGCCTTCTTTTAAAGGGGCCGTAAACTTGACTTCCGCCCAACTCCATCCACCCGCACAGAACAGAAAACCCACCAAAGGGGACCACCCATAATCAAAATATATGAATCCATACATTCAAACAGGAAAAGGACCATTAAATTAACTTACTGCCCTCAGGCCCCAAAACCACGAGATCTGTAACATGACCGTCTGATGACTCCCGCGTGCTCCTCTCAGTCTTCAACTTTCCTCTTGCAACAAAAGAAACACTAACTTACATAATTGATCTCTAAAGACAATCATTTATTTCTATTGCCATTAAAGCAAGTGTATCAACAAATAACATGTTTGATGTCATATATGCTTGGTGTGCTTTATTTTGATTTTTACCTTATAACTTTCGTTTGAATAGATAGCCGTGTGTAGTATTGTGTTAAAGCGTATTTCAAATGCAAGAAGTTGAAGTTAATTTTATGTCGATGTTCAGTCTCGTATGAATGATGAATACTTTTATAAAAAGTTATTAGAAATATTCCTCACATGATGGATGAAGCATTAAGATAATATATGCACGGAAAGAAGCTGTGCAGGGCGGGGCTCCGCCCTACAGAGACAATATGATTGGATCAAACAGTGAATGGGATGGACTCAAATCAGTCCGATAAAAACAGACACCCAGCTTGAAAACTTGCGCTCGCTGCTAAAACTTTGGTCTCGCCTCACTGATGGCGCTGTGAAGTGCCTACAGACTTAACATCAGGCTGGTCATCCAAGACTTCAACACTGTCAACTTCTGACCAAAGAAACTTGCAAAGCCTGAAACAGCGTAAGAACTTCAAAGCCCTGCCATTCGCAAGCTCCCAGGAAGCCACCCAATCCAGAAGGGATTCCCGCGAGTGACGTAACGCGACAAAGACACAGCAGCCGCAAAATCAGCTCCGGGATTCCCTCAAGCAACCATCCAGAGAGCAAGCCAGCCTTCAAGTCAACTTAAAGCAAGTAAACAAACAAACAATCTCTATTTGCGGAGCTGATTTGAATGAATGTTTAAAAGGTAACGATAGTCAAGTCTTCTGTTTGTGACTTCCTCGGGCCGAACTTACAATACTCTCAGAAAAGAGTATTAGAACTTTAAACATTCTTCAAATTGCTTTCACCTTGCCGGAACGTGTGTATGTGTGTGTATGTGTTTTGTTAGTATTGTATCAGAATAGCAAATAAACTCTCGTTTCATTTATAAAAAGTGGGCTGGTGCTGTGTTTTTCAAGTTTGAAACTATTTCCCAAAGATCGTGTTACCTGTTGCTCAGAATTTCCCAACGAATTCTGTATTATTATCGTGGCCACGAAATAAACAGAATTGCTAAAATATACTGGTTTAATGCTCGCTGGACGAGTCGTTAAGAAAGTATAAATTGTACGTTTTGATTAATACCAATTAATCAGATCAATAGCGAATCTCTATAATTCGAGTTCCTAAAGCTAAAATTCAAAATAAAAGCTTAAATAAAAGATTAAATATTACACTCCTCAGAGGCAGTTTCCCACTGCATTCAAGCAGGCTCGGGTAACCCCACTGCTCAAATGACCTACATTAAACACTTCTCTGATAGAAAACTACAGACCTGTCTCTCTCCTTCCATTCGCAGTGAAAACACTCAAATGAGTTGTTTTCAACCAGGTATCATTGTTTCTTTCACAGAACAACAAACTGGACGCTAACCAGTCAGGTTTCAGGAGTGGCCATTCAACTGGGACTGCGCTACTCTCAGTCACTGAAGCCTTGCGGATTGCAAAAGCTGATTCCAAATCATCAGTTCTCATTCTGCTGGATCTATCTGCTGCTTTTAACACTGTCAATCACCAGATCCTCCTGTCTACCCTCTCATCACTGGGATTCCACTTCGCTGGTTTGAATCCTATCTCACTGGTAGGTCATTCAGGGTGGCCTGGGGAGGGGAGGTATCCACAGTACATCAACTAGTCACTGGGATTCCTCAGGGATCAGTTCTTGGACCCCTCCTCTTCTCCACATACACTACATCACTGGGTCCCATCATACAGGCACATGGCTTCTCCTACCATTGCTACGCTGATGACACACAGCGCTATCTCTCTTTTCAACCAGATAATCCAACGGTAGCTGCACGGATCTCAGGCTGCCTGGCGGACATCTCGGCATGGATGAAAGAACATCACCTAAAGCTCAACCTGGCAATGACTGAGCTTCTTGTATTCCCTGCCACTCCAGGGGTCGGTTGCGCCAGCAGGACGTACACCCGGTTGTAAGACTAGTCTAATTGACAGTAATTGACCTAAAAAAAATACTATATTTCTGTACAGCATGTAATATGCAGTAAAATATTACATATGATCTGGGATTATTAAAAGAAATTGTACCATTCAACATCTTGCTTGGAAGGACCGAATAAATGCTTGGAAATATTTCCTGTCTCTAATTCCATTCATTATTTGTAGCGTGCCTGCCACCCAATAATCGCAGTATGTTTTGTGCTTTATTACGTTTAAAATAAAGTATCAGTTTTCAAATTCTGTCAGTTTTATCACAAAATACAAACTATAAATGTGTTTTTTTTAGCCACAGAAAGATATCAGTAAAACACACAATGTCGCGTAAAGTCATATTTATCTCAGGAAAGACATTCATTTTACATAAACTTGATTGTCAGCTAGAAAAAATAAGTATTGTATTAGGCTACATTCATTATATTTTACTTAATCTGCCGCCTTCATTTTTAATGTTTGTTTGAAGAAATCTGTCATGGGACCGTGCAGGGAGACTTCAGATATAAAAACGCAGACTTGTTAGAAAATGTTTACTCAATGAAATCATGGTGCGGTGGCTTCACTTTTTATGATGTCTTGAGCAATTCAGTTCTATATTAGTAGTTGTAGCCACTGCAGCATGAACGTCATCTCAGCTATCACTGCGGGAGAATGTGTCAACGTGGACGCGCATCGTCTACATCAAGTGTACACTGTAAAAAATGCTTTTCTTACTTAGATTTTTAGTCTTGTTTCCAGCCAAAATATCTAAAAATTTTTAAATCAAGAAGGATTTTCTAGTCAAGTAAAAATTGTATCATTTTCAGAAAAAACGAGCCAAAATTAAGTGAGTTTTTGCTTGAAACAAGCAAAATAATCTGCCAATGGGGTGAGAAAAATAATATTGTTTTCAGTTTGACATAAGATTATTTTCTTACCCCATTGGCAGATTATTTTGCTTGTTTCACGCTGTCGTATACGCCGATCCAAAGCATCCCAAACATGCTCAATGGGTGTCATGTCTGGTGAGTATGCTGGCCATGCAAGAACTGGGATGTTTTCAGCTTCCAGGAATTGTGTACAGATCCTTGCAACATGGGGCTGTGCATTATCATGCTGCAACATGAGGTGATGGTCGTGGATGAATGGCACAACAATGGGCCTCAGGATCTCGTCACGGTAACTATTCTGTTCTCACCAATGCGTTACTTAAGCAAAGGGTTAACAGATAGCGAACAAAGAAAACTCCAGAAAGCAGTCTTGTGACCTTGGTGACTTTACTGGTTATTTTAGCTGTAAAACTACAAACAAAGAAGAAAATTGTGTGTAAGCATTATATTTATATCTATGATACAGTCAAACAATACAATGTACCTAGTTTCTTCACAACATTATTTTAGCTTTGTATATACTATAAATACATGCATTTTGTGTCAAACAACGAGAAACCTAACGTTCCCTAGAACCGTTAGCATGTAGCATTAATTATTAAAGCAATTCGTTCTCCCACAATAAATGCAGTATCAATCAATTATTTCAACGATTAAACAACTCCTTATGGACATTAGTATGTTTTAACACAAATATGGCACTTACGGACATATATATCCAAGACTCAAACGAAGAAATCAACCACTTAAAGTACATTGCGTGAGCATTGTCCTAAACAATCTTCACTGAGAGAAATCGAAAGAGAAACTAAACATATCACGAGTAGTACCTTAAATGTCCAGCAGGTGGCGGGTCAAACCCACAAAGGATATATGCAACAGCACAGTAACTCTGTGCATTCAAAATGCCATCAATAAAATGCACCTGTGTTTGTTGTCCATAACATACGCCTGCTCATACCATAACCCCACCGCCACCATGGGCCACTCGATCCACAATGTTGACATCAGCAAACCACTCACCCACACAACACCATACACGCTGTCTGCCATCTGCCCTGTACAGTGAAAACTGGGATTCATCCGTGAAGAGAACACCTCTTCAAAGTGCCAGACGCCATCGAATGTGAGCATTTGCCCTCTCAAGTCGGTTACGACGACGAACTGCAGTCAGGTCGAGACCCCGATGAGGATGACGAGCATGCAGATGAGTTTCCCTGAGATGGTTTCTGACAGTTTGTACAAAAATTGTGCGTTTCAGAGAACTTGGCAGTACATCCAACCGGCCTCACAACCGCACACCACGTGTAACCACACCAGCCCAGGACCTCCACATCCAGAATCTTCACCTCCAAGATCATCTGAGACCAGCCACCTGGACAGCTGCTGCAACAATCGGTTTGCATAACCAAAGAATTTCTGCACAAACTGTCAGAAATCGTCTCAGGGAAGCTCATCTGCATACTCGTCGTCCTCATCGGGGTCTCGACCTGATTGCAGTTTGTCGTCCTGGGTGTCAATGCCCACAGAAACAAGGAGGGAGAAACAAAACGCTAGAGAAATAAAACAGTTTGTCACGAGACTATTACAAAGCAACTTGAAAAGTGAAAAACATGAAAGTCAAGTTGCATTAATAAATGATTGACCATATGCAAATAAAACTGCAAACAAAAAACAAATTAACAACCGGAATAAAGGGAAAAAACTAATCAACCAAACAAACTTTACTTTCGCAGAAGGCAAAAGAAAAGAAAAAGGTTTGTGTCAAACAAAGAAAAAGGAGACAGAGCACAGTTTTTATCTCTTATAAAGATGAAAAGAGATGGTCATATCTCCCATAACAGGGCACAAATGTGAAGCGGGGCACTAAGACGGCACGACAAGACAAAAAACTTGTATTTTACCCCCTGAATGCAATTTTTACTGGGGGACCCCCTCTCGAAATGCAATTGTGCTATTTTTGAGTATCAATTGGGCGGGTTTTGTTGCGAAAAACCGAGTAGCCCCAGAGTGCACCCTGGACGATTGGGCGGGGCGACATATTAAGGTGGGGCGACACGTGTCGCTCCGCCCACCCCCAATTTCATTGGTTTATAATACAGCAGATCTTACTGGTGTAGACGTTTTCGCATGAGCATTCTTTTATATACGTTTTTATGAATTATCTACACTGTTTGTCTGTACTACAGAAATATTAAGTGCTAACAACAGCGATTTTAGTTAGACTCAATTAAAAATAATAACAGTAATAATAATAATAAAAATGCTTGTTACGAATAGCATTTCTTTTGCACTGAAAATCTGTTGACTCAAAAATCCACCTCAGCCTATAGTGAATTAAGCCTTTATTAAGACATTAAGTTGACAATGCAAAGTTTGCATTAAAATAGATGTAAATGCAGTATAGATGGATTCCCACTAATGCCTCTGACTCCTCTGGTGTATAGATGAACTAATTAGGATGTTTTCTTTCACTAATGTGTTTCATAGCATTTATTTGTTCATTCATTCATTCATGTCTGCTAAGACTTATAAACTACACTAAGGTTAGAGAACACAAATAAAACTTTACAAAGCCTTTAAAAACCATAAGAGATAGAGAAGCTCTGATGTCCAAAGGTAAGTTGTTCAGCAATGGAAAAAGCATGATCACCTTGTGTCGTTGGTAGAGTTTCCAGCTGCTTATTTGATGCTTATTTGTTTATCTGTGTTTTTGTTTGTGTGCGTGTTTGCACCTGATTTGGCAGGCCTGTGTAAACTGACGGGAGTTTCAGCACAAACTCCTTGAAAATCTGTGCTGAACATAATATGTTTTGCACAGTTCTGCAATTCTTACAGGTTCTTGCACAGTATACATGACAATAAAGATGTACACAATAACAACTGTGCACAAAATTCACATTGATCCAATAGACATTAGGACAAGGAAAACAAATACAATGTGTTTGTTTGAAACCTGAGAGACGGGCGAGTGTGACTGAAGGGAGGAGAGACCAGGTTGGTCATGTGATGCACATATAAACAGATCATCCTCCATAAAACGTACATCACTCACACTCTTCATCCTAAAGAAAGACTTCATCCTTTAATCAGCCATGAAGAAGCTCTACAAGTGCCTGTGGATCTTACTGGGTAACGTACAACATTCATGTATCTGCTATTTTACACTGATATTAACGCTGAGTTTTCTGTAATGTTTTTCTTTGTTCAGAGATGCCAACACTCATCTCGTCCTCTAATGTGGATTTACAGCATATTATAAAGTGTTAAATATTCTGGCCAAACAAACCTAAATAATCTAAATCAGATGGTGTTTCATACATTAATTAGGGCTCTATGAAATTTAATTTTTTCCGGATTCCTTTTTTTCCCCCCATTTTAATTTTTCTGAATTCCATTTTAATGGTTGAAATAAAATTTTAGTAATCAAAAAGCATGCCTAATTAATTGAAATCATAAAGCTTATACAATTAAACAGCAATTTACTAAAAGTGTACATTGAAAAATACATTTTGGTATTGTTTTAAACTGCTTCAAACCAGAATTCCATCAAAAACAAAACACTGAATTTCAAAATATACATACTGAATAAAATATGTGTAAAAACTGATCACTTTTAGACTTGCACTCTATTAATTTACTGCTTATTTTTTTAAAAATAAATAATACTAGCTTTTCTAATCTTTGTATTTATCTATTTGTTTTCTTTTTATTTATTATACAATTAACAAAAGCAAAAAAAAAAGGCCTCTAACACTAGCTTGCTCTATTGCTTTTCAATTCTATCTGTTTTTTATTTATTTATTATAAAATTAAAAAAAACAAAAAAACTTTCTACGTGTACTGCGTTAAGGTAACTGAGACTTGTTATAGCATAACTTTGGATAAGTGTCTGCTAAATGACTGAATGTAAATATACACACACACACACACACACACACACACACACACACACATATATATATATATATATATATATATATATATATATATATATAGGGCCAGCATTTTTTCTCCTTTATACCATGGGGCCAGATTACTAATCCACGTCCTACACCTACACCTTTTACACCGTCTTACTCAATTTCCTTTTTATTGAAGGAAATAAAAGTAAAATTAATTTTAATGTTATTAAAGATTTTAAACTGTAAAATTTGTGCAGTTCTGCTAATTCAGAAGGGAAACGTTGTTGTCAGTTGACAGCAATATTACCTCAACAAGCCAATGTAAACATCTCATTTGCATTTTTTGTAAATTTGCAACAAACAAATGTACAGAGGTCCTATTTTTTTTTTTTTTTTTTTTTTTTTATTAATGGCCTACAGATCATTCTCAATACAACCTAAGAGGACAGTTAAAAAGGGCTTATTATCCCAAATGTTACCATAAAATAACCGGGTATCCTAAATATTTAGGATTTTTAAAATCAAATTTAAGACCTTTTTAAGACCTGCACTTCACATTTCAGCCTTTAAACATGAGTCAAAAGTATCAATTATTATATTAATTTAAACAATTATTATCAATCAGTTATTATATTAAATAACATAAATGTATCTTAGTGTTTTAATTGTTTAGATTTTTATAATGCATCAGCTTTTTGTCGATCCACCGGTTCACATTTAAAAATATGTAGAAAAAATTGCAGATGGGCTTATTGAAAACGGAAATTTGTTCTTTGCAAATTCGTTCGAAAGCTTCCACTTTCAGAACGGAAGAAATATAGCGCTTTCCCCCGGTAACGACAGCAGTGCACCACCTGACTTTGAAATGTACAGACCTCAAGTTTATTCAGCGAAATTGTAGCTTTTTGAGTTTAATCGTCATATTAATCTATATTGCAATTCTTGTCTGTCCGCCCCAAATTTAAGACCTCTTATAATTAAGAATTTTTGTACCATTTAAAGGTCCCATGAAATCAAAATTGAAGTTTTTTGGGTGTTAGTATCAATATGTTAGTCTTAAAGTTATCTATATGTGACCCTGGACCACAAAACCAGTCTTAAGTCGCTGGGGTATATTTGTAGCAATAGCTAAAAATACACTGTATGGGTCAAAATTATTGATTTTTCTTTTATGCCAAAAATCATTAGGATATTAAGTAAAGATCATGTTCCATGAAGATATTTTGTAAATTTAGCAATGCATATTATTAATTTTTGATTAGTAATATGCATTGCTAAGAACTTCTTTTTTTCACCCTCAGATTCCAGATTTTCAATTAGTCAAATATTGTCCAATACTAACAAACCACACATCAATGGAAAGCATATTTATTCAGATTCCAGATGATGTTCAAATCTCAATTTCAAAAAATTGACACTTAAGACAAGTTTTGTGGTCCAGGGTCACATATGCCAGTATGCTCCAAAACAGTGACAAAATTCGCATTTAGAAGATATAAGCATTCGAAGCTTGCCGTTCGTCACTTCTGCCAAAACTATTTTTTTTTAACCCCTACACTATAAATAGATGCTGAAGCCGTGGCTGAAATAGGTCACTTGTTCACAGAATTAGTATTTTCTGTACGGTAAATGGCACGTAGTGCACTATATAGGGGACAGGAAATTCAGACAGTGTTAATATGACACAAATAAGTCTGGTTTCGCGCTGTCACGCTATCCACCGCACGCACACACACTCTGGTGTGATGGCGATTTAAAATACAGATTTCCAAACATATGTGACCTTGGACCACAAAACCAGTCTTAAGTGTCAGTTTTTTTAAATTGAGATATTTACATAATCCGAAAGCCGAATAAATAAGCTTTCCATTGATGTATGGTTTGTTAAGATCAGACAATATTTGGCTGAGATACAACTATTTGAAAATCTGGAATCTGAGGGTGCAAAAAAGAAGTTCTTAGCAATGCATATTACTAATCAAAAATGAAGTTTTTATACATTCACGGTAAGAAATTTACAAAATATTTTCATGTAACATGATATTTACTTAATATCCTAATGATTTTTGGCATAAATAAAAAAAACATAAATTTTTACCCATAAAATGTATTTTTGGCTATTGCTACAGATATACCGCAGCGACTTGAGACTGGATTTGTGGTCCAGGGTCACATATGGGTATCCCATTGTACTTAGTAAAAAGATAATCTGTTTACCATCTCGAATGGAAAATACTGTTTTCATGGTCAGTTTTTCATTTATTAGGCCTATTTGCTAATGATAGTGAATGTTTACATTAGCGTGCACGTCCTACTACGCTGTAATTAATACAGTGAGCGGCTGGAAACTAGTGACCTCTCCTGGTTGGAAAATTGCTCATCCGAGTCTAATATGATCCAGCGGGCCGTACTAAAAGACATTGCCACCAGTTGCCCATCCCTGATCTAATAATTAATAATAAGAATTATTATAATTATTACTATGGAAGTATGAAATTATTTCTTTAATGAAATGATACTCTAAATAAGAAACTAAAACTGCCAGTAGTTGGTGGTAAATAGGCTCGTTTGAGATGAGCAAAATCTGCGCAGAACTGATCACCGGTGATCACCGCGAGATGCATGCCGGTTAGAAAAGTGTCCGAGTTACGTCTGCCTTGCTCAAAAAACTCTCGCGACGACAAGGCGGCTGTGTCGGATTAAGCAGTCGCGCGCAGTCGCTCTCCACCGACTGCGCGGATCAAAAGCATGATGGGAAACGACTGACTGACGACACAGCTTAATGCTCATCGGTTCAGACAACCGTGATGCTGTGTTGTCTTCTAAAATGTTTTTTTTTTTAAATCTGATTTCATGAAATTATGTATTTAAATTATGCTTGAATCTCTGTGTGAGATATGTGATTGTTGTCATATTTCTATAAAAATCTAAAATACATGTTTGAATTTAAATAAAAATGGAGGATAAATACGCCTTTCATATGGAATTAAATAGCAAGCACTTTGAGTGTCTTGTTCATTATATTTATATTCATATAAAAGCAACAGAACTGAAATTATATCATGTTTATCAGCAGCACAGCATATGAGTGAGAATAATGCGATATCCTCCTTTGATCTCGTAGGTATCTGTTCCACTTCGAGAGCTCAGAACTGTCCGTCTTGACTGCGCTTATTTCACTCCTCCCCTCACTGCAGCCGCCTGCTCTCATCTACATTTCAGGCGAGACGAAGCTCATCTCAAACAAGCCTAATGTCTTAATGATTATGTCATTGAGTCTTTCATTTGATTCGTTCAAATGGCTGATTCATTCAGGAGTGAAGTAAATGGTTCTCTTTATGAATGGTCCATTGTAGGGGTCCATCGACTGTCCTGCAAAGTTCCTCCGTGTCACCGTAGTGCCATTTTGGAGCGTATCCACTGAACGCAAACAGCGTACGCTGATCTGTTCGCTGTCAGCCGCACCACACGGATACGTTGTTTTCATTCTCATCAAAGTGTAAATAAACGTAGAAAACGCATGTTTGTGTTCAGTGGATACTCTCCAAAATGGTGCTACGGTGATGAGGAGAGGAATTGTTGAATGAAGTCATTATTTTTGTTTTCTTTGTCTACAAAAAGTATTCTCGTAGCTTCGTAAAATTACAGTTGATCCTCTGATGTCACATGGATTATTTTACTGATCTCCTTGCTAAGTTTCTGGACATTGATCGTGTTAATTACATTGCTGTCTATGGAGGGTCAGAGAGCTCTCAGAATGCATTAACAATATCTTAATTTGTGTTCCGAAGATAAACGGAGGTCTTACAGGTTTAGAACAACATGAGGGCGAGTAATTAATGACAGCATTTACATTTTGGGGTGGAGTAACCCTTTAAGCAATATGATGCATTATCTGTGACTACTGCCCACACATCACTGAGGTCCAGACTGTTTCTGTGGAGGGTCCCTTAAAGTGAAAAATTAATCAGTGCAAGTTAATCCACTGAAAAAAAAAATAGTTTGTCTTGGTAATCTTTGATCAAAATCTGAACATTTGCTTCCGCTCTGGTAGGGCATTCCTTCTCTGATTACGTCAGTTTGACGAGTTGGGCAGAATATTCTGCAGCCTCATTTCTGACCGGAGAATTTTACATTTAGAATTTTTAAAAATCGTAGCTTCACCAGAATGGTACGAAACTCAGTGACTTTTATGGCACCTGCTATGTGAACACACAAAAAAATTGAGAGCATGATTCGAAAAAAGTTAAGTGGTCGTAAAAAAAATTGTCACACTCATGGTCTTCGGTCAAAAATGACCGACCATAGGAAATGAATGGGAAACGGGAAAAAATTAAAAAGTACAGAAAATTTTTGTGTGTGCAATCTACAAGTCCCCAGCAATGCAGAAAAACATTGCACAGCAATGAAGGGGTGAAACTCTAAAACATCTAGAGTGCAAAATCAACACATCCACTCATACACACACGCACGCACACACACACACTTGTACACACACACACCCCAATGAACTGGTGTGCCTGTAACACAGCAACTATGTAAAATAAAATCAATAATTCAACTACATTGCAGTTAAAAAGTGGACAACAAGGAATGGGTTATACTCTAAAACATCAAGAGTCTAAAACAGATACATCCACTCACAGACACACACACACACACAATTATACACACTCAAATGACTTGGTATGGCTATAACCATATAGCCAAAATGAGTTCGAGTGAAATAAGAGGTTGAAATCAGATCAGACCCTGAAGGATTAGGCTCTGATAAAGCATTCTTCTTCATTTTTGTTACATTTTTATAGTTTTTAATGTTAGTGTGTAACAAAATGCTTTGTGTTCAGGGTTGACTAGTAATAATAATGCAAAAATCTATATAATACCCTATATAATAATAATAATAATAATAATAATAATAATGCAAAAAAAATATAAACCTTGACAAAAAGTAGTCTTTGAGAATGCCTAAATATACATTTATATGGACAACCTAATAAAAGTAAAAAAATATGTCTAAAAACAACTAGGGAATTCACAAGACTCTCTATAGAGTCCTATACAGGCAACTAGTGGTTACACCATGAAATTACATGTTTTTCTTTCTTTGCTCACACCAGGAGGTGCTAATCTGCATTCAAAAAAATGGATTTTAAAGGCCTAGTGTCTATTTTCATCTGAAATACTGCATAAATTGAAAAATAATTTGAAAAAAAAGAATTCTGTACTATTTTCAATGGGAAAAATCTATCATAATTATTGCATAAATATTAATTAGTACCATAAAATTCTCTCAAAATACAAAAGAAAAATATTATTGAACAAAAATTTATTAGACTGATTTTACTGAAGAAAGAAAAAAAAAAAATTCAGGTGTCCGGTCACTTGTGACCATGAAGGGCATGCGTGTGACTCCCAAATAAGGAATGCAGAAGGGTTAACCACGCCCCTCCAAGCGTTAGTTCCAGGGCCTTTTTGCCACTCCTGCCAATGGCCTGTGACATTAGAAAATTTACCATGTAAAAAATTTTTTTACCGGCCATTAAACTCTTTTTGCAAAAACAGGCACTTATTACTACTACAATTACTATACAATGTTTTTAATTTGTCCTTTACTTTCAAGAAAAAAACAAACAAATGTATTGATTTATTAATCAATGTTCATCAATGTTTGAGTTACATTTATTTATTTAGTCCCCAAAAAAAGGAATTGTTGAGAATCTTGTCCTTTGCATGTTTTTGGCAAACGGAGCAGGCCATCGTGTTAGTCGCAGTATCAAATACAAGTCAGTCTCTCTTTGATCCATCTTCACTGAAACACCATCTCTCGCTAAAACACTTAGAACCGTCATGACTTTCTGATGTTTGCTTTTCATGTTTCCGTTCTGTTCCGACGTAACCCCAGGTATGTGTCGCCAAACACTCTACTTAAGCCATGGACTTTAGGCTTGTTTGAGATGAGCAAAATCTGTGCAGAACCGATCACCGGTGATCACCGCGAGATGCATGCCGGTTAGAAAAGTGTCCGAGTTACGTTCGCCTTGCTCTGATGTCATGCTGATGTGTGCCAAAAAAAACCCTCGCGATGGCGAGGCAGCTGTGTCAGATTGAGCAGTCGCGCGCAGTTGCTCTCCACCGACTGCACTGATCAAAAGCATGATGGGAAACGACAAATTGTGCATGAATATTCCCAAACACTATGACAGTGCGATCTCTGTGTGAGATATGTGATTGTTCTCATATTTTCTATAAAAATCTAAAATACATGTATTATACATGTAAAATACATTGAATTAAAATAAAAATGGATGATAAATACGCCTTTCTTTTGGAATTAAATAGCAAGCACTTTGAGTGTCTTGTTCATCATATTTATATTCATATAAAAGCAACAAAACTGAAATTCTATCATGTTTATCAGCAGCACAGCATATGAGTGAGAATAATGCGATATCTGCCTTTGAACTGTTCCACTTCGAGAGCTCAGAACTGACCGTCTTGACTGCGCTTATTTCAGTCCTCCCCTCACTGCAGCCGCCTGCTCTCGCCTACATTTCAGGCGAGGCGCGGCGCGGCGCATCTCAAACAAGCCTTTTCTCTCCCTCACTGCCGAGTATTGTATGCACCTATCGCTGCCCTGCCCTTATTCTAGCCCGTGTTCCCTGGATTAACCCTTGCCCTGCCATTTTGATACTGTTTGCCCCAGCCCGGACCATTGCTTTGTTTACTGATTACCTCTTTTGTCTTAGCCCTCTGGATATTGTTAGCCCACGATTGAACACGCCTGTTCAGGATACTTCTCTTGCCTTGCCCTCTATATACCTGTTTCAAGATGGCGCCAGTGTGTGCGGCAAGCCGTCTGCTCTCCGTCTGTACATTGCTGTTATCTATGTTTGCATCAGTATTTTTGACTTAACACTCTGCGGCTCTGTTGGTTTATGACCGACAAACGCTTTTGGACATTAAAAATCATATGGAAGATTGGCTATGTTCGGCCCACCTGTGCCGGTTGTCGTGTGTCCTGCACCAGAGGAGGCGTTGCAGAAGGCGAGGTGGAGTGTGGGTTGGGGTGAGATCACGCTTGGTGTCACCCGAGTTGGTCTATCTTCGCTGCCTACCTACGGATTTACAGCCGGACTACCACAGAGGTATCTCCCGCTGCTCTTTCGCACCTCGATTTCAATGCGTTACGCCTGTTGTTCCGGGCTTCGGTGTCGAGGGTCTACGGCATCGGACTCCACGTCTTCGGAGAAGTGGTGTGAATTTGTACAATCTCAGCCATCTATGCCGTGCTTCACTGGTAAATGATGATTATATGGTGAAAAGGCTAACCTTGATTAACACTAGATCCTTTTTGAATAAATCGTTAATTGTGCATGATTTTTTTAACGCTAGGGACTTGGACTTTTTATTCATGACTGAAACTTGGGCTACCATAGGAGATCTTTGTCCTTTTACCGAACTTGTCCCATTGAACTGTTATTATTTTAACACTCGTAGACTGTCGGGACATGGAGGAGGTCTTGCATCTATATATAAGAACTGTTTTAACTGCAGGATTCTGCGCGCTGAAGTTTTTTCTAGCTTTGAACTGCAGTTGTTTGAAATAATGTCACACTCTGGTCCTGTAGTATGTGCACAAATTTATCGGCCTCCCAAACTGAATAAGGACTTTATTCAACAATTCGCTGTCTTTGTGAGTGGACTTTTACCCATGTATGACAGATTATTAATTTTGGGTGATTTTAACATTCAAGTAGACTGCCCATCTGATACTTTGGCGAAAGATTTTTTAAATCTTGTGGATTCTTTTAATCTACTGCAACATGTTCAGGGGCCTACACATGACCATGGACATACCTTAGATCTTGTATTATCTTATGGTTTGTCAAATTGTAATATTGTACTAGAGGATGTGGCCTTTTCAGATCATGAAGCTGTCACTTTTGAGATGTCTTTCAGTCATGAGATAAGTAGGTCTGCTGTTTCTACTCGTTTTGTTCGGAAATTAGACTCTACAGCTGTTGAACACTTTGAAAGTCTGTTTATTCAAGCTCCTCTTACGACCACCTTGGAGAATCCCCCCTCCCATATGGATGTGGAGATGTTATTAAATGAGTTTAACTCTTCTTGCTCTTCTATTTTAAACTTTGTTGCTTCTTTAACAGTTAAATCTGCTAAGTCGAAAACTGAGCCCTGGCTTGATGAGGCCACTCGGGCTCTCAGACAAGCTTGTAGAAAAGCTGAGCGCAAGTGGAAGAGGGATAAACTCCAGGTGTATTATGTTGTTTTTCAGGAATCTCTTTCCACTTATCAAAGTTTGGTTAAAGAAGCTAAAAAGGAATACCTTTCAGAGTTAATTGCCAATAACTATCATAATCCTAGAGTCAGCACTATAAATTCTGTGATCAATCCAAGTGAGAGAGTTGATGAGTCTTTGTCGTGTGAAAATTTCTTAAATTTTTTTGTAAATAAGATTGACAATCAGATCTGAGATTGTTAATTGTAATTTGGAACCTTCCGTTCCTACTCCATGCTCTGCTACTTTTACCCATTTTGAGCTGGTATCTTTGGTGACACTGATTGTAGGTCGGATGAAACCCACAAACTGTCCCCTGGATAGTATTCCATCATGGCTGTTTAAAAAAGTTTTTGATATTATTGGCCCGAGCACTTTGTCTATTATTAATGGTAGTCTCCATGCTGGTTTTATGCCGTTGTCACTGAAACATGCTGTGGTGCAACCACTTCTTAAAAAGCAAAATTTGGATCATTCTGTTCTGTCCAATTTTAGACCGATCTCAAAACTCCCGTTTCTATCTGAGGTTTTAGAGAAAATTGTTCTTAGTCAATTACAGAGTTTTTTTGTATCAAAATGCTGTGTTAGAGTCTCTCCAGTCTGGCTTTAAAGCTTACCACAGTACTGAGTCTGCGTTGTTAAAAGTACTTAATGATATTTTATTATTAAGTGATTCTGGCCATTCAGTGGTCCTTATGCTATTAGATCTCACTGCAGCCTTCGATACGATTGATCACGGGATCCTTGCTTCACGTCTTGAGGAAGCGGCAGGTATTCAGGGTACCGCTCTCAAGGGGTTTAGATCATTCCTATCAAATAGAAGTTTCTCTGTCAATTCAGGTCATTTTCTCTCAATTCAATTCAATTCAATTCTGTCAATTCATTTTCTTCTTCTGCCCCATTGATGTGTGGTATCCCGCAAGGATCCATTCTTGCCCCTATTTTATTTTCCCTATACATTTTACCTTTAGGGGCAATTTTTCAAAAGTATGGGATTTCCTATTATTTTTATGCAGATGATACACAAATTTATTTGCCTTTGAGGAAAAATCACATGAATGCTTTGGACTCTCTTGTGAATTGTTTGAAGGAAGTTAAAGCCTGGGTGTCA
This sequence comes from Acrossocheilus fasciatus, assembly GCA_036784905.1. NCBI lineage: Eukaryota > Metazoa > Chordata > Actinopteri > Cypriniformes > Cyprinidae > Acrossocheilus > Acrossocheilus fasciatus. Next base: position 44,076,492 of record CM071940.1, read on the forward strand.
GCAAACTTCTTGAATTTTAATGAGAACTCATTTGGTTTGGAGGTCCTAACTCACCTGAACTGTCAAATCTAGGTGAGTTGACCCCTTTCTGTAAACCTGTGGTCAAAAATTTAGGGGTATTATTTGATAATACCCTCAAATTTGATAAACAGATAAACTCAGTCGTCAAATCAGGTTTTTTTTTTCATTTATGACTGGTGGCGAAGGTTAAACCATTTCTTTCCTTTAAAGACTGTGAGAAGGTGATCCATGCCTTTGTGTTTTCGAGGCTTGATTACTGCAATTCGTTGTATGTAGGTGTTTGTCAAACGACTCTAAACCGGTTGCAACTACTCCTGAATTCTGCCGCCAGGCTTTTGACAGGGACTCCTAAATGGGATCATATTTTCCCTATTCTGTCCTCTCTGGGCTGGTTGCTAGTCCAGTATAGGGTTGACTTTAAACTCCTAGTTTTTGTTTATAAGTCTTTGAATGGGTTAGCTCCCTCCTACCTGTCAGAGCTTTTACTGGTACACAAAGCTGTTCTGTGGTCTTCTGACCACTCTATTTTAATTGTTCAGAGGACAAAGTACAAGCGAAGGGGGGATCGGGCTTTTGGGGTGGCGGCTCAAAAACGATGGAACAGTCTTCCCTCCAACATTAGAGTTGCTCCTAATCTAAATATTTTAAAAAAACATCTGAAGGCTCATTTTTCATGTGTAGCTTTTGAGACTGCAGCATGTTGAGGCATTGGTTTCTGGTAATGTCCCTTGATGTTTTATTTGGGCTATTTTCCAGGATTCACAGATGAATAGAAAGTTCAAAAGAACAGCATTTATTTGAAAAATAAATAGTTTGTAACATTATAAATGTCTTTACTGGCACTTTTTCAATTTAATGCATGCTTAATGAACAAAAGTATCAAGTTCTTAAAAAAAATACTGCCCCTGAACTTTGAAGGGTAGTGTAGATTGTAGATTATTGTTTTGTTTGTCACTTGATCTTTAGGATAGTTTTCTCAGGTTATTTATATTTTTTTGTCTACTTTACTAAACAAATCTTGTAAAATATTTGTTCCTTTGTGTATGCAAATAGTTTGACAGTCTTTGTGACAGAGCGGTGCAATTTTGAGACCCAAGCTCAAACTTTTACTAGTAAGAAAATCTGGAAACCCTTCAAACAAAAGAAAGCAAATTACAACATTAAAAATAATAATACAAACCAACTTTGTATAACTGTAACAATTACATGTAAAACAAAAAAACAAAACAAAAAACTATACCAGCAGGGCTGAGGCTCCCAACAGCAGGAAACAAAATAGAGTTTGGTTTTAAAAGGGCACACTTCCACGCATTACACCACTGTGCACTCCGATCACACTACCATACACTCCATGTTACACAGCACACAATAAACAAGAACCACCACCACAAGGAGGAAGATCCATTCACCTGTGAATAAAACTATAACAACTGACTTAAGCCAACATGCAATATGGACATCAATTAACTGATAAAGCAACTTATCTCAAAAGTAAGTATTAATGCCAAACAGAAACAAGGAGGGAGAAACAAAACGCTAGAGAAATAAAACAGTTTGTCACATGAGACTATTACAAAGCAACTTGGAATCAAATGTAAATTGTCACATGAAAGTCAAGTTGCATTAATAAATGATTGACCATAGGCAAATAAAACTGCAAACACAAAACAAATTAACAACAGGAATAAAGGGAAACAAACAAATCAACCAAACAAACTTTACTTCCCCAGAAGGCAAAAGAAAAGAAAAAGGTTCGTGTCAAACAAAGAAATGGGAGACAGAGCACAGTTTTTATCTCTTATAAAGATGAAAAGTGATGGTCATATCTCCATAGCAGGGCACAAATGTGAAACGGGGTACTAAGACGGCATGACAAGACAGACACAAGCAGTCCCCTTTAGGCAGAGTTCACACTGCAAGACTTTATGTTTTACCTGTTTTTTCACAGGTTTTGTGAAATCGCAGACAAATGCCTGAAATTGGAGGGAAATTGGTGCTCGTTCACACAAGTGACAATCACGCAGTGTGAATTATCAATTTGAGAGAACGCTAGCCCCCCGTGAAATATTTGCCATGCTAAATATCTGGAGCTGTCGGCGATTCAAAATCCTGCCTTGTGAAATGAGTTCTGACTGAAACATACATCGGCGATGACCTACAGCCAATGAGAGAGCAAGATACAGGGCAGCGGGAAGTTCGGGGAGGAGTTACATGAAACAGTTTGTGGACCAGTGTTGCCAAGTCCGTGGTTGCCACGGGTTGTTTTTCATGTCCCCAATGTGAATTGTACCAGGAGAACCCCACCAAAAAACGTGTATTTTACCCCCCGAATGCGATTTTTACCGGAGGACCCCCCTCGAAACGCGATTGTGCTATTTTTGAGTAGCAATTGGGCGGGTTTTGTTGCGAATACCTGGACAAGACAGAGTTGTTGGCGATTCTTCCTTTTCATGCAGTGTGTAACCTTCTGTCGCCGATAATTATCTGTATTATTAATGTGTCAATGTTTTCATCCAACATGATCATTACGTAGAACAATGTTTTATGTTTCCATTATAATTCAGACTATGATTTTAATTATTAGCGCAATATCAAGATGAATTAAATTGAAAATGCAAATTTGAATGTGATTCAACAAAAACACGGTTGTTTGACTTGTTTCCACAGGGTTTTTATTGATTGAGGAAATGGCACGTGGACAAGAAGGTAAGAATCTTTCAGTGTCTAAACACTTTTGTTCTGTTTTATCTGTTAAATGGGCAGATATAAAAGTACTTAGAAATTTAGCCCTGTAATGAAGCTCTGAAGCAGTTCGATGCCCAGTTTATAGTTCCTGATACCAGATAGACCAAAGTCAGAAAATAAACTTCTTATTAACAGGCCATTTTTCCCTCCAAAATTGATCTTTCAGGAACAGCTTTTACAATTTTTTAATGTTAGATTATACTGCTCTTTGTTTAATATAACATACCAAGCCCATCAGGATATATAGGCCAAGATTTGGATTATATTGAGTAAGAAATGTTGGATATTTAAAATAAAATTAAAAAAAGATGTTCACTATCATTATTTTACCCTTACGTTTTAAATATCTGTCGCTGTTTTGCACCCTTAACCCTTAATTTCTGACCCTGTGGTGGACGTGTAGCTGATGATGAGTAAGAAAGATTAGTTTGGTAAAAGTCTTCTGCAGTAGTAGATGATCTCTTATTGGCCTTTATTGATGATGTTTTTTCAGAGAATGCAGCACTATGGGGCAAAACTACTCAGTCATCAACTTACGAAGGATGTTATCCTGAATGGGCTCTTGATGGATTGTTGTACACCTTTACCCACACTAACTCTGAAACTAACCCATGGTGGAGAGTGGATCTACTGAAGGTATACCGAGTGAACAGAGTGACCATCACTAATAGACCTACCAGTTATTCGAGGATTAACGGAGCGGTGATTCGTATCGGGAACTTTCTTGACATTTACAGCAACACCATGTGAGGATTTCTTTCTTTTGATTTGATTTCTGTGGCTGAAGTGAAGAATGAACAGAAACAGATAACAGATGATCTTTCTGTCTGTAGATGTGGTGTAATTTCTACTCTTGGAGACGGTGCCATGGCCACTTTCTCATGCGGTGGGATGGTGGGTCGTTATATGGTTGTTCATATTCCTGGAAACGAGAAGATTCTTAGTATTGCTGAAGCTGGAGTCTACGGGTATTTGGCAGGTAATTAGTTTTTGTCGAGCACTTTATTGAATGTAATAAATACTTTTTTACTAACTTACTTTAAACTCACAGTTCACCAGAAATCACGCTCATGTCTTTCCAAACCAGTATGACAGCATTCATGCTTTACTGGCGTCTTATGTACAGATGATTCTGATAAACGTGGGGCTTGAGCATATAACAGGGATGCAAACTCATCATGGGTGAAAAAGGTGACAAAGACACGCAACCCCCCCCCCCCTCCCCTTAAACTTTAATGATTGACATTTAATTCATGAAGATGACAAAAAAAAAAGGTCTCCTGGTGGAAAAAAAAGATTTGTAAGATGAAAATGACATGAAATTACTAGTACAACCAGTAGATGCCAGCAGAGGATCATTCATTAGCTCAGGTGCCATAAGTTGCTTTGTTTTATCTTTAACTGTAGAAGCTGCTATTCAGCCAACACAGACTTGTTGCTGCTGTAGTTTTGTTACTCTGAATTTGCTCAGCATCACTTAATGCACAGCTCTATTTTGACATCGGCTTGTCAGTTCATTCTGTCCATTGCTACAGTTATCACCGTTAATCACGGAACAATTTAGCGGATTCACTCACATAATTTTTTACACTTGTGGTTGTTAATCCTGAAACAGTATACGTGGACGATTGCTCCTCTTAGACAAACAAAACTTTTCTTCAAATTGTGAACTGATTATAGAGAGAAACTGAGCAAAGGGTGCTTCCCTTATTGCGCAACTGACCGAGATTACTCGCGTGAAAACTACACAATGAATCTCTTACTTACATCGTGTATTCTTTCTTTTTCTTTTGTTATAATGGGAAGATCTGCGAACTTGTAGAACTAAATGAACTTGCGAAAAAAAAATGAGTTCAGAGAGGGTGATTGGCTACAATACTAAACGCTGCAGAAACATGTTGTAAATATAAACTTTTGGTTTTGTAATTCGAAACCAGAGTGTGCACACAAAACCACACAGGAGCGTTTGAAAGCGGGTGAGTTCGAGCAGGTACAGAATTGAGTTGGTAGTAATGGTACTGTAAAGAGAATCTCCCCCCCCAAAAAAAACAAAAAAACAAAACTAACTAAAAAACTCACCGGATCTACGCGAATCACACAAATTCACACAATCCGAAAGGTGACAAGTTTGCATCCCTGACATAATGCTACAAAGAGGGGAAATTTTTTAAATTCTGTTCATTTATCATGTTAAACAATACACATTTGTCAGACAAATCAACAGTCAACTTTCTTTTTATTCTAAATAGGTGTTATTGAAGATAATGGTTATATTTCCACCAGGTTGTTGGTACTAATGATGTAATGAATTACTAGGGGCGTCTATTAATTTTGTAGTTGTGAAGGACATTGTTAGACAAAAAGTCATTCTGTTTGTAATTCCGTTTGGTGACTGAAGGCTAGTTGGTGCAGAAATGGCATGCTTCACCATCATCTCCTCTACTGTTGCTCTCAAATTTTATTTGAATTGTGCATAAACATGGGTTCGACAGGTTTTTGTTTATTTTCCAGGAAATCGGGCAATAGGAGGAGCCACTATACAGTCATCAACATCCGCAGACTGGGTTGCTGAAAGGGCCGTTGATGGTAATCGAGGTCACCAGCAGTTGTATACGGGATGCTCCTCAACCCTTAATGAGAAAGACCCGTGGTGGAGGCTGGATCTGCATGATGTCTACAGAGTTAATGAAGTGGTCGTCAGTAATAGAAAAGACTGCTGTGCAGAACAAATAAACGGAGCGGAGATTCGCATCGGAAACTCTTTGGAGAACAACGGCATCAACAATCCCATGTGAGAAACTTGAGGTTGAAAGATTGTGAGACGTCAAGGACAAATGTGAAGGATTAATGCAGATATGACTATTTTTTATATCCTTCATCTGTTTCTCTGTCTGTAGATGTGCTGTTATTCCTGCTATTCCAGCAGGTGAGTCCTACAGCTACTCATGTGATGGACTGTTTGGACGTTACGTGATTATTCATGTTCCTGGAGACCAGAAGATTCTTGCGGTTTGTGAGGTTGAAGTCTACGGGTCTTTGGCAGGTAATTCATTGTTGTAGAGCATTATATTCAATATTATACATTAATATATAATTCATGTAATATCATGCCATACTGGAAATGTACTATAAAGGAACACAAAATCATAATTTTCACAATTCGGTTTGGTGAGAGTAGTTGATGCAGTAATAATTCACTTCACCTTCAGTCGTTGTTCCTCAGTAATCTTCTCCTCTGCTGCAAACTTTGTGCATCAAGATGAGTCGTGACATTTTTTTTCATACATTTTTTTTTTTAGAAAATCTGGCAGGAGCTGGAGCTGCTATACAGTCGTCAACATCTGCGGACTGGTTTGCTGAAAAGGCCATTGATCGAGGTCTCCAGCAGTTGTATACGGGATGCTCCTCAACCCTTACTGAGGCAGACCCGTGGTGGAGGCTGGATCTGAGTCATATTTACCGAGTTAGTAGAGTGGTCATCACTAATAGAAAAGACTGCTGTGCAGAACAAATAAACGGAGCGAAGATTCGAATCGGAAACTCTTTGGAGAACAACGGCATCAACAATCCCATGTGAGAAACTTGAGGTTGAAAGAGTGTGAGACGTCAAGCACAAATGTGAAGGATTAATGCAGATATGACAGTATTTTTATATCCTTCATCTGTTTCTCTGTCTGTAGATGTGCTGTTATTCAAGATATTCCAGCAGGTGAGTCCTACAGCTACTTATGTAATGGGATGGAGGGACGTTACGTGATTATTCATATCCCTGGAGACATGAAGATACTCACTCTGTGTGAGGTGAAGGTCTATGGAGAAGGTATACATTAGTAATATTGCTTTATAATATATCAGATAATAATGTCTTCACATCATCAGTTTTTGTCAATATGACGCAGTGAGGAGTGTGGATAAGTTTTAATAAATGCAAGCTCATTTGTAGGGAGCAAACCATATTTCTTTGGATTTTTTATGAATTTACATATATATGATTATATTTTTCTAGATCCCTGTTTAAAAAGATCATTTGTAAAACTGCTGTTTCACTCCAGCAAAGAATTGACCGACTCTACAATGAGAGAAAACGTTCTGAAACAGGCGAGAAAAAAAGTAACAAATGATGAGAAAACAAACACTTATTGCATTGTTAAAGGGGTCATATAATAAGATTTCACCTTTTTAACTTTTGTTAGCGTGTAATGTAGCTGTGTGAGCATAAAAAACATCTGCAAAGTTACGGATCTCAAAGTTCAATGCAAAAGGAGAAATTGTCTTTTACAGAATTAGCAAAGCATCGCCTGCAGTGAACGGCTGGTAAGGGGCTACAACAAAATACTTCCGGGTTAGTGACATCATAAACCTAGATAAACCCCGCCCCCAGGAACATGCAATAAAGGGGGCAAGGCCATGCTGCGCTGCTTTAGAGAAGAGGAAGAAAACCTAGGGGTGCATGTAAAAATCTATTCATATACTGTATGAACCGCGATTCTTTATTCTAACGATTCTAATGTATTCACAAGTTTCAAAATCAATGTTATAAAGCAGTGGTTCTCAATCCTGTTCCTCGCGTCACCCTGCTCTGCATCTCTCTCTCTCTCTCTCTCTCTCTCTCTCTCTCTCTCTCATTCAGATCAGCAGCTCAGCTCCAACAATGAACTGTTCCATTTATACAGTTTTCACACAGCTATGACAAGCATTAAACATGGACGCGTATGCGGTTGCTGCACTGTATTAAAGCTTTAATCATGATAAAACCGTATATTAAAAGCTAACATAAGCAGTAGCATAATAACAGAGTATCTAAAAGTATGAGACAACAACAAACAAAAAACAGGCCTACCATTAAAAGCCGTGCTCTGCGCGATCCTCTTCACTAATATACTCTGCGTCTCAATCGGGCTCAAATTGATAAGCAATATAGTCGACGCCATTGTTTACAATACAGCTGAGGGGCGGGACGTTTAGACGCACACTAGAGGTGGTTTAGCCAATCACAACACACTGGGCCAGCTGACCAATCAGAGCCCATCGTGTATTTCTGAGGGAGGGGCTTCACAGAACCAGGAAATCAACTGGCTGTTTTTATGCTAGCTGAAAAGCAGTGTACAATACAGGTAAAATGTGAAAAATAATGTGATTTAAAAAAACAAAAACAAACGAAGCATGAACACATGTTGCTGTGCACCCCATAAACACAATCCATTAGACCACCCCTTTAAATATTATGACCTGAATTTGTTAAAAACTAAATCAGCTGTTGTTGTCCTGCAGTGCAGTTGCATTTGCTAAGAGAGAACTGGTTTATATTATGATACAAAAGTTCACCGACTGGAGTGCCGATCACCTATTGATTATTCAGTCAAACTATTTACAGCATGAACAAATTTACAATATTCTCACATTTTATAGAGACATGATTTTATGAAAGTACTGTTTGGGACATGACACGAGAAAAGAGGAGAGGAAGATTTGAATGCCTTGTCATATTCTGATCTAATCAGTTTAGTATGAATGTTATTTTCAGTTGGGATCTGCTCTGACTGATAGATGAACAGGAAGTGATGCGGAACGCTGACAAACGTGAGTGTGTTCTTACAACTATACAATAACTTATGACATATGGTGCACAAATAGGAATAGTTATAAAATTATGATATGTAATAGTAAAAATGTTTCATTTACAGGTCGCTGTGATACAAGACGATAATTCCCTGGAAATCAAGTGTCTCTGACTCACTAAATTCACATTCATTCAATTTCATCATAATTTATGAAAGCCCGTTTCCACCACTGAATAAAAAATAAAACAAGGTAATTGTGACTTTATTTCACAATTCTGACATAAAGTCCATTCTGAGGGGGGAAAATATTGACTATTTTCTTATCTAACCCCAGTTCGCCTCCGTAGAATATTTCTCAGTTGTTCTCAGTTAAGCTTTAAATGTAAGGTAGATATTGGCACAGTGATGCATGTATTTTGGGGTTGTGACAAAATAAAAATGTACTGGAAAGAGATTCACAAAATTATTCAAAAGATTATTGGAAAGACTTTTGTATTGTCCCCAAAGGTATACCTTCTGAATTGTACAGGAGATTATTATGGTCAACTGCTCAGATACCTTCAATCAATATGTGGATGAGTCAGGCGACCACTCTGTTACCATTGGAAAAATTAACTTATGATTTACATCAAAGATCTGAGGTGTTTTGGCGCATTTGGTCCTCTCTCTGGAACTTTCTTGAGGATACTCAGTGACTGTCTTTCTAATTTTCTTTTATTTCTTTGCTCTTATGCATTTGTATGCATTTGAATGTCTAATATGTACTAGCTGTACATGTTGTTATGAGATACCTTTACCACTGTTGTTTTACTGGAAAATGTAATTAAAAAAATAATTAATTTAAATGAATTCATTATGTAAAAAAATAATTTTAAATAAATGAATGAAGACTTCCTTGAGTTTTTGAACTAATCTCTTAAATGAATGATTCAGACATCAAATACATTTGAACAATCACTGGTCACCATCTACTATCATAATGTAACACATACAGTCTTTATTTGAACCGTAACATCAGTTCCAAAGGTCAGTTCCTAATTTTGATCGCAGCTATATCTGGCCTATAAAATTTTATCCTAATATTTTTGTTATTATTTAATGTTTGCAACACAGAAACGTAGCCTACTGTGTAGACTGTTTCTACGTAAAGCTTACATGATGAGCTCTGCTCTCTCTCAATCAGCTGCTGCATGAAAACAGGTTTAAATACTCCGATCCGATATGATTTCAAAGGTTCAATAGACAGCAAAATCATCGTCATGAAGAAATAAGATTGCGTGTGTTTGAATCAAGATCTCAATATTTTATTTGCATATGAGCCTATAGCATATGTATTTTTGTATGTCATATTTGTACCAGACCTCAAAAGTAACCTGGGCCCAGGCAGCCCTCTGCTTCCACGACCCATGGTCCACTTTATCCAGCTTAGTTTGGTCTCTGTGATCTTGTTTGTTTTACCTACTCAGAAATCACTTCGTATGATTCAGCAAAAAGTAAAAGAAGCCTAATGTTAGTGTAATCTATTAACTACGCACATCATAAACCTGTCTTTTTAGGCAAGTACCAGATATGGGTGTCATGTCATAAAATATTTTAATATGACTGAATTTATCTTTAATGTGATCACAGTTTAAGAAAAACATTGTAAGCTACTAGTTATTTCATTATTTTATTTAATTTCCACAGTTATTGAAACAGCGAATAATTTATGTAAATAAAGTGGGAAAAGAACATTTACATGATCACATTGTCACTATAGTCTAGCGTGAGTTTAAGCACTCTCAAAAAAACTCCCGTTATTATCAATGAAGGTCATTTGCACTGTCAAATGAATCTCTTACTTCATACGTACAGTTGTGGCCAAAAGTTTTGAGAATGTCATAAATATTAATTTTCACAAAGTCTGCTGCTTCAGTGTTTTTAGATCTTTTTGTCAGATGGTACTATGGTATACTGAAGTAAAATTACAAGCATTTCATAAGTGCCAATGGCTTTCATTGACAATTACATTAAGTTTAAGCAAAGACTCAATATTTGCAGTGTTGACCCTTCTTTTTCAAGACCTCTGCAATTCGTCCTGGCATGCTGTCAATCAACTATTGGGCTACATCCTGACTGATGGCAGCCCATTCTTACATAATCAATGCTGGGAGTTTGTCAGAATTAGTGGGTTTTTGTTTGTCCACCTGCCTCTTGAGGATTGACTGCAAGTTCTCAATGGGATTAAGTTCTGGGGAGTTTCCTGGTCATGGACCCAAAATTTCAATGTTTTGTTCCCCAGGCCACTTACTTATCACTTTTGCCTCATGGCAAGGTGCTCCATCGTGCTGGAAAAGGCATTGTTCGTCACCAAACTGTTCTTGGATGGTTGGGAGAAGTTGCTCTCGGAGGATGTTTTTGTGTCATTCTCAAAACTTTGGTCTCCTAAAGTTGATTCAGCTGTGGGATCAGGGCACCTCCAGTGCAGAGCTTGCTCAGGAATGGCAGCGGGCAGGTGTGAGTGCATCTGCACGCACAGTGAGGCCAAGACTTTTGGAGGATGGCCTGGTGTCAAGAAGGCCAGCAAAGAAGCCACTTCTCTCCAAAAAAAACATCAGGGACAGATTGATATTCTGCAGAAAGTATCGTGAATGGACTGCTGAGGACTGGGGCAAAGTCATATTCTCCGATGAAGCCCCTTTCCGATTGTTTGGGGCATCTGGAAAAAGGCTTGTCAGGAGAAGAAAAGGTGAGCGCTACCATCAGTCCTGTGTCATGCCAACAGTAAAGCATCCTGAGACCATTCATGTGTGGGGTTGCTTCTCATCCAAGGGAGTGGGCTCACTCACAATTCTGCCCAAAAACACAGCCATGAATAAAGAATGGTACCAAAACACCCTCCAACAGCAACTTCTTCCAACAATCCAACAACAGTTTGGTGAAGAACAATGCATTTTCCAGCACGATGGAGCACCGTGCCATAAGGCAAAAGTGATAACTAAGTGGCTCGGGGACCAGAACGTTGAAATTTTGGGTCCATGGCCTGGAAACTCCCCAGATCTTAATCCCATTGAGAACTTGTGGTCAATCCTCGAGAGGCGGGTGGACAAACAAAAACCCACTAATTCTGACAAACTCCAAGAAGTGATTATGAAAGAATGGGTTGCTATCAGTCAGGATTTGGCCCAGAAGTTGATTGAGAGCATGCCCAGTCGAATTGCAGAGGTCTTGAAAAAGAACGGCCAACACTGCAAATACTGACTCTTTGTATAAATGTTATGTAATTGTCGATAAAAGCCTTTCAAACGTATGAAGTGCTTGTAATTATATTTCAGTACATCACAGAAACAACTGAAACCAATATCTAAAAGCAGTTTAGCAGCAAACTTTGTGAAAACTAATATTTATGTTATTCTCAAAACTTTTGGCCACGACTGTACATCTGCACTTTGTTATGATGAGAGAATTCACGAGAGTGCAGAATTCAGTCGGTAAGTGCGCGCACTGAACAAAAGTGATGACTCATCTGAACACTTCTGATTGACCATTGCATTCATAAACTCAATAGAATCGTGTGTGATTGGTTAAAATGTGCAACGCAGTAAAACACATAAAAAGAAATATGATGCAATATGATCAGATCTAAATATAATGCCGCAATCAACACTTTTAATTTCATTTTCACTTTATTCGCGTCCAATTTGGTGGCATTTTGCCTCAAGCCCCTGTTAATTTAAGACCCGTTGCCAGGGGAAGCCTATCAGACAAGTTCGGCCAGATCACTGAAAAGAGAGAACTGACAAAAGATTGATTAAATCACAAATGATTGGCATTGTTAATTTGACCAGAAATACAGGACACAAATAATAATTGCTGAAATATTTGTGGGGAAAATATTTCTCAGGTCAGTCAGGTGTGCCACTGCACACGCACACACACACACACACACACACACACACACACACACACACACACACACACACACACACACACACACACACACAGACACAGACACACACACTCACACTCAATCATCAGAGTAAAAGGGTCTTATTCTTTTCTTTTAAATGAAATGAATATAAATAAATTATGTGATCACACACACGATATAAAACAATATTTACACTAGTTTTAGGCATCACAAAAAATATAAAAATGTCTTAAATTTTTCCAGGAGCAGGAAAAAGAGTTTGTCATGTAAGAAAAAGTTATCGTCAACTGTGTAGGACCTCAACAAACGGACACACAAAATTAGTGCGAAAACAGCACAGTCCTTAAAAGAAGTCCTCTACCAGCCATCTGCGGTCATGAGACTAGTTAACGATTAATCTCAGGCCACGGTTCGAGCCGTTTCCTGTCAGCGTTTTCTCATCCACTCAGAGGGATGATAATGGTTAACTTAATCAGGAAAAACAAAGCTCTTTTGTTTTAAAGAACGGCAAGAGTCTTTCTCGCAACCCGTGGAGAACCGCGTGGTTTAGTCAAGATGTAAGGATCCATACATTTCAAGCAGGAAAAGGACCATTAAAGGAACTTAAAGCCTCAGGCCGTCAATACCACGAGATCTGTAACATGACTTCCGCGTGCTCCCGTGACTCCCGCGTGCTCTGTCTCCAACTTTTCTGTTGCAACAAAAGAGACACTAACCTACACCAATGATCCATAAAGACAAACATTTATTTCCATTGCCATTGATGCAATTGTGTCAACAAATAACATGTTTGATGTCTTACATATATGCTTGATGCAATTGTATCAACAAATAACATGTTTGATGTCTTACATATATGCTTGATGTTTTATGTTATGCGTGGTGTGCTATATTTCGATCTTTACCTTATAACTTTCTTTTGAATAGATTGCCATGTGTAGTATCATATTAGAGTGTATTTCAAATGCAGGAAGTTGGAATTAATGTTATGTTGATGTTTAAGTTCATATGAAGGGTGAATACTTTTATAACCATTTATTAGAAATATCACTCAAATGATGGACGAAGCATTATTTTAATACATGCACGGAAAGAAGCCGTGCGGGGCGTGGCTTCACCCTGTACAGACAATCTGATTGGAAGATGCCTTTAGTGGGTGGACAGAATCCAGCCCGTTAAAACTACGTGACACAAAGCTCACGGAGCTTCTAAAAAAAAATGAACTGAGCTGCTAACAAAGGAACTGGGCTGCTGCTGCTGCTGACAACTGGGCAGCTGGAAGAACTTTGCTGCTGGAAAACTTTGCTGCTGGAAAGCCTACAGCCTTAACATCAGGTCAACCATCCAAGACCTCAACACTATCAACTTCTGACACAGGAACTTGCAAAGCCTGCAGCATAAGGACTTCAAAGCCTTGCCAGTTGCACGCGGCCAGGAAGCCACCAATCCAAAAGGATTCCCCGAGTGACGTCACGCAACAACGACATCGCAGCCGCAAAATCAGCTCCGGGATTCCCTCAAGCAACCATACAGAGAGCCAGCTCAGCCTTCAAGTCAACTTAACGCAAGTAACAAAACAAAACATCTCTATTTGCTGGGCTGATGTGAATTAATCTTAAAGAGTAAAGTCAAAGCCTCTGTTTGTGACTCCATCAGGTCTTAGAACCTTAAACTCTCTTCAAACAGCAACCCTCTTGCCGAACATGTGTATGTGCGTGTGTGTTTATGTTTTGTGTTAGTATTGTATCATAGAATAGTAAATAAACTCTTGTTTCATTTATGAGGAATGGTTTGGTGCTGTGTTTTTCAAGTTTGAAACTATTTGCCAAAGATCTTGTTACCTGTTGCTCAAAATTACCCAACAAATTCTGTATTATTATCGGGGCCACGAAATAAACAGAATTGCTCAAATATACTGGTTTAATGCTCGCTGGCTCGAGTCGTTAAGAAAGTATAAATTATACGTTTTGATTAATACCAATTAATCAGATCCAGCGAATCTCTATGATTCGATTCCCTAAAGCTAAAATTCAAATTAAAAGCTTCAATAAAGTGCTAAAACCCTTACAACTGTAATGAGAAACCAGCGACGTCAAAATAAGTAAAGGGGAAAATATTATTTTAACAGGTCAAACCATAAGGGATATTGTGGCCCCCAACATGTCAGGACATGTCAAATTTCCATGTTTTATGTAGGCTTTCCATAGACATAATGATTTTAATACTGTATCAGCCCCTTTGATTTTTTACTGTACAAACTACACTTATCCATCACAGAAAAATTTCTGCATTTTTAAATTTTAGTATGTTTGTATGTGATCTTAATTATGAGGGCTCAAGAAATTTCATCATAAACCACACTTACGTTGTTATTTCAGTGTAATACCCATGTCATTATACAAATTTGTGTCCTGATAAATCATATAATCAAGCACACGCATACATAAACATTTCAAGCTTCAAAAGAGACATATCTGTATTTTAAATGATATGGTAATAAATAAAATATAGAGTTATATGACAGCATAGTAACAAACATGTTACTAAAGCCAAGCAAATCATTTATAATACATTTTAAACATGTATTCAACATTTATTTAAAGCTTATTGAACTTAAAAAAAACATCATTCTCGTCTTTTAAAGAAGATGGTAATAAATAAAATGTGATTATATAAATAACACTGTATAAAAAAACCATTTACTATAGTTTTAGGTGACGATAAGAGATAGGCGGAGTTACCGATGAGGGGTGCATTTCCAAAAAGCAGCTATGGTCGCAAGTTCCGTCTTTACCAATATAGCTCAATGGAGCTTACCACCATAGTTAGCTAACGATGCTTTTGGGAAACACACCCCAGATGAGCCTCTGCGGTCCATTACAGTGCATTTGTCAAGTTAGTCTGATAACCCCTTTCCAGAGCGAATGTCTTGATCGTATTAAATTCATTTTTAAAGCATAATCAAAGAGTTTAAATAAGATCTTTAAAAATTAAAAGATTGTTTAGATGAAATCTTTAAAGTTTTAAATAAAATCTTTTACTTATCTTCTTGCAAAATAAGCCTAAATTATTATTTTTATTCAACAGTAGGATACAACGGGGCTAAAGGTAAAAGAAAAAAAACATTAATTTTTCAAGATGCACGTGCAAATTTGGCTGATCCTTTACAAGATCGCAGGCAGTAGCGCAAAGTTGATTTTGTGCTTACTTGATCTAATATGTGATGGTTTTTTAAAATGTTGTAGATTTAAGTAGCAAATCAGAATCTCTAAAATTATTGAATATATTTTGAGACAATGGTCTTCTTAATGATTTTCAGTTTTGTTTAAATTTCATTTCTATTTATTTTTAAATAGATGATCAACACTGTCACGAATCCTGTCCCTGCACGTCTGTTCATTCACCACCAGAGGTCACTCGCTCACCACATTGACTCTCACAGCACACATCACACTGGACTCAATTTCCCATCATCCATTGCACTGATTACACACACAGCTGAAGGCACTGATCACACAGCTCTCACTAATCACACACTCACATTTAAACCCTGGACTTTGTTTTCCTCACTGCCGAGTATTGTATGCGTTTACCGCTCCCCTAGCCGTAGCAACTCTACAGAGCCCTTGATAGTTTTCCTAGTTTTCCCCTGCCTGTTTTGGATTGTGTTTTCACCTGCCTGGACTATTGCTTCGTTTTCAGGTACCTCTCTTGTCAAGCCCCTTCAGGTACTGTTCGCTGTCGACTGACCTTTGCTTGCCCTTGGATTACTCTTTGTCTTGTCCCTGCCATACCTGTTTGCCATTGCTCGACCCTGCCTGTATTTATGACCATGCCTGTAAATAAAAGCTTGCACTTGGATCCGCACGTCTCACGTCTCGTCAGCCCCGTTACAGCAAACATGCAAGTTGCAAATAATGCAGTTTTTAAATTAACTTATAAATAATAAAAATTCTAAGCTATTTGTTAAAATATATTCAATTACACACTGGCTGTCATAGCATGTTTCATAACAGTTTAATTTAAACATACATTAAATAATTAAGACTAACAGGCTACAACGCCACTGCTTTGGGGCGTGTCAAATTTAGGTCAGAGCACGCCTCTGAAAACAATGTTTACACCCTGTGTGCATTTCATCTTCTTTTCATAGTGATTGGTTGTCACCTGGCGTTTTTCGCTCGACATTTGCATGAAGCCGAGGAATGCCCAACCTTTTTGATGCTCTCAGCCATTCTAAATGCTTTCTCTGCACTGCTTTCAATCCCATAATGCACCACGCGGGCGTTTAAGCTTAACTTCCATAGGAATTAATTGAAAACGCTTGCTCCGCTGCGCTCGCTACGTGCCAGTGGAAACGCACCATCAGACACGGCATCCGGAGCTGATCACGGCCGCTCTAGTCAATGCTTGTGTCGGGTTTATTTCTGAACCATCCCAGAAGCGGCTCTCCAAGGCGTTTATACAGAAATCTGTCATGCCACATCAAAGACTGTCAAAACGCCATTTATTATTTGAATTTCCTGAAAAAAAAAAAAAATACTGTATTCGTTCGGTATTCGCACATGTGTACCGAACCGAATGATCCGTACCGAAACGGTTCAGTACAAATACGTGTACCATTACACCCTTAATATATATATATATATATATATATATATATATATATATATATATATATATATATATATATATATATATATATATATACAGTCGTGGCCAAAAGTTTTGAGAATAACATAAATATTAGTTTTCACAAAGTTTGTGAAAGTTTCAGTTGTTTCTGTGATGTACTGAAATATAATTACAAGCACTTCATACGTTTCAAAGGCTTTTATCGACAATTACATGACATTTATACAAAGAGTCAGTATTTGCAGTGTTGGCCGTTCTTTTTCAGGACCTCTGCAATTCGACTGGGCATGCTCTCAATCAACTTCTGGGCCAAATCCTGACTGATAGCAACCCATTCTTTCATAATCACTTCTTGGAGTTTGTCAGAATTAGTGGGTTTTTGTTTGTCCACCCGCCTCTTGAGGATTGACCACAAGTTCTCAATGGGATTAAGATCTGGGGAGTTTCCAGGCCATGGACCCAAAATTTCAACGTTCTGGTCCCCGAACCACTTAGTTATCACTTTTGCCTTATGGCACGGTGCTCCATCGTGCTGGAAAATGCATTGTTCTTCACCAAACTGTTGTTGGATTGTTGGAAGAAGTTGCTGTTGGAGGGTGTTTTGGTACCATTCTTTACTCATGGCTGTGTTTTTGGGCAGAATTGTGAGTGAGCCCACTCCCTTGGATGAGAAGCAACCCCACACATGAATGGTCTCAGGATGCTTTACTGTTGGCATGACACAGGACTGATGGTAGCGCTCACCTTTTCTTCTCCTGACAAGCCTTTTTCCAGATGCCCCAAACAATCGGAAAGGGGCTTCATCGGAGAATATGACTTTGCCCCAGTCCTCAGCAGTCCATTCACGATACTTTCTGCAGAAGATCAATCTGTCCCTGATGTTTTTTTTGGAGAGAAGTGGCTTCTTTGCTGGCCTTCTTGACACCAGGCCATCCTCCAAAAGTCTTGGCCTCACTGTGCAGATGCACTCACACCTGCCCACTGCCATTCCTGAGCAAGCTCTGCACTGGAGGTGCCCTGATCCCACAGCTGAATCAACTTTAGGAGACCAAAGTTTTGAGAATGACACAAAAACATCCTCCGAGAGCAACTTCTCCCAACCATCCAAGAACAGTTTGGTGACGAACAATGCCTTTTCCAGCACGATGGAGCACCTTGCCATGAGGCAAAAGTGATAAGTAAGTGGCCTGGGGAACAAAACATTGAAATTTTGGGTCCATGACCAGGAAACTCCCCAGAACTTAATCCCATTGAGAACTTGCAGTCAATCCTCAAGAGGCGGGTGGACAAACAAAAACCCACAAATTCTGACAAACTCCCAGCATTGATTATGTAAGAATGGGCTGCCATCAGTCAGGATGTAGTCCAGTAGTTGATTGACAGCATGCCAGGACGAATTGCAGAGGTCTTGAAAAAGAAGGGTCAACACTGCAAATATTGAGTCTTTGCTTAAACTTGTCAATGTAATTGTCAATGAAAGCCATTGGCACTTATGAAATGCTTGTAATTTTACTTCAGTATACCATAGTAACATCTGACAAAAAGATCTAAAAACACTGAAGCAGCAGACTTTGTGAAAATTAATATTTATGACATTCTCAAAACTTTTGGCCACGACTGTATATATCTTGATCGGGCTGCCTCTGACGTGATACCCGAGATGAAATGAAAGCGAGTCAACGTCACTCACCGGTTAAATAAATTACATTAGATCCAAAAGATCTAGAACACAGTTAGCTGACTAGCTGTATAGGATTGTGTGCTACGCTAACATATTACTTCACAGACATTACAGGCTTGTACTTTTACATCCATAATGTTATAAATTGACAGTTTATTGCTGGTCTGTCGTTTTACAGTGCTTTAATTTTTAAAGATTTCATATTTTAAGGTGAGCTTAAAGGGTGCACTACAATGAAAATCACACAGCTTCAGTGTGACATCAATAAGAAAAAGTATAATTTCATAGATATTGTTAATAATAGTTATTCATATTAAAATATGTATGAACTTAATACATGACCTAGATTTATTTAGCAAAATCCTGTCATTTTAATAAATATTACATGAAATGTATTAAAAATTGTTGCTGCTCTAATTAAGCTCAGTGTGCTCTCTTTAAGCTCTTCCACATTGAACGTCTGTGTAAATACTTCATAAACAGACTTCAAATATTAACTGATGATTGTCACTTTAAGTTAAGTTAATCGGTTTTCTATGGATTCTGTCGACTCAAATCTGCAACTATTGCACATTTGGCAACTAGCATCAACTTCTCCAGACTGTAAATCTGTGGTAAATCGGGGCAAAAATCATGTAGTGTATTCCAGTCATAAGAGACTATAGATAAGTTGACATCCATTTAAAAAGAGGTTTCATAATGAGGCTAGTTTCTGTGCTCATCCCCATGAATTCAGTGTTTTATTGGTTTGTTTTATGTGATTTTTTGAATGTGTTACTTAGCTGAACGTGGACTAGTATAGATGTTGCAGTGTGCTTAGATGACACTTCATTATGAATATACTTGAAATATACCTTCAAAAATATATATTTTTACAATTATTCTTTAAAAATTTTCCTTAAAATAAACAAGAATTTTTAATGAAACATGATGTGAGCTTAATGGGAACAGGGGTGTGTTTAAAGTCTACCAAAAATATAACATTAAGCACACAACATATATGTCACGAATCTGGTCTGCACTCCCGTTCACTCACCACTAGAGGTCACCCGCTCACCACATGGACTTTCACACCACACATCACATGGACTACAATTCCCATCATCCAACACTGGTGCAATGAGTGATTGGTGACAGCTGTGATCAATCACGCACACCTGATCACACAGCTCCCACAATCACACACGCTTTATCAGCCTTGGACATTCTCTCCCTGGTGGCCGAGTATTGTATGCATCTTTGCTACCCTACAGAGCCCCGTTAGTTTGCCTTGCCTAGCCGAGCCTTTGTTGTTTTATCGTGTTTTCCCCTGCCTGGACCATCGCTAACGTTTTGACTACCTCTCCTGTCTCGCCCCTCTGGATACTGTTCGCAGATCGTCGACCCACGCTTGCCCTAGTTTTACTCTTTGTCTTGTCTCTGCTATACCTGTTTGCCATTGTTTGACCCTGCCTGTATGACCACGTCCCTGCTTTAATAAAGCCTGCAAATGGATCCGCACGCCTCTCGTCTCGTCAGCCGCGTAACAGAATACTCGGCCTCACAAGGATCCAGCGGCTTTTCAAGCGGACATTGGCCAGGTATGAATGTGGCTAGTCTATTATTAGCCCTCGAGCAGGGCACGCGATCGCTCGAGGACTATGTGCAAGAATATTTAAATATAGCCTATTTTTCTGATCTGCCGGACTGTGTACTGATAGACTTCTTTTGCGAGGGAATTAACCAGCCGCTCAAATCAGAGCTTATTTGTAAAGGTCCACGTTCCTCACTCAGTTTTTAGATTATGCTCTGTTATGTGTTGGCTCTTCATTTACTGTGGGTGTTGCGGATGAGGAGAACAACAACGCGTTTGTGACTAAAGTGGCAGCGACACCGGAGCCCGTTCACAAAATGGCAGTCACAACAACACCTCGTCATGTCATTGCTGCCAGTAATGAACTAAATCAAGTCACAGTTGATGTTAAAGAGCCCAGTCAAGTCTCAGTTGATCTTCATGAGTCAAACTCAGTCAAAGCTGATCGTCACAAGCAAAGCCAAGTCACCGCTGATCTTCACAAATCAAGCCAAGACAGCTAATCTTCACAAATCAAGTCAAGTCAAAGCTGATCTTCGCAAGCTAAGTCAAGTCAAAGCTGATCTTCGCAAGCTAAGTCAAGTCACCGTTGATCTTCACGAATCAAGCCAAGTCAAAGCTGATCTTCACGAATCAAGCCAAGCCGAAGCTGATCTTCACAAATCAAGCCAAGTCAAAGCTGATCTTCACAAATCAAGCCAAGTCAAAGCTGATCTTCACAAGTCAAGCCAAGTCACAGCTTCTCTTCGTGAGTCAAGCCAAGTCACAGCTTCTCTTCGCGAGTCAAGCCAAGACACAGCTGATCTTCACAAATCAAGTCAAGTCACCGTTGATCTTCACAAATCAAGCCAAGTCAAAGCTGATCTTCACAAATCAAGTCAAGTCACCGTTGATCTTCACAAATCAAGTCAAGTCAAAGCTGATCTTCACAAGCTAACCATTGATCGTCACGAATCAAGCCAAGTCACAGCTTCTCTTCGCGAGTCAAGCCAAGTCACAGCTTCTCTTCGCGAGTCAAGCCAAGACACAGCTGATCTTCACAAATCAAGTCAAGTCACCGTTGATCTTCACAAATCAAGCCAAGTCAAAGCTGATCTTCACAAATCAAGTCAAGTCACCGTTGATCTTCACAAATCAAGCCAAGACACAGCTAATCTTCACAAGCTAAGTCAAGTCACCGTAGATCGTCACGAATCAAGTAAAGTCAAAGCTGATCTTCACAAGCTAACCATTGATTGTCACGAATCAAGCCAAGTCACAGCTTCTCTTCGTGAGTCAAGCCAAGTCACAGCTTCTCTTCGTGAGTCAAGCCAAGACACAGCTGATCTTCACAAGCTAAGTCAAGTCACCGTAGATCGTCACGAATCAAGTAAAGTCAAAGCTGATCCTCAAGAACCAAGTCAAGTCACGGTTGATGTCAGAGAGTCGAGCCAAGTCACAGTTGGTTGTCATCAACCGAGTCACGTCTCAGCTGCTCGTCCAGAGTCACAGCAGCACGTCACGGCTGCTCGTCCAGAGTCACATCAGCACGTCTCCGCTGACCTTCCAGAGTCACAGCGTCACGTCTCCGCTGACCTTCCAGAGTCACAGCGCCACGTCTCTGCTGACCTTCCAGAGTCACAGCGTCACGTCTCCGCTGACACGCCCAGATCATCAAGGTCAGTCTTTCATTATCCCAGTCTGATTTCCAGTGTGAGGGATTCACCGCTGGTGTCTGCACGCACAGCTGGTATCCCCAAACCCACTCACTCTAGCCCTCCTGTTCCTGAACTGATTCCCCTGTCTGAAATGCTTCCCCTGATGGGGATCGCATTTTGGTGTGTTTGGGCTGCATACACCACCACAGAACTCCCAGAGGTGGCGGCGTCCACTATGATGTCTCTAGAGGTGGTAGCTGACGCTGCAGAACCTCCTGAGGTAGTGGCGCACACTGCCGTGTTCCCTGAAGTGATTATGCCCGCTGCAGTTTCTCCAGAGGTGGCGGTACATGCTGCAGAACCTCCCGAAGCGGCGGTGCTCACTTCAGCTCCTCGTATGGTGGAGGCGCTCAACAATGAACTCTCATTCTGTTGTGTTGCGGTCAAAAAGACCATTACTAAACTCTCCCTGTGTCCTCAGGTTACCGCTGTAGAACTTCCAGAGGTGGCAGTAACCGCTGCAGAACCTCCGGAGGTGTCAGTGGTATCCACTCACCAACTCTCGTCTTGCTCTGTCACGGCTATGGAGGCCGTCAATGAACTCTCGTTCTGTCCTGTCACGGCTATGAACGCCGTCAATGAACTTCCTGTGTCCCCTACCTCAGTCCTTGTGTCTGTGCATGTTCTGTCTTCTCCTTGTGTCTCCGTCCTCCCTAGGTCTCAGGCTCTGCTGTGGGTTCCTGCTCCGCTCTGGTGGTCTTCTGCACCACCCTGGTGGGCTCAAGTCCCGTCTGGTCCGCCCTGGTGGGCTCAAGTCCCGTCTGGTCCGCCCTGGTGGGCTCAAGTCCCGTCTGGTCCGCCCTGGTGGGCTCAAGTCCCGTCTGGTCCGCCCTGGTGGGCTCAAGTCCCGTCTGGTCCGCTCCGGTGGGCTCGTGTTCCGTTGGCTCCGTCCTGGTGGGCCTCAGTCCCGCCTGCTCCGCCCTGGTTTCCTGCTCTGCCGGCTCTACCTCGGTCCCAGATCACTCCGCTTCCACAAGGACCTGGCCCTCCATCCCTCCCCCTGTTTCGCCTCTGCTCCACCTCCCTCCTGGATTATAGACTGTGTGGAGGGTCTGGAAGCCGCTCTTAGGGGGGGGGGCTCTGTCACGAATCTGGTCTGCACTCCCGTTCACTCACCACTAGAGGTCACCCGCTCACCACATGGACTTTCACACCACACATCACATGGACTCCAATTCCCATCATCCAACACTGATCACAGCTGTCACCAATCACTCATTGCACCAATCACGCACACCTGATCACACAGCTCCCACAATCACACACGCTTTATCAGCCTTGGACATTCTCTCCCTGGTGGCCGAGTATTGTATGCATCTTTGCTACCCTACAGAGCCCCGTTAGTTTTCCTTGCCTAGCCGAGCCTTTGTTGTTTTATCGTGTTTTCCCCTGCCTGGACCATCGCTAACGTTTTGACTACCTCTCCTGTCTCGCCCCTCTGGATACTGTTCGCAGATCGTCGACCCACGCTTGCCCTAGATTTACTCTTTGTCTTGTCCCTGCTATACCTGTTTGCCATTGTTTGACCCTGCCTGTACGACCACGTCCCTGCTTTAATAAAGCCTGCAAATGGATCCGCACGCCTCTCGTCTCGTCAGCCGCGTAACAATATACATCTTAAAAATCAAACACAAAAAGTGCAAAAAATTACAAATAAATAACTCAAAAAAAAAAAGGAAAAGAAAGAACACATTCATTAGTAATGTCATTTCCTCCTAAATTTATTTCTGTTACCTTTTTCCTTCATGTAGTATTTTCAGTATTTATTTTTACATTATTTTTTATTCTTTTTAACTTCAATGTATGCATCTCATTTATTTTCTCTTTTATTTTATATAATATAATTATATATTATTTTATTTTATTTTATATAAATGCATCATTCATTTTATTTTTTAGCCAGAGTCAGCCTACTCAAGGAAGTCGTCGAGCAACCTATTCGAAGAAGTAGTCATGTGGTTTTCAGGCGAATGAAGCTTCAGACGTCATAGATCATGTGCTTTTGGCAAAACAAATCAAGCTACGATGTAGTGCATCAATGTGAAATGTGTTTTAATACAAGCTTCGGAGCTTTCGTGTTGAACGTAACATCACTACTTTTTCAGTTCTTTGTCAGTTGTTGATTTAGCCTGTTGCTGAATGGTCTCTTGGTGTTCAGTGTTCCTAGTCCTTTGTTGTATTTTGTTTGTTCATTAAATGGATTTGAATTTGAATCCTTGCCTCTCCTGTCATCTTTATCTACCGTACCTAACAATGGTTTTGTTTGTAATTTAATCTCTAGGATTGTTTTTCTGTTTATTTTCTTAAAGTTCTACTTTACCAAACAAATCTTATGTTAAATATTTGCTCGCTGGTGTATGTAAAAGGCTTGATGGTCTTGATGACTGTGTTTGTCCAGAAAGTCTGGTAGTGATTCACAGGAACGTGTCCTTGTCCCACTTTAGATTTCAGTCTTCTGCTTGATGAATCTGTATTATTAATGTGCCTCTGGTTTCATCCAACATGGTCATTACACAGATCCATGTTTAATGTTTCCGAGCTCATATAGGTGACCGAATGGTTTACTTGTACACATAAGAACTGCTAAGACTGTTGGAATTAAGTCATTAAGACATGTCAATTTAGCGCGAAGGGAATCATTTATGATTTCATAGGGAATTTGAACAGAATCACTGTTTCACAGCTGATCACTGAGTCGGCCGGCGATTCACTGAACGAGCTGTACAAAAATCAACTCTGCACTGGATATTAAAATCCAAAATATAGTGAAAACACTATTAATAAGCACAGTAACAAGTCGGCAGTTTAAGAAATTAACTTGTAAGCACAAAACACAAGATACTTCTCTTTTCAATATAAATAAGACTATATTGGGGGTTTCCCAAGGTTGCTGATTGGTTGGAAGTTCAGTAGTCGTTGAAGTGATGTCTTGGGAAGCCAATGGTTGGGCGTTGGCAGAAGATGTGGAGTTGTGGCTGGTAGAAGTTTTGAGGTGGTCACAGACTCGAGTTGAACTCGGAGACAAGGCATGGCACGAAACTCGCAATGGAAAAGATACTAAAGTAAAAGAAAGAAAGGATGTAATGAGACTAGGTGGTTTTTCATCTCATTGTGGTGTTAAGTAGCAGCTGGCATGTAGGCCAGAGCACGCTCAAAGAGCGCTAAAAAGTGATGGCAAAAAGCATGAGCTAAAAGCATGACTAAGAAGCATAATTTGATGGTGTCCTGAGTACTTAAACTGGGCATTTGGACACATCCCAAATGTTGTCTTGACCAATTAGACATTGGCTTTGCTCGGGGTGTTGCTATGTTTCTCCTGCCCATACATAAATCCCGTTATCTTGTCAGTCACATGGTCCGAATTTTCCCGCTCTTGGAGAGTATAATTTGGAGATGATTTCTCTAACCAGAATATGATACATTTGACAAAGAATTGATTGATAGAAATGTTTAAAGAATGATTTTTCACGCTCATACCAAACATGAATATAAACCCTTAAGCTATTCAATAAATATTAAAAAGACATACACAATGAGTGACTGGAACATGATAGTCAAATGTGTGGGTTACATACATGATATGGAGTTATGCATAGAAATCATTAGTTGCTCAAAAATCTTTTAACATGATTTTAGGTGCATATGGAAGAGGCAGTTTCTGTGCCATTCTGTGAACATTAGGACATGTTCTGTGAAGACTTGAGGTTAAAAGCTCTCAAAGAAGTTAATTTATTTCAGTAATTCAACTCAAATTGTCACACTCGTGTATCAAATAAATTCAATGCACACAGACTGAAGTAGTTTAAGTTTTTGGTTCTTTTAATTGTGATGTTTTTGGCTCACATTTAACAAAAACCCACCAATTCACCATCTCAAATACCAGGACAGCCAGGCACAAGAACAGTTTCTTCCCCCAGACAATCTACCTTATGAACAGTTAAATGTTCCCCACATTATGCAATAAAAATGCGCAATAACCTTATATTTATTTGTTACCACTTACATCCTAGGACATCCCTGCATTTCATTATATTCTATTCCATTCTATCATCTATAGCACAACTGTACATACAATTTATTTACTTTTAAATTTTTGTCTATTTATATTTACATGTGTATTTTTTATTCTCATCTTATTTTTATTGTCTCTGTATTATTGTCTCTGTGTACTGGAAGCTTATGTCACTAAAACAAATTTGTATGCACAAGCATACTTGGCAATAAAGCTCTTTCTGATTCTGATTAATGTAGTTTTGGAATTAAGTTCTGAGGCAGTTTAATGTACGTTTACACTTTGTAAAATATAACACACCTACTTTTGCAACTTCATTTTAAATATGTGGCATTTTTGCACCCTTCATTTCTGACCCTGTGGTAGACCTGTTGCTGATGATCAGTAGTAAAGATAAGTCTGGTAAAAGTCTTCTGCAAGACCTAATGCTTGATAAAAAAATTAAATGATTGTGACTTCTTACTGGCCTTGAAACATTTTCCAGGGATTTTCAGGTTTCAGAACGGCTGAATTGAGTTAGTTCAGTCAACTCTGAGTATGCTAATTCTGAGTTAAGTGCGTGCGCCACACCTATGATAAGCCATAATCAATGGAGTTCCGAAATTACAATTCACCATAGTAACAGAGGTCCACATACTTTCGAGTCAATATATAGCTTTAATTCTTAATCACTGTTATAATATCAGAGGTGAAAAGTGGCAGAACAGTAAGTTATTGAACTAATATTCATTTTCATTGTCTCCTACAAAAAATCCCAATAAGGTGTCATTTATTAACATTTGTTGATATATTAGCTAACATGAACAAACAATGAACAATGCATTTATTACACTATTTATTCATCTTTGTTAATGTTAGTTAGTGAAAATACAGTTTTTCATTGTTTATTCATGTTAGTTCACAGTGCATTAATGTTAACAAACACAACTTGTCATTTTAATAATGCATTAGTAAATGCTGAAATTAACTTAGTTCATGTTTACTAATGTTGTTAACTAATGAACCTTATTGTAAAGTGTTACCAAAAAAGCTGAACATGAAATATAAAAACGTAATTCAATCAGGTAAAGCTTTAAGCATAAAAGGTTCATGGGTTTAAAAAGGCTACATGTCTTTACAAACATTTGGCGTATTAAATAAATGTAATTCAGTGTCTATTTCAATGTGCAGCAGCTTTTCCATATAGTTTAATGCTCTCTAATCCAAACTGCTGCATTTCTTAATTAAAGTAATGAAGTTAACATTTGACTTAATGAACCCAGAGTGGGTTATATTTGTGGTTTCGATTTTCTACTACTCTGCCAACATCAAGAAGGCTTGCAAAATAATGAAGAGGAGATGGCTACAAGTACTGAAAGAATATCCAACAGGAAAAAGAATAACTATTGCTTTTGTATTTGTAGAAAATAAAGATGACCAAATAAATTGTGAATAATTTGTGTTTAGCTGTGGTGGTGACTACGGCATATCTCTCATACTACCCTTATATCTGGCATCCTGTAAAAAGTACTCTTAGAGGGCTTTGTGCCCATAAAACAAAACAAACAATATGTGGATATGGCAAAAAAAAAAAAAAGTACTCCCTATAAATTTAATGCTGCCTCCTCATCTACAGGATCCTGTATAAAAGGACATGCCATTTTTGTCTTTGACTGTATGTTTCTATATGATGAAAATATGTGCAATGAATGAATGTACCTGCACATCTCCATAACTGAGGCCGATACATTGAAGATACATATGAAGCAGCTAGTGATGCAATGCACCCCTATTACGATGCAGTGCGATTTGATTTCGATTCGATTCAGTTCAACACAATGCAATTCGATGCAATGGAAAAATATGATGGCTTTTATTTCTTTGGTTCAGACAGACAGCAAATCAAAAATTAACTTGTGTCTTCTGACTTCTAATGCCTTGAGGCCTGTTTCATAAAACAAGTTTACCAAATAGGCCAGGCTTATTTCAGTTAGTCTGACTCATTGTCAGATGATTTGGTTACATGAAGCAAATTTAACAAAGATCAACCTAAGGCACTGTGGCTATTTATGCTGGAAAGCTAACCTGGTTCAGGGCAGGCAAACTGTCAGGCTAAGCTGTGCTCACTGACTAATAGGAATGCAATATTACCACTGACTCTCTCACATACTATCATAGCTATGCAGGCTTTCTCTCTGGTTTTATAACAGCTGTACCTTTTATAGTTAGAACAGATATCATTAGAACATTACAATCTAACATTGCTCTGTAAAACATAAACAATCTGACAAGTTTCACATTCCTTACAGTATTTCCATACGTCAGCTCTTATGCTTGGCCAGTAAGCAACTTCCATCAGTCGTAGTAGTGTTTTAAGCCGGCCCAGGTGTCCACTTAAGGGGTTGTCATGGGCATACTTGAGAAACTCACCTCGCAGACAAGCAGGAATTACTAGTTGAAACTTTGATCCTTTCCGACCATCGGGAACACTACGTAAAAGGAAACCATTCTCGAGGACATAATGCATTCTGGAAGGATCAGGACTAGGTAGGCAAGCAGCCTTGTTGCATAACTCCCGAATTTCTGGGTCATTAGACTGTGCTGTATCAATGTCAGACCAGTCTACCGGTAAATTGGATGGAGTTACAGAGGAGTTGGTAGATTTGACCATGGCTAACAGATGAGGTGGCATAACCATAAGAATGGGCTGCCATCAGTCAGGATGTAGCCCAGTAGTTGATTGACAGCATGCCAGGACGAATTGCAGAGGTCTTGAAAAAGAAGGGTCAACACTGCAAATTTTGAGTCTTTGCTTAAACTTAATGTAATGAAAGCCAATAGAAATCAGGTTGCACAGTTTAGTAATGTGCAAATGGATGTGTGGGAGAGTCTTATCTGAAGAAATATAGTTTATCAAGTCATGCCCAAAGTTGAAGCTGTCCCTCAGACGATGAATACTCCAACTATTTGCGATGACTTCACTCTAAACGATGACAGTTCTCAAGCCCCAGACCTTTCCATATCAGGCACTACCATAAGTAAGACAGAAGCTACCAGCTTACATCCATCTGGGCATTACATCCATTTTTAGCTTGTAACATGTGGTTAGTCACCAATAAAGGGTCCTTCTAAAATACATAAAAATAAACTGTATCAACCTTTTGGCACTCAACCCAACATCGCTTGTATACGTACAACTGCTTAGCATATATCAAACATCATCAAAACTAGATTGAGAGAACATCAAAGAGAACATCCTTACTTTAAGTTGAGCTTGAAATGGAACATTTCCCAACAAGGACATAGCACACATGCAGTCAGGCCATGCCTTCGACTGCTGCCGTTCTGCTAACTTTCTCTACTGACCCACCTCTACTTAAGGAGCTCATTTAGGCACCATAGCACCCCTAGCGGTAGGGAAGAAACCTACAGATACGAGACTTAGTAACTGGCTTGTCTGTTACAAGTTGTCAATGTATCATGTCATGACTTGTCTTGGAGGGGCACATCTTTAAAAAGTTATCAATTACACATGTTTTATACATATTCAGCTCATCTAAATCAGATATTTGGTGTTTTTTGGTGGTTTGTAAAAAAGTGGAAGAGCAGAGGTCATGTGGCTGCATTTGGATGGAGAAGGAACTGAACGGTAGGAGGAAGGTTAACATTTTGAAGGAGCAATAGTGGCCCAAAAGAAGAGCAAGAACTCAAGACAAACGTCTGACTTCAGTGCATTATTATGATATAAAGACAGTAAACCAATCCATAACATAACCATCATCTCTATGCTAACACTGATTTTAATTTGGAAAATCGCATCTGCTTAATGAATACATTATTGTAGGAGGGCAGCAGTGGAATCGCTCAAAACAGGATGAGATGAAGTTGTTTTTAATTATGAATGCATCATTGTGCGTTGGATGAGTTGGTTAAACATAAATATTGCAAGAAATCCACTGTCATTCACTGATGTTTGTGACATAGCTGCAGGTGGAAAATTTATAAACAATTTTGCAGTGTGCCATTTTTATGAATCTTTCTTCTAGAGCATGTTTGATTTAGTTTAACCCAAAGTGTTAATTAATACATTAACTAACATGCAGGAACTAACATGTAATTAAGGTGGTGTTATTCATGCAGTAATTTATATGACTCATGTCGTAGTTAAGTTAGTTCTTCATTAGTTCTTGATTAATACATGTCTTAACTCTTCATTAATTCATAGTCAAGTAATTGTTAATTAAGGTATTAGTACATGATAATTCATGTACTGTTATTGTAAAGTGTTACCCTAGAGACTAAACAGAAACACGGAATGGCTCGGTAAAGCAGCTAACACTAGGAGAATGATAAACGCAGAACAATACTCGGCAGTGAAAAAGAAGTCCATGGTTTATGTAGCATGTCTGATTGAATTCAGCTGTGTATGTGTACTCAGTGCAATGGATGATGGGAACTGTAGTCCAGAGTGAAGTTCAACAGTTAGTGTGGTGCAAAAGTCCATTGTAGTGAGCAGGTGATCTCTGGTGGTGAGCGAACAGAAGTGCATGAACAGGATTCATGACACTAATGGTATTAGCCGTATATGCCGACAGGAATATCTTCATTAAATCATTTTGTGCCCAATCACTACTCTTGTTCACTTGTGAATTAAAGTAGTGTCTTATTTGAAAGTATCTAAACAAGTCATGATTATCCAAATCTAACCCAACTGATTCTTAAATTCTTGGAAAGTTAAAAAAGTATCATTGTTTGTAACAGAATAATATGATGTAATGCCTTTCTTACTCCAGTTCTTAAAAGATTCATCTAGGGTATTTGGAGTGAAATCTGTATCGTATGCACACCACCTCATTGTCTTTCAAAATCATATTTTTGAATTACTGTGGCCCATATTTCTAGGATAATAGTCATCCATGAATATTCTTTACTTATATTTTTTCTTAATAAATTATCATCTGTAATTACTGCTTGAATCGGTATTTCAGAAAGAAAAAAAAAAAAGGAGAAATCAATCTGTTTCCATCTAGCTTTATCATCTGGATAGCACCAGCAAACTATGGGTCTTAACTGGGCCACTATAAAATGGGTTTTTTTACCTTGCCAGATAAACCTTATAATCCATTTGTCCCAATCTTTAATTTTTTCTTCTGGAAACTTTATGGGAAATGTCTAAAGTATAAAAGCCTTGGGAGCATATTTATCTGAATAATATCCACTCTATCCCCTAAATTCAAGAATGGGATGACATTCCATCTCTGAATGTCTGCTCGTAGCTTAGCATTTAGAATTCTATCATTTACATCTGACAAAGTTCTAGTATCCTTTGGCAGATGTATTCCTAAATATGTTATTACCTCTGTATTATAATTAATCATGTAACCCTTGTTTCTTCTGGGGGTTACTTGCAATTTTATTTTCTTCTTTACCCATCTTTATCCCTCTAATATCATGATTCTGGCGTATCCACTGACTAAGGTTCAGTGTATAGTGAAAAGAGGAGGAGAGAAAGAGGGCACCCTTGTCTTGCTGAGCTGGTTGAATTAATCTTTAAAAGTAAAGATAGTAAAGTTCTCTGCTTATGACTTCCTCAAGTTGAATTTACAGAACTCTTGGAAAAGAGCATTAGAACCTTAAACTTTCTTCAAATCGCAATCATCTTGCCGGAACGTGTGTATGTGTGGTTTTATTTTGTTTAGTATTGGATCATAGATTAGCAAAAATGAACTTTGATTCCTTTATAACGAATTCTTGTCTTGTGTTGTGAAATTTTAAAGTCAACCTTTGCCCTGATCCTTGTCACCTTGCTTGAAATTTGATAAACTACTAGCGTTTTGTTTGTGTTATCGTTGGCCACGTAATAATAAACAGAATTGTTAGGATATACTGATTTTAACGCTCGCTGGACGAGGCATTAATAAGGTATAAATTATAAGTTTTGGATTAATATCAGTTCAATCAAATCAATATCGAATTGTTAATAAATGATTCCCTAAAAGGATAAATAAGAGCTAAAATTAATAAAATAAGAATAAAATGCATTAAACAAATTATCATTCACTTTAATTCTAGCTTGTGGTCTGGAATATAATAACTCTATGGCTTTAAGGATGTTTTTATGAAAACTGCTCATTTATTTTTATTATCATCTGCAGGGCTTTCAGCTGTTCAGAGCGGATCACGACTCAGAATCAACGGGGAAAATCGTGCGGCGACGGGACATGCTTTTATGTCAACGAGAGGTGGTGTACAGATGTAACAGTGTTAAAGAAGATGTGCTGTCCCGATCTGGAAGCACTCTTCATTGACTGTAAACCATTCCATTCGCTGTAGTTTTGCTCGTTCATTCTCGTGACTGTTTACATTCCTCCGCAAGCGTACGTGAGCCTGGCTTTACAGAAACTTGCTGAACAGATCACAGAGACTGAGCAACAACAATGGACTCAGTTTTAATAATTCTAGGGGACTTTAATAAAGCAAATCTCTTCTGTGAACTGCCAAAATACAGACAGCACATCACATGTCCCACCAGAGACAGTAATATATTGGATCACTGTTACACAGCAATAAAGGATGCATATCACTCTGTCCCATGGGCAGCTTTAGGACTCTGTGATCACTGTTTAGTTCATCTCATACCAACCTACTGGCAGAAACTGAAATCAGCTAAACCTGTATTAAAGACTGTAAAAAGATGGACTAATGAAGCAGAGCGGGATTTACAAGCCTGTTTCCACCTCACTGATTGGACTGTTTTTGAAGCTGCTGTCACCAATCAGGACGAGCTCACAGAGACTGTAACATCTTATATCAGTTTCTGTGAGGATACTGTATGTGCATTCCTACCAGTTCTCAGTCACACTTTATATTAGGTGGCCTTAACTACTATGTACTTACATCAAAAAACAAGTACAATGTACTTATCGTGTTCATACTGTATTGCAAAACACTTTTGCTGCTATTGAGGTGGGATATGGGAAAGGTTAGGGACAGGTTTGGTGGTATGGGTAGGTTTAAGGGTGGGTTAAGATGTAAGGGATGGGTCAACACTGCAAAAAATGCTTTTCTTACTTAGATTTTTTGTCTTATTTCCAGCCAAAATATCTAAAAATTCTTAAATCAAGAAGGATTTTCTAGACAAGTAAAAATTATCGTTTTGTTTTCAGCAAAATTAATTACAGAAATTAGAAATGTAATTACATATATTTTTAAAAATACCTAAAAGTACAATGTAAAAACATGTATATACACAGTAAGTGCATTGTACCAAATTATTAATTTAAAGGAACACTCCACTTTTTTTGGAAATAGGCTCATTCTCCAACTTCCCCAGAGTTAATAAGTTGAGTTTTACCGTTTTTGAATCCATTCAGCCGATCTCCGGATCTGGCGATAGCACTTTTAGCATAGCTTAGCAGAGATCATTGAATCCGATTAGACCAGTAGCATCGCATTCAAAAATGACCAAAGAGTTTCGATATTTGTCCTATTTAAAACTCGACTCTTCTGTAGTTATATCGTGTACTAAGACCGGCGGAAAATGAAAAGTTGCGATTTTCTAGGCTGATATGATTAAGAACTATACTCTCATTCCGGTGTAATAATCAAGGAACTTTGCTACCGTAACATGGCCGCAGCAGGCGCAGTGATATTACGAAGCGCCTGAAAGTAGTCCCCAGTGAATATGGGTGTCTTGAAAATTTTAAATCAATATATTGTTTTCTGTGAATGAGTAAGCAGAATGATTTTCACATAATTTTGAAGTAAATATTCTAGCCTACAAGACTGATTACTCAAAAGTCTTATTCACAACTATTTAGTGTGGGTTTTAAGGCCTTATTTCAGCTACATTTTTTTTCCCAAAACTTACTAACCACGCATAATATTTTTTTTTCTAAAAAATGCAAACATGTACATCCATCTTGGTCACATATTATTGTAGCACAGTTTGTGCTGAATACAGAAAAAAAACATGTTGGTCAATAGTATGTATTAAGTAGCTGAAATAAGCACAAATATCAGGGCATGTCAAAACATCTCAAGGGCCCCAAAATGACCTCGGACCCCAGAGGCTGATAATGGCTGAATAAAAACAAAAGAATAATGATAAAAGAATAATAAGGGTGTAGAACCTGGTCGAAAAGAAGGCACACACATGAGTTTAAACATTCCACAGAATCTCACTCTCCATCGCAGCGTCGTAAAAGTTACAAACGACCAACACAACACTTCAATACTAGCGTCCGGCCATACTCTCCTTACCACCCCGAGAGACTCGTAAAACGTGATAAGGTGAGGATGAACGGCCCGCACTACATCTGTTCGGAGTTTAACAACGGATAATTACTCCTTTGGAGACGCTCCAGAACCAGAGCGTTCGTGATACTGCGAGCCCACTTGCCATAAACTACCTTCCGATAAACAAAATTTGACTGACTTACAACTTCGTCTCAGCAAAGACGATCACCAGAGACACACAACGTGATACTCCTCATGACCTCACAACCTCAGCTCTGGTCTCCTGCATTCCAGGAGAAAGCCGCCTCTTACAACAAAAGGAATTCTAGTTATACAAAGTTTCTTCCAAACTTTTATGGACTTTGCCAAAAAGACAATCCAGAAAAAAAAAATGCTGCTATTAAAGCGACTCAAGAGAGTCTATGTTTCATTTAATCTTACTGTAGTTATCAGAACTTAAGATATTTTTAATCTATGACTTAATTCATTTAGTAGGTAAAATTATAAGTAGTCGAGACAACAAATACCTCATGTTTGATGTCTTATATATATGTATATCGATATATAGACATATGCTTGGTGTTTTATGCTATGCATGGTGTGTTTTAGTTTGATCTTTTCTTTATAACTGTCTTTTTGAATAATATATAGCCTTGTCTAGTATTGGGTCAAAGCTTTTCTCAAATGCCAGAAGTTGAACAGAACTATATGTCGATTTTCAGTCTCGTATGAATGAGGAATACTTTTATAAGAAGTTATTAAGAAATGGTCCTTCATGTAACATATTTACGAGCAGATAATGTATGCACGTAAAAGAAGTCGTGTTGGGCGGGGCTCCGCCCTACAGAGACAATGTGATTGGGTCAGACAGTGAAAAGGATGGACTTAATTCTGTCCGATAAAACAGACACCCCAACTTTGAATTAGCTCAGTTAGTCAAAGATGAAAACACAAATATAACGGGTGGAACAACTGGTGAAAACCTGCAAGGAAACTTGGCTGAAAGTCTGGGCGTTGCCCCTCCTGATCCTGCTGCGAAACATCTGGCTGATCATCTAAAAGACTTCAACACACTGTCAACTTCAGACCAAAAACTTGCAAAGAACTTCAAAGCCTTGCCGTTCGCGCGCTGCCAGGAAGCCACGAATCGTAGAGAGGATTCCCGAGTGACGTCACGCGACAACGACCCAGCGCGAAAGCCGGGATTCCCTCAAGTACAGCCTTCAACTCAACTTCAACTCACAGCAAGTAAAACAAACAAGTCTCTTATTCGCTGAAGCTGAATTGAATTGAATGAATCGTTAAAAGATAACAATAACTGAGTCTTCTGTTTGTGACGTCCTAAGGTCGTTTTTATTCTCGGGAAAAGAGAATAGGTTAACTTTCTTCAAATTGCTTTGATCTTGCCATAGTGTGTGTATGTGTGTGTATGTGTTTTGTTTGTATCGTACCCTAGAATAGTAAATAAACTCTCGATTCATTTTTAATGAATAGTCTGGTGCGGTGATTTTCAAATCTTAAATTATTTGCCATAGATCGTGTTACCTGTGCTCAGAGATTTCCCAATCAAATCTGTATTATTATCAACAATATGAAGACTTGCTAATTTATACTGTATTAATACTTGCTGGTCGAGAGTTAATAAGGTATAAATTGTACCTTTTGATTAATATCAATTAATCTATACATCGGTGATTAATATCAATTAATCCGATCAAAGTTGGATTTCTACGATTTGATTCCCTAAAGCTAAAATTTATAAATAAAGGATAAAACCCTTATGAAATCCTTACAAGGGTTATGTCTCATACCTGGCGGAAGTGTGAAAGGTTCTGTTTCCTTAAACTAGTTTGTCATGCATTTCTTTATTTCAACACATTTACAGGTAAATCCTAGTATTTTAAATTTGCGATTAATCATGATTAAATCACAGTCCACGCCTGTGATTAACGTGATTAATTTTTTTTAATCGACTGACAGCACTATTTAAAATGCTAGAATTCAATCTCCATAATGTATTAATATGAATTCTATTTAAACTAACTAAAGCTGTACACAAGTGCATGGTCAGATAGGTCCATTGTTCATATGCTACATTTAATTACCTTATGTCTATCTTTAATATAATAGTCTATTCTTGAGTATATTGGATGTAGGTGGGAGTAAGGAGTATAATCCCATCCTTTTGGAAAAAAAAAAATCTCTCCAAAAGGTCTACCAGTCCTAGATACCAGTCCGGGAAAGGGCGATGAAGCAAGCGGCGACTTCCATCGCCACGGGGACGAAAACAGGAATAACAAAAAAAAAAACTTTTCTGTCATGATCCTCTGGACCAAGGGAACGAGGAGACAAGGGAATCTTTCCAAAACATAGACTTTTATTCATCCAAACACTAGAACACAGGAGTCGCAGGAGACATGGAAATGACGAATAACAGCTGACACCAGACACAGGGCTTATAAACAGAGGAGTAAACTAGATAATGAATGACACACACCTGGAACTAATGAACCTAAAAAAAGGACAGGAACAAACCAAATATGGGCACGAGAGGAGGGGAAACACAAGACACAGGAAGACATGACTGACAGATATAGTCTCTAAAAAAAAGTCTTAATATCTTCTAGATATCTAGATGAATTTATTTTATTTTTTTACTGAAAAATAATAACAGTAATAATAATTTTTAAAAAAAAGCTTGTTACGAATAGCATTTGTTTTGCACTGAAAATATGTTGACTCAAAAATCCACCTCAGCCTATAGTGATGTAGCATTTGGACCAATCAGACACACAATTTTGCATTTAATTTAACAAATCAATTAGTTATTAGATTAACAAATGGTCACAGACCCCTCACCCAATACCATACCCGGTGCCATGGCAACCCATCAGATAACACTAGTTTTATTGATCAAAGGAATGCAAATGGTCGAGCAACACTCACTTCATATTCCCTTTAGGAAAAAGACATTATGCCATAAAATGGACTCTTCTCTAATTAATTCATAGAAAACCCTTCCTTTGAATGAACACACATATCATTAGGTCATTGCATATATTATTACTGCTCTTGTATATGTTTTTGTGTATGATAGATCACTAGTTAATATCACTCTAATTGTAACATGTTTGGTCTCTATCAATTCATCTTTGGATGATCTAAGTGAGAGTGAATATTACATGTTGATACCTATGCAGCATATTAATGTTCTAAGAATCATTAATAGTTTGTATAACAACTTCCAATCCAACCCCTTTGCAAATTAACATGCTCTGAGACAAAGGGCCATAACCCCCCCCAGTATTTCCAAACTCCCGCTTGGAAATTCAGCCTTTCTCATTGGTCAAGCCCATCCTGAGAGGTGTGACTCTTCGCAGACTTTAAAGGGCTCACGCACAGCTCCACGTCTCTTCTGCAAAAACTACTGCCAAATCTCCGGACTGCTGCCCGTGTGGAGAGCCTGAGCCGGTGCCGGCGTGGCCGGTGGGCTCCAACATATCTCAGTTTTGCGGTTCTGTTAGATCCTAGAAGGATGTGAGCTAGAACTCTTCTGAAACTTTAAATTCTGCGCCAGGCCTTGCGGCCTTGACTTTCCATTCAACCAAAGCTCCTCGGACCTCAGAACCAGAATAACCTCTTTGGAATTCATCACTCTTCAACCAGGAAGAACGTGATCGCGAGTCCAAGACCTTGAAACCATCAAGACTTTTCATCCAAGACAGCATTCCAGACACACGTCAACAGCCGTGTAAGTGCAAGTATGTTACATCTAACTAAACTAAACAGAGGTTTAGTATAAGTTATAGACCCCGTTGTAAACGGCGCTGATGCTTTTACTCAGGTGGTTCACTGACTCTTTCCATAACTGCATTCTGTTTTCTCTAATGGCTTCATTCATCCACTTTAGCTCCCCTTTTGTATATACGCGTGAGTGTATGTATGTTTGTTTTGTTTGTTTAGATTAGTTATGTGTGTTAGTGTTTAGTTAATAAAAGTTTTGTGCACAAATTACATGAGTTTCTGGTTCTGCCTTGCAAATTAATGTCCCTTTACGATGTTGACCCTCGCTACATGCTCTAATGCATTAATACTTAAGAAAGTGTTTTCTGTGGCCACGAAAATATCCTTTCTTAGAGTTGATTTGAACTTGCACTGAATGGTCGCTGGACGAACAGATCAGTTGATGGCAATTTAATTCTGCTACAGTTCTTACTGTCAGCCGATATAAATAATTGTAATTAATCATAATTAATTGTAATTATTTATAAACAATTCCCTTTTAAGCTAATTTGGTTACAGTGAATTAAGCGTTTATGCCAATGTTGGAGTTATCAATGCAAAATTTACATAAAAATAGTTGTAAATGCGGTATGGATGGATTCCCACTAATGGCTCTGGCTCCTCTGATGTATAGATGGACTAATTAGGATGTTTTCTTTCACTAATGTGTTTCATACTGTGGGTAAAATAAATATTGAATATGTCACCATTTTTCTCAGTAAATATATTTCTAAAGATGGTGTTGACATGAAATTTTTTACCAGATGTTGGTAACAATCCAAGTAATCCATGCATACAAAGGAAGCAAAACAAATAAATTCAGAAATTAAGTTATGTGTAATAAAATGGAATGAAACAGGGAAAAAAGTATTGAAAACATGAAGAAAGGGAGGTGCAAAAAGACATTGAAAGCCAAGACACCAGCTGAAAGCAATCCTGCCCCTTGTCAGTGTTAATTAATATTAGCCGGTTCAGTCCCAACTGATGGCCTATAAAAAGGTGTCTCATGACCAACATGTCACACAAGAAACATTTCATGATGGGTAAAAGCAAAGAGCTTTCTCAAGACCTTTGCAACCTTATTGTTGCAAAACATACTGATGGCATTGGTTACAGAAGGATTTCTATACTCCTGAATGTTCCAGTGAGCACTGTTGGGGCCATAATCCTGAAGTGGAAAGAACATCATTTCACCATAAACCGGCCACGACCAGGTGCTCCTCGCATGATTTTGACAGAGGAGCGAAAAAAATGATCAGAAGAGTTGTCCAAGAGCCAAGGATCACTTGTGGAGAGCTTCAGAAAGACCTGGAATTAGCATGTAGAATTGTTTCAAAGAAAACGATAAGTAATGCACTCAACCGCCGTGGCCTGTATGCACGCTCGCCACGCAAGGCTCTATTGCTAAAGAAAAAGCATTTAGACAAGCCTGTGAAATACTGGCAGAATATAGTCTGGTCAGATGAGACAAAAACTGTAGTCTTTGGATGCAATAATACACACCATGTTTGGAGGTTAAACGGAGCTGCACATCACCCCAAAAAGATCATGGTGTAGCGCTGGCAAAATTCATATAGTTGAAGGAGAGATGAATGGAAAAATGTACCGAGACATTCTTGATAAAAATCTGCTGTCATCTACCAGGATGATGAAGATGAAATGAGGGTGGACATTTCAGCAAGACAATGATCCCAAACACACAGCCAAGGAAACTCTCAATTGGTTTCAGAGAAAGAAAGTAAAGCTGCTAGAATGGCCAGCCGATCACCTGACTTGAATCCAATGGAAAATCTATGGAAAGAACTAAAGATCAGAGTTCTGTTTGTGTGGAAGAATGGGCCAAAATCACACCTGAGCAATGCATACGACTAGTTTCTCCATACAGGAGGCGTCTTGAAGCTGTCATTAAAGTAAAAAAAAAAGGCTTTTGTATGAAGTATTAAATAAATTTCAGTAAACGTGTTCAATACTTTTTCCCTGGGTCATTCCATTTTATTACACAGAACTTATTTGTATTTTTTCTTTGTATGTATGGATTACTTGGGTTGTTACTGACATCTGTTGACATGAAATTTTCACCAGCACCTTTATAAATATATTTACTGAGAAAAATGATGATCAATACTTATTTTACCCGCTGTAGCATTTATTTGTTCATTCATTCATGCCTGCTAAGACTTTTAAACTACACTAAGGTTAGAGAACACAAATAAAACTTTACAAAGCCTTTAAAAACCATAAGAGATAGAGAAGCTCTGATGTCCAAAGGTAAGTTGTTCAGCGACGGAAAAAACATGATCACCTTAAAGAGTCTCACATGTCGACGGTAGAGTTTACTGCTGATTATTTGACACTTATTTGTTTATCTGTCTGTGTTTTGTTTGTCTGCATGTTTGCACCTGATTTGGCAGGCCTGTGTAAACTGACGGGAGTTTCAGCACAAACTCCCTGAAAATCTGTGCTGAACATAATATGTTTTTGGACAGTATACAAGACAATAAAGATGTACACAATAACAACTGTGCACAAAATTCACATTGATCCAATAGACATTAGGACAAGGTAAACAAATACAGCGTGTTTGTTTGAAACCTGAGAGACGGGCGAGTGTGACTGAAGGGAGGAGAGACCAGGTTGATCATGTGATGCACATATAAACAGATCATCCTCCATAAGATGTACATCACTCACACTCTTCATCCTAAAGAAAGACTTCATCCTTTAATCAGCCATGAAGAAGCTCTACAAGTGCCTGTGGATCTTACTGGGTAACGTACAACATTCATGTATCTGTTTTTTACACTGATATTAACGCTGAGTTTTCTGTAATGATGCCAACACTCATCTCGTCCTCTAATGTGGATTTACAGCATATTATAAAGTGTTAAATATTCTGGCCAAACAAACCTAAATAATCTAAATTAGATGGTGTTTCATACATTAATTAGGGCTCTATGAAATCCATTTTATTTCCATTTCTATTTTAATTTTTCCGGATTCCTTTCCCCCCCCCCCTGTTTTAATTTTTCTGAATTCCATTTTAATGGTTGAAATTAAATTTCTGTAATCAAAAAACATGCCTAATTAATTGAAATCATAAAGCTTATACAATTAAACAACATTTTACTAAAAGTGTACATTGAAAAATACATTTTGGTATTGTTTTAAACTGCTTCAAACCAGAATTCCACAAAACACTGAATTTCAAAATATACATATATACTGTATAAAATGTGTAAAAACTGATAACTTTTAGACTTGCACTCTATTCATTTACTGCTTATTTTCTTAAAAATAAATAAATAAATAACACTAGCTTTTCTAATCTTTTTGTATTCTATCTGGTTTTTTTATTATACAATTAACAAAAGCAAAAAAGGCCTCTAACACTAGCTTGCTCTATTCTTTTTCTTTTCTCTGTTTTCTGTTTATTTATTATAGAATTTAAAAAAAACCTTGCTACATGTACTGTGTTAGGCTAACTGAGACTTGTTATAGCACTTGCATATCATTGCTCTTTTGTTGATTTTGATTGCTTCCATTGTCCTCATTTGCAAGTCACTTTGGATAAAAGCGTCTGCTAAATGACTAAATGTAAATGTAAATATATGTATATACTGTATATATATAACCCTGGCCAACAAAACCAGTCTTAAGTGTCAGTTTTTCAAAATTGATATTTATACATCATCTGAAAGCTTTCCATTGATGTATGGTTTGTTATGATAGGACAATATTTGCCCGAGATACAACTATTTGAAAATCTGGAATCTGAGGGTGCACAAAAAAATAATCTAAATATTGAGAAAATCGCCTTTAAAGTTGTCCAAATGAAGTTCTTAGAAATGCATATTACTAATCGAAAATTAAGTTTTGGTATATGTATGGTAGAAAATTTACAAAATATCTTCATGGAACATGATCTTTACTTAATATCGTAATGATTTTTGGCATAAAAGAAAAATCTATAATTTTGACCTATACAATGTATTTTTGGCTATTGCTACAAATATACCCCAACGACTTTTGTGGTCCAGGGTCACACACACACACACACACACACACACACACACACACACACACACACATCAGTTGACAGCAATATTACCTCAACAAGCCAATGTAAACATCTCATTTGCATTGTCTGTAAATTTGCAACAAACAAATGTACAGAGGTCCTATTTTTTTTTTTTAAATAGTGGCCTACAGAACATTCTCAAAACAACCTGAGAGGACGGTTAAAAAGGGCTTATTAAAAAAAAAAAAAAGTTATTCCAAATGATACCATAAATTAACTGGATTTCTGCAGATTTTTTTTTTAAATCAACACATTTTAATATGTAGCAAAAACAGCAGATGGGCTCATTGAAAATGCAAATTCGTTCTTTGCCGTAAGGACAGCAGCGCTGCGCCTGATATTGAAACATGCAGAAATCAAGTTTATTTAGTGAAAGTGTAGCTTTTTTCAGTTTAATTTTCATATTAATCTATATTGCAATTCTTGTCTTTCCATCCCCAAATTAAAGACCTCTTATAATTAAGACTTTTTGTACCAAGAGTTTTCATGACCTTAAATTTAAACAATTAAACTGAAGACCGTTTTAAGGACCCGCGGAAACACTAAGAACTTTCAACAGTTCAGTGCAAACATTTCTGTCATGCATTTGGCAAAAAGGTTTTGTTGATTGCATTTTACCTTTGAAATTTGAGGCAAATGCAACTCTGGCATCCCCGTTGTTTCTGAGCAGTGGTGTGATGGACAGGGTTTAAATTGGGCCGGGGCCGTCCGAGGCTAAGCCCCGGCACATAGACTCCAGGGCTCAACATTAACGCTTCATTAATACCATACAAGTAACATGATTAAAACATCAATAACCAAAAATAACTAGGTAAGCACCAAAACGCAAGTATTATTCTGATTTTATTACATTTAGAGTAAGTGGCGAACAGTGGATATAGTGTTTATAATGCATCTATTGACAGTATAAGGTTGCGCTGCTGAGGCGAGGTTCACGCAGCCTCTCAAGGAGAAATCAAAACGCGCAACACTAAGAAACTCAGCATACTGAAGTAAAAATTCAAAATTTATATTTAAAATACAGTTAGTTAGGCAACATCACTCACCATTACGACTGTTTAATAGTTCTATAAACAGTTCAATGAGCAAATACAATAATATTAGGTCACTTACATTTTTGGCGGAACCACAGCGCATCTCAAAGCAACCATCAGATTCATTGCAGTGTTTTGAACAAATCGGTTGAGTCAAAGTTTCATTAGCTCATGCATAAACATCTGATGAATCTGCCGTTTGAACGAATCGTTTGAATGAAAGACTCACTCATTAAACACTCACTACTGGCACCTACTGGCATTTTAATTAAGTTTAAAAGTATAAATTTCCACCATTTCTTGTTTGTATATTCAAAATTTTTTTTAAAGAATCTCATAATTTAATGTAGTTGTATTTTTCAGTGTAAATGTCATTATCTATACGTTATCAAATTAAATCAATCACATTATTATAATTGAATTTATAGATCAAATGTAAGATTAGTGGGAAAATGCCCTCTATAAAAGGTAAAGAAAAAAAAATACCTTGGATAAAAATTTAAAAAACATGCAGATTTTTAGCCTATGTCACAGCTGATAGAAAACCAATGACAATATTGCATTAGAATAAATCATCTTTGCAAAAAAACAAAAACACACACACACACAATACATGTATATTTCCATTGTCCTCATTTGTAAGTCACTTTGGATAAAAGTGTCTGCTAAATTACTAAATGTGTATAATTATATATATATATATATATATATATATATATATATATATATATACACACACACACACACGTGGAAGTAGAGTGGCCAATAACCGAGGCAGAGCCGCCCGAGCAGGAAGCCAGGGCGGAGTCAACGGAACTGGAGCCCACCAGGGTGGAGCAGACGGGACTGGAGCCTACCATGGCAGAGCAGAACACCACCAGAGCCAGATAGCAGACCACCACGGTGGCGCAGACAGAACAGGCGGAGCAGAAGACCACCACGCCGGAGCAGATAGAGCAGCAGCAC
Organism: Acrossocheilus fasciatus; assembly: GCA_036784905.1. NCBI lineage: Eukaryota > Metazoa > Chordata > Actinopteri > Cypriniformes > Cyprinidae > Acrossocheilus > Acrossocheilus fasciatus. The sequence goes on from CM071940.1 coordinate 44,120,405, forward strand.
ACCACGACGGATCAGGAACCCACAGCAGAGACTGGGACCTAGGGAAAACTGAGAAACAATGAGGAGAAAGAACATGCACAGACACAAGAACTGATGTGGGGAACATGGGAAGTCTATTAATGTTTTCCATGGTGGAAACTGAGCAGGTAGGCAGTTCACAGTCAGCCACCATGGCTGGGTCAGATCGGGGCGAGAGTTCAGAGATGGCCTCCTCGGCCGGTTTAAAACAAGACGAACGTTCATAAGTGGCCTCTGTAGCCACGACAGGATGGGACGAGGATTCACAGATGGCCTCCTTAGACATGACAGAGAGTTCAGGGACAGCCCTTTTGGCTGCGACAGGACAGGCAGAGAGTTCACAGACGGCCTCCATAGCCGTGACAGGGCAGGACGAGAGTTCAGGGACAGCCCTTTTGGCTGCGACAGGACAGGCAGAGAGTTCACAGACGGCCTCCATAGCTGCGACAGGACAGGATGAGAGTTCAGGGACAGCCCTTTTGGCTGCGACAGGACAGGCAGAGAGTTCACAGACGGCCTCCATAGCCGTGACAGGGCAGGACGAGAGTTCAGGGACAGCCCTTTTGGCTGCGACAGGACAGGCAGAGAGTTCACAGACGGCCTCCATAGCAGTGTCCGGACAGGACGAGAGTTCATTGACAGCCTCCATAGCCGTGACAGGGCAGGACGAGAGTTCATTGACGGATACCGCTGACACCTCTGGAGGTTCCGCGGTGGTTGCCGCCACCTCTGGAGGTTCTACAGTGGTAAACACAGGACACAGGGAGAGTTCAGTAATGGTCTCTTCAACCGCAACACAACAGGCTGAGAGCACATTGCTGGGCGCCACCACCATACGAGGAGCTGAAGTGAGCACCGCCGCTTCGGGAGGTTCTGCAGGATGTACCACCACCTCTGGGAGTTCTGTGGTGGTGTATTCAGCCCAAACACACCAAAATGCAATCCCCATCATGGGAAGCACTTCAGACAGGGAAATCAGTTCAAGAACAGGAGGGCTAGAGTGAGTGAGTTTGGGGATACCAGCTGCGTGTGCAGACACCAGCGGTGAATCCCTCACACTGGATACCAGACTGGGATAATGGAAGTCTGACCTTGATGATCTGGGTGTGTCAGCCCGGACGTGACGTGACGTGACGTGACGTGACTCTGGAAGGTCAGCGGAGACGTGCTGCTGTGACTCTGGACGAACAGCTGTGACGTGCATGGAGAGAAAGTCCATCGCTTAAGTAGGGTGTGTGATCAGTGCAATCAGCTGTGTGCAATGGATGATGGGAAATTGAGTCCAGTGTGATGAGTGCTGTGAGATTCAATGTGGTGAGCGAGTGACCTCTGGTTGTGAATGAACGGAAGTGCAGAGACAGGATTCGTGACAGCAGATTAATTTTCACAGCCTTTTTTGACCATATTTACCAAGGGTGCCGATATTTTTGGCCATGACTGTATATGTATATATATATATATATATATATATATATATATATATATATATATATATTGGGTATTAAAGAGTTGTGCTATACTAACCCCTACAAATACAACTCATTATATACATTATAAACACTTTAAAAGAGACAGGCATGTAGATGTTTGTGAAAGATATTTTCTCTGTTTTGGAGGGATGATCATTTTTAAATCATACTCTATTTATTACATCAGAATCTGTTAATACTCTACTGATCATTTGATCAGTTGCTTATTCATGCAACAATACTTGCTGTTATAGTTTTTATTAATAATCATTGCGGTATAGATGATAACTTTGTCTAGTGCTCTTATGAATGTTTTTTAGCATGACTTTTAACTACAGTAAAATTTAACTACAGTAGTGAACAGGAATGTAACGATCACTCGACTCACAATTCGTTTCGATTAACGATTTTTTTTTTTAACAAAATGAGATTTAAGACAAATTATAAATGAAATGTGTCCTTTTATTATTGCTTGGACAAAATGCTGTACGTTTCATTGTGAGATTGAAATATAACACTATAATAATATACTAATATAGCACTTGCATATTATTGCTCTTTTGTTGGTTTTGATTGCTTCTATTTTCCTCATTTGTACAAAATGTAAATATAATGTAAATGTAAATAGCAAAACTAAATTGAAATTTTAAAACAAACCCCAAATCAAATAAATAAGTATCACAAATAAAAGAAATTTCTTCATATAAACAAAAAATTCCATTTAAAATGAGAGGAAACCACTGCATTTTAATCATGATCCAAACAAAGATTCTGCATACATGCAACATGAGCGGTTTTTAATCTACATTATATTGTATAATTAAAAAATTTGAAGCAAAAACAGAATGGTCTGACTTCAGTTTTGTTAAACTATACATAAAAAATATCTGCATGAAACAGCAGACAAGCTGAATGAGACGCAGATTCACTCTCTGCCGGCAGGTTACGCTTAAAGCGCTGCACTTATGAACTTTAATATGCATTATCAAGAGGCAAGATGAAAAGAAAAAATATAATCTAAACTTTTCTACATGGCCGCAGCAGGCGCAGTGATATTACGCAGCGCCTGAAAGTAGTCCCCAGCTACCGAGCACTACTTTCAGGCGCTGTGTAATATCACTACGCCTGCTGCGGCCATGTTACGGCAGCAAAGTTCCTTGATTATTACGCCGGAATGAGAGTAGTTCCTAATCATATCAGCCTAGAAAATCGCAACTTTTCATTTTCCGCCGATCTTAGTACACGATATAACTACAGAAGAGTCAAGTTTTAAATAGGACAAATATCGAAACTCTTTGATCGTTTTTGAACGCGATGCTACTGGTCTAATCGGATTCAATGATCTATGCTAAGCTATGCTAAAAGTGCTCTCGCCAGACCCGGAGATCGGCTGAATGGATTCAAAAACGGTAAAACTCAACTTATTAACTCTGGGGGAGTTGGAGAATGAGCCTATTTCCAAAAAAAGTGGAGTGTTCCTTTAAGACAAAATAACATTAATTGATAAGTCCAACGCAGGAAGATCATCAAATTTGGGGTAAATAATAAGTGAAGTGACATACGGCCAAGTATGGTGACCCAAACTCGGAATTTGTGCTCTGCATTTAACCCATCCAACGTGCACACACACAGCAGTGAACACACACACACTGTGAACACACACCCGGAGTAGTGGGCAGCCATTTATGCTGCGGCGCCCGGGGAGCAGTTGGGGGTTCGGTGCCTTGCTCAAGGGCACCTCAGTTGTGGTATTGAGGTGGAGAGAGCGCTGGATTAATGCTCAAAGAGATGGCCATTACATGTGTTCCACAAGAGAAATCACAAGCTTCTTTAGATTGACTTTTCCCCCACCCATACAAGACAAAGACTGAGACTGAAATTCTTTAGGAGACATTTTAACCTCTCTCTGGTCTTTACTGAACATGTCCCTATGTCCTACATAGAACTACACAGAGACTTTCTTTTTCATATGCACATGAAATCATCCTAAAAGAACATTGCTAGGCATAACACTATATTATGTATGTAACCACATATTAGACTATCATGTTTTAAGCACATATTATGTATGTCTTTATAATAACTATTGAATGACTTTAAGGTTAGTCGTGTTTGGTATGTATGAGTTTGACATTTCTAGCTCGAAACGTTTCTTTCAATTAATTCTGTGTCAAATGTATCATATTCTGGTTATAGAAATCACATCCAAAAGTATACTTCGCAAGAGTGTGTAAAATTTGGACCATGTGACTGATAACATGCTGATTTATGATGGAAGGAACAACCCTAGCTAAGATAGGCTATTATCTAATTGGTCAAGACACCAGATGGGATGTGTCCAAAAGCCGAGTTTAAAAACTCAGGACACCATCAAATCTGCCCTTTTTCCCTTCTCGTCCTTCTCTCTTCTTCTTCTCACCACCGCGTTTTGACGCTGTTTTAGCGCTCTTTGAGCATGCTCTGGCCTACAGGCCAGTTGCTACTTAACACCACGATGAGAAAAAAAAACACATAGTCTCGTTACATTCTTTATTTTAGTTTATTTTCCGTTGCGAGTTTCGTGTTCTCAGTTTAAGTTTTGCCGCCACGCCTTGTCTCCGAGTTCAACTCGAGCCTGTGACCACCTCAAAACTTCAACCAGACCAACTCCGCATCCTCAGCCAATGCCCAAGACATCCCTTCAACGACTACTGAACTTCCAGCAAATCACCAACTCGGGAAACCCCTTTTCCTGCAACAACGACGACAGAAGGGAATCCCTGTAACACAAAGGCAATGCAAGCAAGTACCTCCAGGTCTAACTGAACTGGCGCATTTAATATAAATTTTAGCCTCATTGAGAAACTCAATGCGAGGGTTAATTAAGTAATTGATGGTTATTCAGGTCTATGTGATAGCACATATTGCTATAAACTTGTGATTTCACTTTCTCATTCTCTAAATTCCTCCTTTCTCTCTTTCTTTAACGTATGAATGTGTGACTGCTTGTGTTCATGTGTTAGATTATTTATATAAACCTAAGACATAAACTAAAGTCGTATTTATATTTAAAAGAGAAGTATCTTGTGTTTTGTGCTTACAAGTTCAAGTCAAGTCAAGTCAAGTTGAGCTTTATTGTCATTCCGCTACATGCGGGGGCATACGGTGGAACGAAATGTCGTGCCTCACAGGACCACGGTGCTACATAAATACAGGAATACAGCAGTGCAGTAAAACAATATAAACCTATACACAACTATCCTACTGATAGATTTGACTATAAAATATGCTATATATAAAAGAATTTTTTACCTGTACATAAACTAAAAAATACAAACAATACAAACTATACGAGTGCTTCAGATAAATACTGTACATGTGCGAAGAGAAAAATTGTGAGTCAGCAGCTGGCTGGGGAATAGTGCAGGATGATTTGTAGTGCATGAGCATGTAAACATATACATATATTACTTTTGTGGGATTTGTATACACACATCAGTGTGTGTGAAAAGTGACTAGTGCGCATAGAGGAGGAGAGTGTGCTACTACAGGTGGTTTGTATAGGCCCACTCACCTGCGTGTAGCACACTTCGATTGCACAAAAAAAGAGTTCCATAAGTTTCAGATGGTCCATGTTTCAGGAGGTAGGGGGTTTGTATGGGGGTTCAGAGAGGGGCGGGGTGATTTGAGTTCAGGGCTCTCACAGCCTGGGGGAAGAAGCTGTTGAGCAGTCTGGCAGAGCGGGCACTGATGCTCTGGTACCGTCTTCCTGATGGTAGGAGCTGAAAGAGACTGTGGGAGGGATGTGTGGAGTCCTTCACGATACTATTGGCTTTGCTGGAGCATCGTGTAAGGAAAATGTCCAGGATGGAGGGGAGAGGGGCACCGATGATCCTTGCAGCTGTGTTCACTGTCCGCTGGAGGGTCTTGCGGTCTGCTGCGGTACAGTTCCCGTACCAGACAGTGATGCAGCTGGTCAGCACACTCTCAATGGTGCCCCTGTAGAAAGTGGTGAGGATGGGTGGAGGGAGACTTGCTCTTTTCAGCCGGCGGAGGAAGTGTAGGGGCTGTTGTGCCTTCTTGGAGAGTGACATGGTGTTGGTGGTCCAGGTGAGATCCTCTGTGATGTGCACCCCCAGGAATTTAGTGCTGCTGACTCTCTCCACAGGCGAGCTGTCGATGGTCAGTGGGGGGTGATCACCGGAGTTCCTTCTGAAGTCCATCACAACCTCCTTTGTCTTACTCACATTGAGGGACAGGTTGTTAGCGCCACACCATTCAGCCAGCTGTGCCACTTCCTCTCTGTAGTGCGTTTCATCGTTGTTGCTGATGAGACCTACCACTGTTGTGTCGTCAGCAAACTTGATGATGTGGTTGGAGCTGGACTTGGCAGTGCAGTCGTGGGTCAGCAGTGTGAAGAGCAGCGGGCTGAGCAAACAGCCTTGTGGGGAACCTGTGCTCAGTGTGGTAGTGCTCGAGGTGTTGTGGCCGACACGGACTGACTGAGGTCTTCTGGTTAGAAAGTCCAGGATCCAATTACAGAGGGAGTTGTTAAGGCCCAGCAGGTTTAGTTTATTTATGAGCTGTTGTGGAATTATTGTGTTGAATGCTGAGCTGAAGTCAATGAACAGCATTCTAACATAAGAGTCTTTGTTTTCTAGGTGGGTAAGAGCCAGGTGGAGGGTGGAGGAGATTGCATCGTCTGTAGAGCGGTTTGGACGGTATGCAAACTGGAGCGGGTCAAGTGTGTTGGGGAGGCTGGTTTTGATGTTGTGCATGACTAACCTCTCAAAGCACTTCATTATGATTGGAGTCAGTGCTATGGGACGGTAGTCATTTAGACAGGACACAGGTGATTTTTTTGGTACCGGTATGATTGTTGTGGATTTGAGACATGTGGGGACAACTGCCTGGCTCAGCGAGGTGTTGAAGATATCTGTTAGGACATCTGTCAGCTGTACAGCACAGTCTTTCAGTACACGGCCAGGTATGTTGTCGGGACCCGCAGCCTTGCGTGGGTTGATCTTAGATAGGGTCTTCCTTACGTCGGCTGGAGACAGACAGAGCGCCTGCTCGTTGGGAAGTGTGGGCAGTTTTTGTGCAGGTGTGTCATTCTGCATTTCAAACCGTGAGTAAAAGTGGTTGAGTGTATCTGGGAGGGATGTGTCATCATCACAGGCCTGTGGCGGGGGCTTGTAGTCTGTGATGGTCTGAATGGCTTTCCACAGACTCCGTGTGTCTTTGCTGTCTGTGAAGTGGTTATTGATTTTTTTGAGCATATGACCGTTTTCCATTTTTGATGCTGCGGGACAGATTGGCTCTTGCTGTTTTGAGGGCTGCTTTATCTCCTGATCTGAATGCTTCATCTCTGGTCTTTAGCAGCCCGCGAACCTCTGCTGTCATCCATGGCTTCTGGTTGGCACGTGTGGTGATGGTCTTGGTGACTGTCACATCATCAGTGCACTTTTTGATGTAAGCAGTCACAGTTTCAGTGTACTCCTGCAGGTCTGTGTGGTTGTTGTAGGTGGCCGCCTCTTTAAACATGTTCCAGTCTGTGTCCTGGAAGCAGTCCTGCAGTGCTGAGGTGGCATTTTCTGGCCATACCGTGATTTGCTTTTGAACCGGTTTGGTGAGTTTCAGAAGTGGTCTGTATGCTGGGATTAGCATAACAGAGATGTGGTCCGAGTGCCCGAGGTGGGGGCAGGGTTCAGCTTTGTAAGCGTTCTTTTCTGTAGTGTAAACAAAGTCCAGTGTGTTATTTCCCCTTGTTGCAAAGTTCACATGTTGGTAGAACTTTGGCAAAACTGTATTTAAGTTTGTGTGATTAAAGTCACCGGCTATGATGAAAAAGCCGTCTGGGTTTTTTGTTTGTTATTCGCTGATGGCGCTGTACAGTTCGCGAAGCGCGTCCTTAGCGTTTGCACACGGGGGGATGTAAACCGCGACAATAACAATGGCCGTGAACTCCCGCGGCAGATAGAACGGTCGGCACTTCACAAACATAAACTCCACCAGCGATGAACAGTGTTTTGATACTAACGCAGCATTGTTACACCATTCTTTGTTGATATACACACACAAGCCCCCGCCGCGAGTCTTACCAGACAGTGATGAATCTCTGTCCGCTCGGTAGCAGTTTAGCCCGTGCAGCTGAATGGCGGAGTCTGGGATGTTGTCGTTTAGCCATGTTTCAGTGAAAACAGACACACAACAGTCCCTTGCCTCGTGCTGTGTAGACCGACTGAGTTGAATTAGGTCCAGTTTGTTTTCCAGAGAGCGAACGTTTGAGAGCATGAGTGTTGGAAGAGCCGGTCTTGTGGGGTTAGCCCTTAGCCTGGCTCATATACCTCCGCGCTTACCGCGCTTCCGTCCTCTTCTCACACCGCTTGCGACGCCGCCTTGTGCGGGTAGCGTCAGTAGGCGAGGCCGCGGTCTCAAGGTCCGGCTTCAGCAGTAAACAAAGGCCTCGAAGCTTCTCAGTAGGGTTAGGAGAGTTTGTGTTTGTATGTGTTGTTGATATCCAAAAGGCTTTGGCGATCATAGATGTATTCCGGAGTGATCTCCCGATGAATTGGCGGTAAATTGACATTGTTTGGAGACGAACAGATGACATTAAAAGACATAAAAGCACCGTTTTTGGGACCCGGAGAGGCCGCAGCGTCTGACCGCAGCGTCTGACCGCGCCGCCATCTTGGATTGATTTCTTAATCTGCCGATCTTGTTACTGTGCTTATTAATAGTGTTTTCACTATATTTTGGATTTGAATATCCAGTGCAGAAGTAATGTTATACGACTCGATCAGTGAATCGCTGCCGACTCAGTGATCAGCCGCAAAACAGTGATTCTGTTCAAATTCCCTATAAAATCATAAATGATTCCCTTTGAGCTAAATTAAATTAAATTTATGTATCAAACCCTACAGGTTTGAGGTGAATGTGTAACTGTTAGTCACCGCACCAGTCTGAACATTTACTGTACTTCGCAATCACAGATCGTAGCCTACGTCTGGGAATATATGACCCAAATAAGAATTTTCACCGTATATTGTCATCTGAACAATTAAGTAACAACTCTGCCATATTTGTTCTGACCAGCTGAGGAAAAAAGCATTACAATAAATTGCGCTACCAATGGTGATTTAATCTAACGATCGGTTAGCTCATATCACATTAAACCAGGCAAATTATTATTATTGTTATACTTTATTCTCAAATTATTAATGTTAACAACATCAGCATTGCGTGACTATGAGTATAGTGTGTATTAGCTTGTAGATTTCAGTTTCTGTACAGTCTAATCTAATTGTCATGCCATTCGAATTTCATATTTAGAAATTCTCTTAACCCAAAAAGCAAACTATGCTCCCTTCAAACTGGTTTTCTTTAAAATACAAATCTTGTGTAATCACAGGCTATCTGTAATCAGAAGCATATTTAAAACTGTAATGTAATTTAATTTCATTCACATGTGTTTCATAAACACAATATTTCTGGATCACAATCCACCATCAAAATGACACATTTAATTATTCCAGCTGCTGTGAGAAAAGGCTATAAACGATTTGCCACCTGCAGGATCCTCACATGCGATAGCCTAGTAGCCGGGACAACTTTATGTTTACAGACGTGATGTTATGACGCAGTGCCATGCTTGAATTTCCTGCGAAAACCTACCCGTACCACTCAAATTAGAAAACATTATTATAAGCTAACCGTTGTGAACCAGGCAATAGTTGTGAACACTGTCTGGTTATGTACTTGCTCAAATATTGATTTCAGATCATTTTTAACCAAAAAAAGTTACGGACTGCAGCTTTAAGTGCCGACAATGCAGTGTTGCCAGATATTGCTATAAAAACAAATAAAAACTGAAAACTAAATAAACCAGAATTATTTCAAATCTTTTGCAAATAAGATAAGATAAAGATATTGCTGTCCCAAAACTGCAGCTTCCCACTTTATAAACTTTCTGAAGTGTCAAATTAAGTGGAAAAGACAAGTCCAAAAACGCTTAAAATAGGGCTGCACCCGCACTCTCACTTACATCTCTCTCAAGCCTTGTTAATTTTGGCAGCGTCTTGCGGCGATTATTTTCATACCATGGACGAAGCTACGAGAATGCTTTTTGTATGCAAAGAAAACAAAAATAACAATTTGATTCAACAATTCGTCTCCTCCGCGTCACCATAGTGCCATTTTGGAGAGTATCCACTGAACGCAATTCAAATGCTGTTCTGTATCAGCCGCACCACACGGATACGTTGTTTTCATTAAAATCAATGCGTAAATAAACGGAGAAAATGCATACGCTGTTTGCATTCAGTGGATACTCTCCAAAATGGCGCTACGGTGACAAGGAAGAGACAATTTGTTGAATAAAGTTGTTATTTTTGTTTTCTTTGCATACAAAAATATTCTCGAAGCTTTGTAAAATTGCGGTTGAACCCCTGATGTCACATGGATTATTTTAACGATCTCCTTGCTACGTTTCTGGACGTTGATCGTGTTAATTACATTGCTGTAAATGGGAGGGTCAGAGAGCTCTCAGAATGCATTAACAATATCCTAATTTGTGTTCCGAAGATGAACGAAGGTATTACAGGTTTGGAACGATATGAGATTTTCATTTCGGGGTGGAGTAACCCTTTAAGGAAATATGATGCATTATCTGTGACTAGTGCCCACACTAGGGTGACCACCTGGCAATAGATCTGTTGCGGGACAGTAGATGTGATTTTGCGGGACAATGCGGGACACGTGTAAAACAGATACATTTACTACTGTTATGCTATTTAAATACTGATTTAGATTACGTCCGTTGTCTTATGCAACATTTTATGTTTCTACCGGTGGATACCCACACTCCAGGTTGCTTCTGGCAACATATCCAGGAGAGAGTATAAGTTTTGAGCGCGCACACGTAGGCCTAATGTAAACACGTAGAGCACATCTGTTTTGTGTGAGAGTGAAGAGAATTCTGCAGCGGAGACATTTGTTGCACTCTCGCATTACAATAATGCATTCTGGACACTTGTCATTAAAATAACCCCATAGAAACCACCTCAAACGAACTATTAAAATGAGAAGAAAGTCGTATCTGAAAGCTGCAATTGCGGGGTTTTTTTTATTATTTTTATTTATTTTTTAATTAAAGGAGAATATCGTGTTTTTCCATGTGCGCTCGACCATTTCCGTTGGTGGTGCTCGAGCACTTGATGAGGTCCGCACATCCTTTGCGCCGTCCACCCAGTCGTCATCAGCGGAAAACCCCCTCTCTACCACTGCGTCGGTTGGTTATTTTCACAGCTAGAACATGATGGCTGCGCAAATGAATTTTTAAATGCCAGTCACAGTTTTTAATGTATTTCTTATTTTGGTATTTTAGTTTCTGGGATGCAAAAAAAAAAAAATACAGAATACATAATTGAAATGCAGGACGCAGCTTACGTCTTGCGGGACGCGGGACAAAGCTCCCAATTTCGGGACTGTCCTGCAAAATGCGGGACGGGTGGTCACCCTAGCCCACACATCATTGAGGTCTAGATTGTTTCTGTGCAGGGTCCCCAGTATTGCCTGGGAAAATGTTGCAGATCTCCATAAAAATGAGATGTGTGAGAAAGAAGTGGCCTTCAACACCTGAAATAAATGAACTAAAATAACTAATTTAGTGAATTTGAATTATACAATTAGGTTTGCCAATTATAACCAAACATAAAATATTACTGAATAATTATGTATTTAATTATGTTTGAAACACTAGTCAGTCTCTCTTTGATCCATCGTCACTGAAACACCATCTCTCGCTAAAACACCTAGAACCGTCATGACGTTCTGATGTTTGCTTTTCATGCACATTCTTACACCGTGTTTACTCCATACGTGACAGTTGTAGTGTCGTACTGCAACAGCTAAAGTCTGTCTACACTGGATGTGCCAAAGCGACCGTTAAAAATCATTTTAACTTTGTGTCAGTACGTCATAAACAGAACGAGGCATCAGTTTACTGTCGGGGATTTGTCGTGTCGCACAGCACCGCATCCAGTGTAGACGGCATCACTGATTATAATGGGTTCTATAGTATTTTGTTGCGACGTGCCGCTCGCCACCGGTGTAGACACGATGTCAGTTTATGAAGAATAAAGAAGGGAAAAGTTAATCTTCTGAAAAAAAGCAGCAATATCCTCTCAGGTAAAAGTTATTAGAACCGTGTCTAGGTACAAGCTAGCCATCACATTGCTCTGACCTTATCAGCCCATTTTTATCTTATTATTTGATTCGCTCGTTGCTTATTAATTTTAGCCCCTTCTGAAAAAAGAGCAATCTTGATAACACCATGTTGAGCAACTATAGATCAATATCAAATCTTCCTTTCATAGGTAAGATTATTGAAAAGGTAGTTTTTAATCAGCTGAACAACTACTCAAATGGATACCTGGACAATTTTCAATCTGGTTTCCGAGCACATCACAGCACAGAGACAGCACCCATTATGATAATAGATGATATTTGCTTTAATTCTGATCCTGGCAAAATATCAAGATCAAGATAAACTAGATCTTAGTGCTGCGTTTGACACTGTCGATCATAACATACTTCTAGAGAGACTGGTAAACTGGGTCTGGCTTTCTGGGGTGGTACTCAAATGGTTCAGGTCATTATGTGAGTATAGGAAAGCATAAGTCTAAGTGGACGTCCATGACATGCGGAGTCCCACAAGGCTCAATTCTTGCACCACTCTTGTTTAGCCTGTATATGCTCCCACTAAGTCAAATAATGAGAAAAAAACAAATTGCCTATCACAGCTATGCTGATGATACCCAGATTTACCTAGCCATATCTCCAAATGACTATAGCCCCATTGACTCCCTCTGCCAGTGCATTGATGAAATTAACAGTTGGATGTGCCAGAACTTTCTTCAGTTAAACTGAAGTCATTGCATTTGGAAACAAAAATGAAGTTCTCAAGGTGAATGCATACCTTGACTCTAGGGGTCAATCAAGTCAAAAATCTTGGTGTGATTCTGGAGACAGACCTTAGTTTTAGTAGTCATGTCAAAGCAGTAACTAAATCAGCATACTATCATCTCAAAAACATTGCAAGAATTAGATGTTTTGTTTCCAGTCAAGACTTGGAGAAACTTGTTCATGACTTTATCACCAACAGGGTGGACTATTGCAATGGTCTCCTCACTGGCCTTCCAAAGAAGACCATTAGACAGCTGCAGCTCATCCAGAACGCTGCTGCCAGGATTCTGACTAGAACCAGAAAATCTGAGCATATCAGACCAGTCCTCAGGTCCTTACACTGGCTTCCAGTTACATTCAGGATTGATTTTAACGTACTTTTACTCGTTTATAAATCACTCAGTGGCCTAGGACCTAAATAAATTGCAGATATGCTCACTGAATATAAACCTAACAGACCACTCAGATCATTAGGATCGAGTCAGTTAGAAATACCAAGGGTTCACACAAAACAAGGGGAGTCCGCTTTTAGCTATTATGCCACCCACAGTTGGAACCAGCTTCCAGAAGAGATCAGATGTGCCAAAACATTAGCCACATTTAAATCCACTCAAAACTCATTCGTTTAGCTGTGCATTTGTTGAATGAGCACTGTGCTACGTCTGAACTAATTGCACTGTATTTAATGTATAATTAAATCAATTTTTATATAATTTCCTTGTTTTTATTGTTGTACTTATTATTATTATTATTATTATTTTTAATTCCTAGTTTTTATTGTTGTGATTTATTATTTTTTAACGACTATTTCACTTCCTTTTATTCAATTCAATTCAATTCAAGTTTATTTGTATAGCGCTTTTTACGATACATATCGTAAATATTTATATATTGTAGAAACTTAATATATTTATCTTATGGCAAAATTTGGTAATTCTGTATATTGTCTGAGGGTTGGCATCCTCTGAGGACCTCTGAGGGGTTGGCATCATCTCTTCTCTGGTGTTTGGTCATCTCAGATCATTTAAGGGTTGGATCCAGACTGAAGCTTCTGTAAATTTATGTAAAGCACTTTGAATTACCACTGTGTATGAAATGTGCTATATAAATAAACTTGCCTTGCCTTATGACAAAAACAGCTAACCACTCACAATGAGCTAGTCTTCGGGAAAAAATATTTTATTCGCTTACATCAGAAACAGCGAATCTCTTTAAAAACTGGCTGTTGTTCTCAATACATTGCATTGTTAAAATACGGAAACGTTTTACCCACCAACAGAAACTTTTACATATACTCACCAATGCAGATTTTTACTCACATCTGGCACTTAACGAGTGTTAATTTTAGGCCCTGGTTAGTTTGCTGCGAGTAAGAGATGAGGAGGAGTGCAAAAATAAAACCCCACCCTCTATTCAATATTCCGTTTCAGTTGGAAATACGTAACCATATTGAAATACAGTTGGCAGCAACTTCCAGTTCATGTGGACTTTAAGCAACTAGAGAGTATACAGTTTCAATTTTTTGATTCGTTTCAGTCTTTTTGAATGGAAGTTCCCCAAACCGGAAGTGCCACCCATAATGTAAAATGTGTAACACTTTAGAATACCGTTTCTTACTTACTGCATAACTAATGGGTAATTATTCATTAACTTAACTCACTACTGTTAACTACTAAGGAAGATGTATTAACTAGTCAGTATGTAATACAATTTTATGATTGTTTTAAGTAACAGTTAGATAATCAATAACTAATGTATTCTGTCATACCTCCTGAAGAACTACTATTAATTACTAGTTAAATCTACTACTTAAGGTTCAAGAAAAATAACTACTAATGAACAGTCATACACACTTACATTGAGTTGTGACTCTTTCATATAAATATTATTAGCAGTAGTAGTAGTATGAAAATGCAATATTAATAAATGCAATAAATTTTATAGAGGTTTTGCCTGTGTAGTGAATTGTTTTGTGAGTGTTTTGTAAGAAATCAGCTTCCGATAGGAACCCCACCACCACTCCAGTGCCATGCGATAACTTACCTTAGTTTTTATATACAGTACTGTATGTGTACTGTATGCCTCCTCAGCATATACCACATTACCATTAATTCAATTCCTGTATGTAAGGCAAGGACTGAGGGAAAGTGAAAATACAGGTAACCGATTAGTAATTAATAAAGAATTATCAAATAATTCTGCAGGACTTATTTCGAACTTGAAACAGTAGGCCTATTCTAAAGTGAAAATATTGGGAACCCATTAGTAATTAATCCATAATTATCAAATAGTTAAGACAAGACAGCGGAGTTGGGGTTCCTTTCCGAAGCAGATTTCCTACAGAACATGCGCACAAAGCAATTATTTACCCTACAGGCAAAAACTTACGTATAATTATAGTAATGAGTCCTTTTGGGTGTGCAGCAAACAAAATGCATATTTCATTTCCATTATAGGCTAATAATAGAAGTAGTGGACCATAACAGAGTTGCTACTGTAGTAGTACTTTGTACTTGTCCTTTTACTCAAGCAATTTTGAAAATGAATAGGTCTACTTATAATTTTACTAGAGTAATATTTTATTGGGGTATCTGTACTTTTACTCAAGTACTTGATTTGTGGGCCCCAGCCTGATTATTAAAGTGACTATTTGTGTTCAGTAGTAGTTATTTCATAGTTATTTTTCTTGAACCTTAGTAGTAGTTCTTCAGGAGGTATGACAGAATACATTAGTTATTGATTAGCTAACTGTCATAAAATGAATAATGAAGCCTTTTTTTTTTAAAACCACACATGTGAATATCTGCTAAAATGCAGTTCATTGCTGTGATCAAAGCTGAATTTTCAACATCATTACTCCAGTCTTCAGTGTCACATGATCCTTCAGAAATCATTCTAATATGCTGATTTGCTGCTTAAGAAACATTTCTGATTATTATCAATGTTTAAAACTGATGTGCTGTTAAATATTTTTGTGGAAACCGTGATTCATTCTTTTTTCAGGATTCACAGATGAATAGAAAGTTCAAAAGAACAGCATTTATTTGAAAAAGAAATAGTTTGTAACATTATAAATGTCTATACTGGAACTTTTGATCAATTTATTGCATCCTTGATGAATAAAATTATAAAGTTCTTAAAGAAAAAACTGCCCCTAAAGTTTTGAAGGGTAGTGTAGATTGTAGATTATGGTTTGGTTTGTCACTCGATCTCTAGGATTGTTTTTCTCAGTTTATTTATTTTTTTGGCTACTTTAATAACCAAATCTTGTTAAATATTAGCTCGTTTGTGTATGCAAATAGTTTGACAGTTTTTGACTGTGTTTGTCCATGTGACGGAGCGGTGCAATTTTGAGACCCAAGCCCTAACTTTTACTAGTATGAAAATCCGACTACGCCACCCTAGGAATTATCCCCAGGGAAATACTCAAACAACCCAAAAATTGTTTGATAAAGGGGTTCAGCTCCCTCAAAGAATTAGTTAGGCAGGAGATGTGGGTAAAGTATAAAAATATAAATGTTTCTAAATACAAAATGTTTTAAAATAGACACTAAAATCAACAGGAAAAACTGGAAACCCCACTTCAAACAAAAGAAAGCAAATTAAAACAGAAAAAAATATTATTAATACAAACCAACTTTGTATAACTGTAACAATTATATGTAAAAAAAACAAAACAAAAAAAAAAAACTATACCAGCAGGGCTGAGGCTCCCAACAGCAGGAAACAAAATAGAGTTTGGTTTTAAAAGGGCACACTTCCACGCTTACACCACTGTGCACTCCGATCACACTACCATACACTCCATGTTACACAGCACACAATAAACAAGAACCACCACCACAAGGAGGAAGATCCATTCACCTGTGAATAAAACTATAACAACTGACTTAAGCCAACATGCAATATGGACATCAATTAACTGATAAAGCAACTCCTCACAAAAGTGGGTATCAATGCCAAACAGAAACAAGGAGGGAGAAACAATAAAATGCTAGAGAAATCAAATAGTTTGTCACTTGAGATGATTACTGTTACGGGGCTGACGAGTCGTGAGACATGCGGATCCATAGGCAAGCTTTTATTGATCAGAGACGTGGTCATAACAGGCAGGGTCGAACAATGGCAGACAGGTATATATGGGTCAGGCGACAGCGAAGAGAGGTAATCCAAAACGTGAGCGATAGTCCAGGCAGGGGAAAACACAAAGGCAAGGCAAGGCAAGACTAGACTAGACTAGGGAAACTAATGCCGAGTTCACACTGCACGATTTTCAAACTCGTCGGATCGCTGTTGTTTTCACACTGTGTGACTATCTGGGGTATCATTCAGTCGCTGCTGTGTTCAGATTGCACGATGGATCGGCGGCAGGGGCTTTCACATTGCACGATTTCACAATAGGAAGAATCGCCGACAACTCTGTCTGATCCGCAAACTACGTTTCACAACAAAACCCACGCGAGAAGTGATAAGGAAATAACACGAGAACCTGTGTGCGTCAGACCGTTGTTCTCGAGCGAGACTGGAAGTATTTAAAAAATATAGCCAGCAAATTGTCTGTGTGCTGATTTACAGCTACAAAAAGAAAAACTGTGTTGTGCAAAGAGTGGTAAATAATAATTTTGCAGTAACTGTTAAGCTGATGTTGCGGCTGGTCAAGCGTTTGTGCTTGTTTCTGTATGATATAATTGTACTAAAATACTGATATGGTCCATAACTCCTCACTGAACTTCCCTCTGCCCTGTATCTTTGTCTCTCATTGGCTGAAGGTCATCGCCATGTAGTTTTCAGTCAGAAATCATTGCACACAGCAGGATTGTGAATCGCCGACAGCTCCAGATATTTAGCATGCCAAATATTTCACAGGCGTCGGCGACGTGTCGGCGATTCCCTCATATCGCGTCTTTGATCATTCACACTGTGCGATTGTCATTCACATGAACGAGCTCCGATTTGCCTCCGATATAGGGCATTTGTCGGCCATTTATCAAAACCTGTCGGCGAGTGAAAAATCGGGCTAAAATCGTGCAGTGTGAACTCGGCATAACAGGGCTCTGTAGGGCAGTGAAAATGCATACAATACTTGGCAGTGAGGCAGAGAAAGTCCATGGCTTATAAAGCGTGTCTAATGGGTTTCAGCTGTAATCAGTGCAATGTGTAATCTGTGACAGCTGTGTGATCTGTGCGGTGGATGATGGGAAATGTAGTAGATTGTGAAGTGCAACAGTAATGTGATCAGTGCAATGAATGCTGTGGTGAGTGAGTGACCTCTGGTGGTGAGTGAATGGAAGTTCACAGACCACATTCGTGACAATTACAGAGCAACTTTGAATCAGATGTAAATTGTCATATGCAAGTCAAGTTGCATTAATAAATGATTGACCATATGCAAATAAAACTGCAAACAAAACAAATTAACAACCGGAATAAAGGGAAAAAAACAAATCAACCAAACAAACTTTACTTCCCCAGAAGGCAAAAGAAAAGAAAAAGGTTTGTGTCAAACAAAGAAATGGGAGACAGAGCACAGTTTTTATCTCTTATAAAGATGAAAAGTGATGGTCATATCTCCATAAAAGGGCACAAATGTGAAATGGGGCACTAAGACGGCATGACAAGACAGACACAAGCAGTCCCCTTCACACTGCACGACTTTAGCCCCGATTTTCACTCGCCGACAGGTTTTGTGAAATCGCAGACAAATGCCCGAAATTGAAGGCAAATCGGTGCTCGTTCACACAAGTGACAATCACGCAGTGTGAATTATCAAAGACGCAATTTGAGAGAACGCTAGCCCCCCGTCAAATATTTGGCATGCTAAATATCTGGAGCTGTCGGTGATTCAAAATCCTGCTGTGTGAAATGAGTTCTGACTGAAACATACATCGGCGATGACCTACAGCCAATGAGAGAGCAAGATACAGGGCAGCAGGAAGTTCGGGGAGGAGTTATATGAAACGAAGTTTGCAGACCAGTGTTGCCAAGTCTGTGGTTGTCGCGGGTTGTTTTTCATGTCCGTGGGTTGAAGCGACCCCAATGCGAATTGTCCCAGGAGAACCCCTCCAAAAATTTTACCCCCGAATGCTATTTTTACCGGGGGACCCCCCCTCAAAACGCAATTGTACTAAGTCGTGCAGTGTAAAAACAACGGTAATCCGACGACTTTGAAAATTGTGCAGTGTGAACTCTGCATTAAATAATGTAGACGACAGAGTCTGCGCGGCAGTATAAACAGCAGCACTTTAGCAGCGCGAAGACAACAGCAAACAATCACGGCACAGAACGAGAGGGAGAATCCTGCAGCAAATACAAAAGGAGACATTATTAATCATCATGTTGTCCCCCGCTCCCAATTATAATTGTGTTTAAAACACTTACCGTTAGGATATCACGTAGCTAGAACAAGTTTAAATCACAGTCATGTCCACCGATAGCACAATGGGATACAGGAAATCATGCCTATTTAGCATGCGACAAAATGTTAACCCCACATAAACAAACATACTAGCACAATACGAGCTCTTAAATACACATACCTGAAAGGTGAACAGTCATCAAATCCACTAAAGCTGCACCGAAAGGGCACCAGAGCAAAAAGACGAGCTATAATTCACAAAAATTCACTTTAAAGTTATGCACACCCAACCAATTTTAAAATAACCACCTGTTAAAGCATAGTGTGCTTACCTGCAACCACTTTCAACACAGACAAAAATAGGCAACAGCCAATCAGCCTTTAAATTGAAGACACTACTGTTGGAAACTTTTATTCCTCTTGTCGAAGCAGAGACCAGGAGACGTTGGGATATCTTTCATACAGAAGTTACTCTTTATTGAGAACTCGCTGTGCGTCGCTGTAGTCATCCAAGTCTCACTAAAGCAGTGATACATTGTAATTTATATACATTTAGGGGGCAGTGCTTAGGAATGGAAACAAAGCACCTGGGTGACGACCTTAAACAAAGCATGCAAATGAAGTATTCAGGTATAGCATCTTGCCCCATTTAACCACTCCTAATCCAATCAGCATAACTGCCCAAAGACTGAGGCAGGGGCATCAAGAGCAATTACAAACAAAAGGCAAGAGTCTCCGTCGTCTGGCTCATTTCACTTACAATAAGAGAACAGGAACTGACAACTTCTTGCTACAAACTTTGTATAATCACAGTCGTTCATCTGATGTCACCATCTTCACCATAAATGCTAAATACAATGTATATAACTTCTTCCGTTTGTACACTATTACAACCTAAAGTAAACATTTAAATAAATTTGTAATCCCACACTACTCACGGATCAATCACCTCCCGTTACATCCAGAAAGTCTGGTCCTGATTCACAGGAACGCTCATCCCACTTTAGATTTCAGTCTTCTGCTTGATGACCATGTTGGATGAAACCAATGACACATGAATAATTATCTGTATTATTAATATGTTAATGTTTTCATCCAACATGATCATTATGTAGAACAATATTTTATGTTTCCATTATAATTCAGACTATTCTTTTAATTATTAGCAGCAATATCAAGGTGAGTTGAATTGAAAATGCTAATTGAATGTGATTCAACAAAACCTGGTTGTTTGACTTGTTTCCACAGGGTTTTTATTGATTGAGGAAATGGCACATGGACAAAAAGGTAAGAATCCTTCAGTGTCTAAACACTTTTGTTCTGTTTTGTCTGTTAAATGGGCAGATATAAAAGTACTTAGAAATTTAGCCCCGTAATGCAGTTTGATGCCCAGTTTATAGTTCCTGATACCAGATAGACCAAAGTAAAATAAACTTATTTAACTTAATAATTTTTCATGTTAGATTATACTGCTCTTTGTTTAATATAACATACCAAGCCCATCATGATATATAGGCCAAGATTAGAAATATATTGAATAACAAATGTTGGATATTTAAAATAAAATTTAAAAAAATGCTCACTATCATTCTTTTACCCTTACGTTTTAAATATCTGTTGTTGTTTTGCACCCTTAATTTCTGACCCTGTGGTGGACGTGTAGCTGATGATGAGTAAGAAAGATTAGTTTGGTAAATGTCTTCTGCAGTGGTAGATGATTTCTTATTGGCCTTTATTGATGATTTTTTTTTCAGAGAATATAGCACTATGGGGCAAAACTACTCAGTCATCAATTTACGCAGGAGCTTATCCTGAATTGGCTCTTGATGGATTGTTGACCACCTGGACCCACACTAACTCTGAAACCAACCCATGGTGGAGAGTGGATCTACTGAAGGTATACAGAGTGAACAGAGTGACCATCACTAATAGACCGACCTTTGCTTACAGGATTAACGGAGCGGTGATTCGTATCGGGAACTTTCTTGACATTTACAGCAACACCATGTGAGGATTTCTTTCTTTTGATTTGATTTCTGTGGCTGAAGTGAAGAATGAACAGAAACAGATAACAGATGATCTTTCTGTCTGTAGATGTGGTGTAATTTCTACTCTTGCATCCGGTGCCACGGCCACTTTCTCATGCGGTGGGATGGTGGGTCGTTATATGGTTGTTCATATTCCTGGAAACCAGAAGATGCTTAGTATTGTTGAAGCTGGAGTCTACGGGTATTTGGCAGGTAATTTGTTTTTGTGGAGCACTTTATTGAATGTAATAAATACTTTTTTACTAACTTACTTTAAACTCATAGTTCCCCAGAAATCACGCTCATGTCTTTCCAAATCAGTATGACAGTATTCATGCTTTACTGGCGTCTTATGTACAGATGATTCTGATAAACGTGGGGCTTGAGCATATAACAGGGATGCAAACTCATCATGGGTGAAAAAGGTGACAAAGACGTGCCACCAACAGCCTAGAAGGGTTAATTATTGAAATACTTAACTACAAATTAAGTTACTTTTTAATGGTATACATTAAATAATAATCCATTAAATATTTAGACACTTTTTAGATTTAATATAAAAACTAAAGCTTTGAAACATTGCCCTTAAAGGGACTCATCTTTAAGTTGCTTTAAGCTTTATCTTTAACTGCCCTGCTGAAAAAAACAATAGAACCCTGCCCAAAACACAATACAAAATGTAATGGATTTAATGATTATAATGGGAATTGTATTGGTTTTAATGATTATAATGGGAATTGTATTGGTTTTAATGGAAACTATAATGGTGTCTACTGGTATGTGATGGATTCTATTGGTGGGATGTTAAATCCTATTGGACAAATGCCCAAAACACACAATAAAAAGGAATTTTGTAATGGTTTTACTGGAAAAAGCTAATGGTTTATAATGGCCAAGGAACTTTGCTGCCGTAACATGGCCGCAGCAGGCGCAGTGATATTACGCAGTGCCTGAAAGTAGTCCCCAGCTATATTATAACTAGTTACCTAGCTGGGGACTACTTTCAGGCGCTGCGTAATATCACTGCGCCTGCTGCGGCCATGGTACGGCAGCAAAGTTCCTTGATTATTACGCCGGACTGGGAGTATAGTTTCTAATCATATATGCCTAGAAAATCGCAACTTTTCATTTTCCGCCGGTCTTAGTACACGATATAACTACAGAAGAGTCAAGTTTTAAATAGGAAAACTATCGAAACTCTTTGATCATTTTTGAACGCGATGCTACTGGTCTAATCGGATTCAATGATCTATGCTAAGCTATGCTAAAAGTGCTATCGCCAGACCCGGAGATCGGCTGAATGGATTCAAAAACGGTAAAACTCAACTTATTAACTCTGGGGGAGTTGGAGAAGGAGCCTATTTCCAAAAAAAGTGGTGTTCCTTTAATGCACAGCTCTATTTTGACATCGGCTTGTCAGATAATTCATTCCCAGCTAACATAAGATCAGCGGTTCACTGGCGTTTTGTTCATCATTATTCCAGCAGACCACCAGCGGCTCGTCAGCGGTTTATAATTACTTTATAATTACTGTTTGCTGACGGTCCACGGTCTGTCCGTGGTTCATAATCAGTTCGATTACGCTAACAAAAATGTCCTTGCGCACAATAATGGATCAAAAACAATGTACAATCACAACTGCAAATTTATTTTCAGTGAACAGATTAAACATACAAATGCATTTAAAATATATTTATCAGATGGTTTTATCCAATGTGACTTTCAGATATAAGCATTCAGTTCACATTTATCCATACAAAAGTCAACCACAAAATTAACCATGGTTTAACTATGATTGTTGTAGTAAATTCACAGTAACTACCATAACCATGGTCTTACTACAGCATAGTAACTACAAACTTTACCATGGTTTAAAAAACATTTTATATTACCATGATTTAATAAAAAAAAAAAAAAAAAATAGATGTGCTGAATAACATTTTTGTCTCAACACTCTCTGGAGCCAGGGAAACGAGGAGATCAGGAATTCTTGAAACACAGTATTTAATAATCAACACACGGGTTACAGGAGCACACAAAATGACGTTTATGACAATGACAGACAACTACAGACATAACAAGACCAGACACTAAGGCAGAAAACTAGATAATTAAAAACACAGGACTGGGGACTAATTAACTAATGATCACAACAAACAAGGACAGGAACAGGAACTCCAAATTAGGGCAAATAAGGGAATCCTGATTAAAAAAATACACACAAAACAAAATATGAATCAGGAATATTTCCTGAACAGCAAATCAGCATATTAGAATGATTTCTGAATAATCATGTAAAACTGAAGAGTAATGATGCTGAAAATTCAGCTTTGATCACAGCAATAAATTATATTTAAACATCATTCACTCTTTGCGTTTGGATGCCAAAACCTTCTTAAAATAACTTTTTTAAAGAAGTGTAAGAGATGAATGGTGATATGCAAATATGTAATGAAAAAATGCATATGATTTAATGAGCTTTCTCAGCTTACCCATGTTTCCCCACATCTCTGTCAGCAGATTTCTTCGGAAATTTAAACATCTTGGAGCTTCTCTTCTGTTGTAGAAGTGTTACTCCTGAAACCACAGAACAATTTTTATCAATAATTGTTTGCCATTAAATATCAAATCATGTTTTAACATTTTCAGTTAATTCACGCTCCCTTAAGTGACATCACCGATTAACAGTACAGGGAAAATTTTAGGCTAAATAAATAAAGTAGCCTAATTCCAATAACCCATTGACAAAACCTTTACAAAGCTATCAAAATCTCCCATCTACACATAAACATGATTAAAAGTCAAAACTTTGCTCAATATACAGAGTTAGCATACCTCTGAAAACAGTTGAGATGCTAACGGACTTTTTCGAAGACACTAAACCATTTTTATGAAGTAAATATTCAACAGAAGTGTGTCAATTACAAGTAAGAAAAGTGTCAGGACCCGTTGTCTGTAATGTGTGTGATTTTAGGGACTAAACACCTGAAAACGGTGAAAACAGCAGCAGGAGATGCAGTGTTGCTGCTGTCAGTTGGAGTGTTGTACCCAGTTTCCATGGTAACTCCCTCGCTGCAGCATTTGAATGAGACGTCCATCAAAACATGTCACAGTCACACAGCATTTAAAGGGGTGGTTTGCCTTTTTTTTTTCTTGGCTTGATTGTGTTTATGGGGTGCAGTCTAACATGTGTTAATGCTTCGTTTGTTAAAAAAATGCATTATTTTTCACAAAATTTACCTTTATTCTACACCATTCTGTCATTTCTCCCCTAAACATGCTGATTGTTTCCTGCTTTTATGAAGCCCCTCCCTGAGAAATACATGATGGGCTCTGATTGGTTAGCTGGCCCAGTGTGTTGTGATTGACTAAACCGTCTCGAGAGCATGTTTTTTGTTTGTTGTTGTCTCATACTTTTAGATACGCTGTTATTTGTAAATGCTACTGCTTCTGTTAGCTTTTAATATACGGTTTTATTCTGATTAAAGCTTTAATACAGTACAGCAACGGCACGCGCGTCCATGTATAACACTTTTCATAGCTACAGTATGTGAATATAAGTGTATTCACTGAGCTGATGATCTGAATGAGAGAGAGAGAGAAAGAAAGAGATAGAGATGCAGAGCAGGGCTACGCGAGCAACAATATTAAGAACCAATGCTAGAACATTGGTTTTGAAACTTGTGAATTAGAATCATTAGAAGACAGAATCGCGATTTATATATTAATAGATTTTTATGTGCACCCGTAGTTTTCTCTTCCTCTTCTCTAAAGCAGCGCAGCATGGCCTCGCTCCCTTTGCTAGCTGCTTGTTCCTGGGGGCGGGGTTTATGTAAAATTATGGGTTCTTGACGTAACGGACCCGGGAAGTAGCTCGTTGTAGTCCCTTACCAGTTGTTTTTGTAGGCGTTAAACTGCCAGAATTTTAAAAGATATCTCCATTTGCATTGAACTTTCAGCTTCGTAACTTTGCAGATAGTGTGTATCCTCAAACAGCAAAATTACACACTAACGTTAAAAAAAGTGAAATTGCAATCAACCAGCCCTTTAAATAAACCTATATAGAACGTAAACAACTACAAAAATAAATAGATAAATTTTGAATTTTAATCATATTGTAGCTCTATGACCCATTCATACATAGGTGTAAACTGCAACCCGCACGTGATAGTCGGACAAAGTAGCATTTTCATTTTATTGTTAAGATTTTGTATTGTTGTTTTACGATCATTCAAACTATTTATTTAATTTAAAAACATGCTTGTAGTAGTTTTATACTAAACTTTTGTTAATAATTATAACTCTCACTATTTTTATTCAGTGCTTCAGATTCCTTTTAACTGTAAATCTGTAATGTAAACATGTAAAATATATATACAGGTGCTGTAACTGGGCTGACGAGACGAGAGGCATGCAGATCCATTTGCAGACATTTATTAGGCAGAGACGTGGTCGTACAGGCAGGGTCAAACAATGGCAGACAGGTATAACATGGGCGAGACGGAGAGTAAACAAAGACAAGCGTGGGTCGATGATCGGCGAACAGTATCCAGAGGGGCGAGACAGGAGAGGTAGTCCAAAACGTCAGCGATAGTCCAGGCAGGGGAGAACACGATCCAATCAAGGCAAGGCAAGGCAAGGCAAGGCAAACTAACGGGGCTCTGTAGGGCAGCGATAAAGCATACAATACTCGGCAACGAGGGAGAGAATGTCCAGGGTTGAAATAGTATATGTGATAAGTGTGTGCGTGGGATCAGGTGTGCGTGTGATTGGTGCAATGAGTGATTGGTGACAGCTGTGATCAGTGTTGGATGATGAGAATTGGAGTCCATGTGATGTGTGGTGTGAAAGTCCATGTGGTGAGCGGGAGTGCAGACCAGATTCGTGACAGGTGCATCTCAATAAATCATAATGTCGTGGAAAAGTTAATTTATTTCAGTAATTCAACTCAAATTGTGAAACTTGTGTATTAAATAAATTCAATGCACTCAGACTGAAATAGTTTAAGTCTTTGGTTCTTTTAATTGGGATGATTTTGACTCACATTTAACAAAAACCCACCAATTCACTCATCTCAACAAATTAGAATATGGTGACATGCCAATCAGCTAATCGACTCAAAACAGCTGCAAAGGTTTCCTGAGCCTTCAAAATAGTCTCTCAGTTTGGTTCACTAGGCTACACAATCATGGGGAAGACTGCTGATCTGACAGTTGTCCAGAAGACAATCATTGACACCCTTCACAAGGAGGGTAAGCCGCAAACATTCATTGCCAAAGAAGCTGTCTGTTCACAGAGTGCTGTATCCAAGCATGTTAACAAAGTTGAGTGGAAGGAAAAAATGTGGAAATCAATTCAAGAATTTGGGTGAACATCAAAAGGAATGGACTGAGGCTGGGGTCAAGGCATCAAGAGCCACCACACACAGTCGTGTCAAGGAATTTGGCTACAGTTGTCGTATTCCTCTTGTTAAGCCACTCCTGAACCGCAGACAACGTCAGAGGCGTCTCACCTGGGCTAAGGAGAAGAACTGGACTGTCCACTGTGTTTTTTTAAGTCACTGCAGCCGTTTACCAAGAAATTTTGGAGCACTTCATGCTTCCTTCTGCTGACCAGCTTTTTAAAGACGCTGATTTCATTTTCCAGCAAGATTTGGCACCTGCCCACACTGCCAGAATCACCAAAAGTTGGTTAAATGACCATGGTGTTGGTGTGCTTGACTGGCCAG
The DNA here is from genome assembly GCA_036784905.1 of Acrossocheilus fasciatus. Lineage (NCBI taxonomy): Eukaryota > Metazoa > Chordata > Actinopteri > Cypriniformes > Cyprinidae > Acrossocheilus > Acrossocheilus fasciatus. The sequence continues at coordinate 44,146,946 of CM071940.1, forward strand.
CAAACTCACCAGACCTGAACCCCGTAGAGAATCTATGGGGTATTGTCAAGAGGAAAATGAGAAACAAGAGACCAAAAAAGGCAGATGAGCTGAAGCCACTGTCAAAGAAACCTGGGCTTCCATACCACCTCAGCAGTCCCACAAACTGATCACCTCCATGCCACGCCGAATTGAGGCAGTAATTAAAGCAAAAGGAGCCCCTACGAAGTATTGAGTACATATACAGTAAATGAACATACTTTCCAGAAGGCCAACAATTCACTAAAAATGTTTTTTTATTGGTCTTTTGAAATACTCTAATTTGTTGAGATAGTGAATTGGTGGGTTTTTGTTACATGTGAGCCAAAATCATAACATTTAAAAGAACCAAAGACTTAAACTACTTCAGTCTGTGTGCACTGAATTTATTTAATACACGAGTTTCACAATTTGAGTTGAATTACTGAAATAAATTAACTTTTCCACGACATTCTAATTTATTGAGATGCACCTGTACATTTATAAAACATAGGGTGTCATGTAAGAGCTCAGTAGAAACACAGGACAGGACCCTCGGCTTGCCACTGGTGTACCGACGGAGGCCCAACCACGGCAAATCACTGGTGGCGTGCCACCCAAAAAATGCCGGCTGACAGACAGCATTTTTAGATTAGATGGCTCGCCGATGGTGGTCTGACCGTATTAAGCCGCTGAATTTGTGCCACCCAAAAAACGCTGGTGGACTCATTAGCTGCTTTTCCACTATCGGGCCGAACGGTTCTAAGAACGGTCAGGTACGATTCCAGTTGTTTTTCCACGTGAGCCTGGTACGGCGCGGCACGATTACAAACCGTTCTCGGCCCGGTTAGACAACCGTGCTGGTAGAGTGCGTGTGCATAACATTGCCACTCAGGATCTGTCACTTGTCTGTTGCCTGGTTGTTAGTTTCTCCGTAGCTTGTTAAGCTGCTATTTTGAGAAATGTAAACACAATTTAGTAATAAAATCTAAAGAAATTTCTGATCATCCTCGATAACGCGGTGGCTATTTACACGTTACCACGGCAACGACTGACGCATTTGAATTGCATTCCAAAAGAGATCCTTTATCAGCCCCGCAGTGGAAAATGAAACCGTATCCATGCTGACTGGCCCGGATCGGCATGGAACGGAACGGTTAAGCAAAGAGAACCTTTCGGCATGATAGTGGAAAAGCGGCTATTGTTTGCTGGGTTCCGTCCATTGCTACAGTTATCACCATTACAGTTATCACAAGTTTGCATCCCTAACATAATGCTACAAAATGGGGAAAATATTAATGTGGGAATTTAAACAATTTTGTTAATTTATCATGTTAAACAGTCCACGTTTGTCAGACAAATCAACAGACAGCTTTATTTGTATTCCAAATAGGTGTCATTGAAGATACTGTTTGTATTTACTCCAGGTTGTTGGTACTAATGATGTAATGAATTACTATGGGTGTCTAATAATTTTGTATATAGTTGTGAAGGATGCTGTTAGACAAAATCAGTCATTCTGATTGTAAATCCGTTTGGTGACTGAAGGCTAGTTGGTGCAGAAATGACATGCTTCACCATCATTTCCTCCACTGTTGTTCTCAAATTTTATTTGAATTGTGCATAAACATGGGTCACGACGGGTTTTTATTCATTTTCCAGGAAATCGGGCAATAGGAGGAGCCACTATACAGTCGTCAACATCCGCAGACTGGGTTGCTGAAAGGGCCATTGATGGTAATCGAGGTCTCCAGCAGTTGTATACGGGATGCTCCTCAACCCTTAATGAGGCAGACCCGTGGTGGAGGCTGGATCTGCATGATGTCTACCGAGTTAATGAAGTGGTCGTCACTAATAGAAAAGACTGCTGTGCAGAACAAATAAATGGAGCGGAGATTCGCATCGGAAACTCTTTGGAGAACAACGGCATCAACAATCCCATGTGAGAAGCTTGAGGTTGAAAGAGCGTGAGACATCAAGGACAAATGTGAAGGATTAATGCAGATATGACAGTATTTTTTATATCCTTTTGTGTGTTTCTCTGTCTGTAGATGTGCTGTTATTCCTGCTATTCCAGCAGGTGAGTCCTACAGCTACTCATGTGATGGACTGGATGGACGTTACGTGATTATTCATATTCCTGGAGACTGGAAGATTCTTGCGCTTTGTGAGGTTGAAGTCTACGGGTATTTGGCAGGTAATTCATTGTTGTAGAGCGTTATATTCAATATTGTACATTAATATATAATTCATGTAATATCATGCCATACTGGAAACGTACTATAAAGGAACACAAAATCATAATTTTCACAATTCGGTTTGGTGAGAGTAGTTGATGCAGTAATAACTCACTTCACCTTCAGTCGTTGTTCCTCAGTAATCTTCTCCTCTGCTGCAAACTTTGTGCATCAAGACGAGTCGTGACATTTTTTTCATACCTTTTTTTTTTTTAGAAAATCTGGCAGTAGCTGGAGCTGCTATACAGTCGTCAACATCTGCGGACTGGTTTGCTGAAAAGGCCATTGATCGAGGTCTCCAGCAGTTGTATACGGGATGCTCCTCAACCCTCAATGAGGCAGACCCGTGGTGGAGGCTGGATCTGCATGATGTCTACAGAGTTAATAAAGTGGTCGTCACTAATAGAAAAGACTGCTGTGCAGAACAAATAAACGGAGCGGAGATTCGAATCGGAAACTCTTTGGAGAAAAACGGCATCAACAATCCCATGTGAGAAACTTGAGGTTGAAAGAGTGTGAGACGTCAAGTACTAATGTGAAGGATTACACTTAAATTTACATTTAGTCATTTTGCAGATGCTTTTATCCAAAGTGACTTACAATTGGGGAATACATAAAAGTGATTAATTTTAAAGAGGCAAACAGAGAGAGGAAGTGCTCGCAATACCAAGTCTCAGGCATTGTTCAAATAAGTACAAGCATGAAAGGAAGAAATAAATAAGGAGAAAGACAAAGGTTTTTTTTTCTTTTTTTTTTCTTTAGGATTTAGTCAGGTAGTGTTGAAAGAAATGAGTTTTCAGATGTTGCTTGAAGATTGACAGGGATCCAGCACTCCGGATAGGGGTGGGAAGATCACTCCACCAGCCAGGAACTGTGAACGAGAATGTTCTGGAGGGTGATTTTGAGCGTCTCTGTGATGGTACCATGAGGCGTCGCTCACTAGCGGATCTCAGACTTCTGGACGGGATGTAGATTCGTAACAGTGAGTGCAAGTACGTGGGTGCTGAGCCTGTGGCTGTGCTATATACATGCATCAATGTCTTGAACTTGATGCAAGCTGCAACCGGTAGCCAGTGAAGGTTCTGAGATCCCCAAGATTCTGAGCCTGAGATCCGTGCAGCTACCGTTGGATCATCTAGTTGAATAGAGAGATAGAGCTGTGTGTCATCAGCGAAGCAATGGTAGGACAAGTCATGTGCCTGTGTGATGGGTCCCAGTGATGTAGCATATGTGGAGAAAATGTCCAAGAACTAATCCCTGAGGAACCCCAGTGACTAGTTGATGTACTGTGGATACCTCCCCTCCCCAGGCCACCCTGAATGACCTACCAGTGAGATAGGATTCAAACCAGCGAAGTGGAATCCCAGTGATGAGAGGGTAGACAGCAGGATCTGGTGATTGACAGTGTTAAGCAGCAGATAGATCCAGCAGAATGAGGACTGATGATTTGGAATCAGCTTTTGCAATCCGCAAGGCTTCAGTGACTGAGAGTAGCGCAGTCCCAGTTGAATGGCCACTTCTGAAACCTGACTGGTTAGCATCCAGTTTGTTGTTCTGTGAAAGAAACAATGATACCTGTTTGAAAACAACTCGTTTGAGTGTTTTCGCTATGAATGGAAGAAGAGAGACAGGTCTGTAGTTTTCTATAAGAGAAGAGTTTGATGTAGGGTTTTTTTAGCAGTGGGTTTACCCGAGTCTGATTGAATGCAGTGGGGAAGATGCCTGTGAGGAGGGATGTGTTGAGGATGTGTGTGAGTGCCGGTAAGAGCGTAGGGGAGATTGCTTGGAGAAGGTCTGAGGGGACTGGGTCTAGAGACGACATGTTGTAGGATGGCTGGAGAGGAGAAGTTTGGATACCTCTTTTGGATTAATGCAGATATGACAGAATTTTTATATCCCTCATCTGTTTCTCTGTCTGTAGATGTGCTGTTATTCCTGCTATTCCAGCAGGTGAGTCCTACAGCTACTCATGTGATGGGATGGAGGGACGTTACGTGATTATTCATATCCCTGGAGACATGAAGATACTCACTCTGTGTGAGGTGAAGGTCTATGGAGAAGGTATACATCAGTAATACTGGTTTATAATATATCAGATAATATCTTCACATCATGAATTTTTGTCAATATGATGCAGTGAGGAGTGTGGATAAGTTTTAATAAATGCAAGCTCATTTGTAGGGTGCAAACCATATTTCTTAGGATTTTTTTATGAATTTTCATATATATGAATATATTTTTCTAGGTCCTTGTTTAAAAAGATCATTTGTAAAACTGCTGTTTCACTCCAGCAAAGATTTGACCGACTCTACAATGAGAGAAAACGTTCTGAAACAGGTAAAAAGTAACAAGTGATGAGAAAACAAACACTTATTGCATTGTTAAATATTATGACCTGAATTTGTTAAAAACAGTGCAGTGCAGTTGCATTTGCTGAGAGAGAACTGGTTTATATTATGATACAAAGGTTCACCGACTGGAGTGCCGATCACCTATTGATTATTCAGTCAAACTATTTACAGCATGAACAAATTTACAATATTCTCACATTTTAAAGAGACATGATTTTATGAAAGTACTGTTAGGGACATGACACGAGAAAAGAGGAGAGGAAGATTTGAATGTCTTGTCATATTCTGATCTAATCCGTTTAGTATGAATGTTATTTTCAGTTGGGATCTGCTCTGGCTGATAGAGGACTCACAGACGTGACACTGAGGTGGTCTCAAACCCCTAAACAGGAAGTGATGACTGACAAAAGTGAGTGTGTTCTCACAACTGAACAATAACTTATGACATATGCTGCACAAATAGGAATAATTATAAAATTATGATATGTAATAGCAAAAATGTTTTTTTACAGGTCGCTGTGATACAAGACAACGATGCCCTGGAAATCAACAGTGTGTCTGACTCACTAAATTCACATTCATTCAATTTCATCATAATTTATGAAAGCCTGTTTCCACCACTGAATAAAAAATAAAACAAGGTAATTGTGACTTTATCTCACAATTCTGACATGAAGCCCATTCTGAGGGGCAAAAAAGAGAGACTATTTTCTTACAATTGCAAGTTTTTATCTCGCACTTTATTACTCAGAATTATGACTTTATTTCTCAGAACGGTGAGAGACGTAACTATGCTGGACAGCCGGACAACTTTGTTTGCGATTAGTGCGAGAGGGTTTTGGCTTGCAGCACTTCGCACACTGGCACACTAGATGAGAAACGGCATTATAATGCATTTTAATTGTACCAAATCCTTGTTAATGTACTACAGTCTAGTGTAGTCCTAGTCTTTACATTTTAATATTAGAAACAGTACTAATAGCATTAGTTAGATACCAGATATATTGTGTATTTTTTAAGCTATGACTTTGGATAATTGATTTTTAGAATAGAGATCACTATTCTCCCACGATTCTGAAAACAAAACATTAGACAACATATTATTTAGTTTGGTTGTCTAATTTCCTTTCAGGTTCTGACAAAATGTTTTATTTAATGTTATAAATGAGTCTATTTAAAAATAGAATATGTATAACTTCCTATTCCATACGAATATTTTAAAGAGGATTAATTCTAAAATTTCAAGGTATATCTGAAACCACAAGAAACCCAGACTTAAACTTGCCCTGCAGAGTTTAGATGCAACCCTAATTAAACACACCTGAGCTAGCTAATCAAGTCCTTCAGGCTTATTTGAAAACTACATGGTTTGAGTTTTGGAACTAAACTATGCAGGGCTGCGGCTCTCCAGGAACTGAGTTTGACACCCCTGCACTAGATGTTTTCCTAGACTGTTATGCTTCCTAACCGTTTATTCATAAAAAATAAATAATTCAAAATAATTGAAAAATAATTCAACATCTGACTAATATTTTCACTGTAACAAATACTCTTTTGGTGCGGAAGGATGTTAAGAAATATTTATCCATTTCAAATAAGTTGTCTCTGAAGTACTGGGTTCTCATTTATAAACGTTGCGTATGCACAAAACGGGCATTTTCCATGCACATATCCGGATTTATATATAAACTTGGCGTAAATATGTACGCACAGTACAGACATTCTAGACCATGCGTATGAACTCTTTTGGAGTGAGAAGTAATGAAGTAAACGCAGAAGTTAAACAAAATTAAATTTAGACATAGTGGATGCATTTAATCACTTTTCATGTGGCACCCTATGTTTTAATGACAGCAAGGAGTGTTATAGGTGCACAATAATCAGTGGCGGCTGCTGGTCTTTCAAAGAGGGGAAGCTCATTTTCGGCCTACATCATAAAAATTGTCCATTTATTTATACGTAAATTCTGCCCTAAGTTCCTTTTCAAGAAAATGCTCTGTGACCCTGTCATACTAGCTAGGCGTCTTTTCCAGTGACACTGGCCTAGCCTACTGTATGAATGAATGAATGAACAAACAATCTAAAAAAAAGATATTAAACTGGATGGAGGAAATGTGGGAATTAGGTTAAACTGAAACAAGAAATGTGGTGTATAATAGGGTTGTCACGATACCATAAAAATGTCTTACGATACTATACCAGCTTAACTTATAATTCAATTCTACAAAGTGAATCAAAATTTAATAAATAAATAGATGTAAGTGAAAACAGACAATATTATTCTTTGAATACTTAATTAATGTGAATGTGATTGTTATCCATGAAATGATCTAAACAAAACTCATCTTAGCACTGCACAGAAGCTGCATGAAGTGACATTTAGATGTGGCATTTATTCATTTAGACTGTATTTATAATTTCATAAATAATGTTATGAGATTAATGTTTTAAATACTAAATTCTGAATATAGAAATATGTTGGAAAATAATGTAATAGGCCTACTTTTAGACGTGAAACTTAAAAATGGCCAGCAGGTGGCAGAAGTTCGTGATTGAATCACTGAGTCATTCTAATGATTCTTTCAAAACGGCTGAATCCTTCAGGAGCGAATCAAATGACTGTTTTTATGAATGGCTCAGTGAATCAGTGATTCGCCCAAATCAACGCGGATCAAACACAGAAACGAAACAAAAACAGCACGCTTGCTCGTGTCGTATTGTCAGGGGCATTTTTTGCTCGCATATCTTGAAATTTCCGAGTTAACAGCATGTTTATTAAAACATAACATTATAAACGAATAAAAAAAAATATATAATGATTGATAAGAACCAAGTGCAAAGCCATGATGAGACTGAGCTCAAATAGCTTCAGCGCCAGCAACTTTTTATAGGACAAAATCGCTGTCAATCAAAAGGAGATGCAGACCGTCCAATCATCACGCAGAAGCCCGGAGTCCAGGCCCATAATCGCAGCATTTATCCAATGACCGTCTAGTTTCGAAGCACTGAAAAAAACTGTTCAAAGCAGCCCCATTGAAGTCAATGGACGCTCGGCTTCAACAGAGAAATACACTGACGCTACGGGAATGTATGAGAAGGAAATCGAGTCAGCCGATCTGCTATATGTAGTTGATTCTGAACGAACTCGTCTTCGAGATGAAAAAATTTTTAGTCAATCAAATTTTTTTTTGTCAATAAAATGTTAACACAATATTACATATTTGACCATTAATTTTCTGACATTATAGGGGAAGCCGAGCTTCCCTTGCAGTCTTAAAGAAATCCCCACTGACAATAATTTATTTTTAAACTAAACTGCAGATCTCATGTTACGAGGAATTTTTTTTTTTGCGAGAACAATGATCATGATGTGCACTTGCTTCGATATTATGGTGGTGTAGAACCTGGTCGGAAAAGAACGCACACACATGTTTAACTTAAGAAACTAACCTAACTTCATCCGCTCGTAAAATGAGCAAATGACCAACTAGCGTACGGCCATACTCCCTTTACCACCTGAGAGACTCGTAAAACATGATAAGGTGAGGATGAACGGCCCGCGCTACATCTGTTCAGAATTTAACAACGGATAATTACTCCTTTGGAGACGCTCCAGAACCAGAGCGTTCGCGATACTGCGAGACCACTTGCCATAAAGTACCTTCCGATAAACAAAATTTGACTGACTTACAACGTCGTCTGAGCAAAGACGATCACCAGAGACACACAACGTGATACTCCTCATGACCTCACAACCTCAGCTCTGGTCTCCTGCATTCCAGGAGAAAGCCGCCTCTTACAACAAAAGGAATTCTAGTTATACAAAGTTTCTTCCAAACTTTTATGGACTTTGCTAGAAAGGACAATCAAGAAAAATATATATGAATGTGGTATTCTATGTTTCATTTAATCTTACTGTAGTTATCAGAACCAAGGATATTTTAATCTATGATTTAACTCATTAGTAGGTAAAATTACAAGTAGTCGAGATGACAAATACCTCATGTTGATGTCTTATATACATGTATATCGATATATAGACATATGCTTGGTGTTTTATGCTATGCATGGTGTGTTTTAGTTTGATCTTTTCTTTATAACGGTCTTTTTGAATAATATATAGCCTTGTCTAATATTGGGTCAAAGCTTGTCTTAAATGCCAGAAGTTGAACAGAACTATATGTCGATTTTCAGTCTCGTATGAATGAGGAATACTTTTATAAGAAGTTATTAAGAAATGGTCCCTCATGTGACATATTTACGACCAGATAATGTATGCACGAAAAGAAGTCGTGTTGGGCGGGGCTCCGCCCTACAGAGACAATGTGATTGGGTCAGACAGTGAAAAGGATGGACTTAATTCTGTCCGATAAAAACAGATACCCCAACTTTGAATTAGTTGAGAGCTCAGAAAAGAAAACCGGGGTGAACAACCGGTTGAAACCTGCAAGGAAACTTGGCTGAAAGTCTGGGCGTTGCCCTCCTGATCCTGCTGCGAAACATCTGGCTGATCATCTCAAAGACTTCAACACTGTCAACTTCAGACCAAAAACTTGCAAAGAACTTCAAAGCCTTGCCATTCGCGCGCTGCCAAGAAGCCACGAATCGTAGAGAGGATTCCCGAGTGACGTCACGCAACAACGACACGGGGATTCCCTCAAGAATTAGGAGCCTTCAACTCAACTTCAACTCACAGCAAGTAAAACAAACAGTCTCTTATTCGCTGAAGCTGAATTGAATTGAATGAATCGTTAAAAGGATAACAATAACTGAGTCTTCTGTTTGTGACGGCCTAAGGTCGTTTTATTCTCGGGAAAAGAGAATAGCTTAACTCTTCAAACTGCTTTGATCTTGCCATAGTGTGTGTATATGTGTGTGTATGTGTTTTGTTTGTATTATACCCTAGAATAGTAAATAAACTCTCGATTCATTTTTAATGAATAAGTCTGGTGCCGTGATTTTCAAATCTTAAATTATTTGCCATAGATCGTGTTACCTGTGCTCAGAGATTTCCCAATCAAATCTGTATTATCAACAATATGAAGAATTGCTAATTTATACTGTATTAATACTTGCTGGTCGAGCAGTTAATAAGGCATAAATTGTACCTTCTGATTAATATCAATTAATCTATACATTGGTGATTAATATTAATTAATCTGATCAAAGTCGGATTTCTACGATTTGATTCCCTAAAGCTAAAATTTATAAATAAAAGGATAAAACCCTTGCTAAATCCTTTACAGTGGACAATATCTTGCTGTACAACCACAGCTGCACAGACGTGTTGATGTCGTGTAAAGGCATCTCCAAAACATTATAAAAAATACCACTGTATTTGAAAGATACCATTAAAGGAAAACAGTAAGATTTGCACATTTCCTTTTTAAAATACTTTCAGTAATTTGTTGAGTCAGACAATTGTATTTACACTGCAAAAAAGTATATATCAGCTGTTTCCACTGAAAATAGATGTTCAGCTTATGGTCACCTTATCAGCAAAACTGCCTTAATTTGATTTGAATTTGAACAACTGAAATACAATATGACCGTTTTTATGACTATTTTAAACCGTTTTGTTTTTATAGACATTTTCATATATTTATTATAAAATGTAACAAGGATACTGGATAATTTTTAGCAATAAAAATTAATATGTTGGCTATGGCCCAAATGGAATTACAGTCAGGATCTCATATTTCCTTAATGTCTTGTACCTTTGACGGTGTTAAACACAGTGTCACGTGAATGGGAATATGCATGGAAATGATATGCAGATGAGGTTATGCATAGTAAAACTAGGCGTTGTAAGCTCCATATATGGTTATTTCGGGGAGGAGACGAGGTGGAGATGCACGTACATACAATTTTCCCCTGACTGGGATTTATAAAGGGATTTTTGCGCAGGTTCTGGCATACGCATGGTTTTATAAATCTGAAAAAACAGTTAAAAGAAGGTAATATACAACTTGATCTTACTGAAATAGAAAAACAGCTATTTTCTTCATTTACTCTTAAAAAGAAGATCTCTGAATTATATACAATGCTGTTTAATGTTGGTCCTTCACCCTTTGACTCTTTAAGGGTGATATGGGAAAAGGACATAGGGTCTAGTTTTAGAAATGAGGAGTGGCTATCTGTCTTTTCAGATATCTTCCCCAAAAGTGCTTCAATTTCAGTTCACAAACAAAATTATATTTTTTTTCACAGGACTTATCTAACCCCAGTTTGCCTACATAAAATATTTCCTAATTGTTCTCACTTAAGCTTTAAATGTAAGATAGACTTTGGCACAGTGATGCATGTATTTTGGGATTGTGACAAAATCAAAATGTACTGGAAAGAGATTCACAAAATTATTCATAAGATTACTGGAAGGATTTTTGTATTGTCCCCAAAGGTATACCATATGAATTGTACAGCGGATCTGTGTCTGGACTGTGACAAAGAATATGTACTGAATTTTTCTATATATCTGGCCAAAAAATGTATACTATTATTATGGTCAACTGCTCAGATACCTTCAATCAATATGTGGATGAGTCAGGCGACCACTCTTTTACCATTGGAAAAATTAACTTATGATTTACATCAAAGATCTGAGGTGTTTTGGCGCATTTGGTCCTCTTTCGGGAACTTTCTTGAGGATTATGACTACGTCTTTCTAATTTTAGTTTATCATTTTCTTTTATTTCTGTCTGTGCTCTAATATGTCTAATATGCACTAGCTGTACCACTGTTGTTTTATTGGAAAATGTAATTAAAATTAAAAACATGTATTCATTTAAATGAATTCATTATGTAAAAAAGAATTTAAAATAAATGAATGAAAACTTCCTCCAGAGTTTTTGAACGAATCTCTTGAATGAATAATTCAGAAATCAAATACATTTGAACAATCACTGGTCACCATCTACTATCATAATGTAACATATACAGTCTTTATTTGAAGTGAAACATTAGTTCCAAAGGTCAGTTCCTAATTTTATTTGCAACTATATCTGGACTATAAACTTTTATCCTAATACTTTCATTATTATTTAATGTTTGCAACACAGAAATGTAGCCTACTATGTAGACTGTTTGCGAAGTGACATAAAGCTTAGATGATGAGTGCTGCTCTCTCTGGATCAGTGGCTGCGCGAAAGCAGGTGTAAATACTCCAATCTGATATGATTTCAAGGTTCAGTAGACATAGTGGAATCATCCTCATTAAGAAATAAGATTGCGTGTGTTTTGTAGCAAATCAGCTCAAAAGGGAAATGTATATAAATAATTACAATTAATTATGATTAATTACAATTATTTATATCGGCTGACAGTAATAACTGTAGCAGAATTAAATTGCCATCAACTTATCTGTTCGTCCAGCGACCATTCAGTGTAAGTTCATATCAACTCTAAGAAAGGATATTTCCGTGGCCACAGAAAACACTTTCTTAAGTATTAATGCATTAGAGTGTGTAGTAAGGGTCAAAATCGTAAAGAGACATTAATTTGCAAGGCAGAACCAGAAACTCATGTAATCTGTGTACACAACTTTTATTAACTAAACGCTAACACGCATAACTAATCTAAACAAACAAACATTCACGCGTACATGCAAAGGGGAGCTAAAGTGGATGAATGAAACCATTAGAGAATCAGAGAATGCAGTTATGGAAAGAGTCAGTTAACCACCTGAGTAAAACCATCAGCGCCGTTTATAACGAGGTCTATAACTTATACTAAACCTCTGTTTCATTTAGTTAGATGTACTAAATGAAACGATACTTGAACTGCCTTGGTCGGAATGCAGTCTCGGATGAGTCTTGATGGTTTCAAGGTTTTGCACTTGAGATCGCGTTCTTCTGGGTTGAAGAGTGATGAATTCCAACAGATGTTATTCTGGATCTATAGTTATTGGGAGTTCCTTCCCAGGTATAAAATGAAAAAGAGCTAAGAAAGAGATCTGTTGAGGTCCGAGGACCTTTGGTTGAATGCAAAGGCAAGGCTGCAAGGCCTGGCATAAAAACTTAAGGATCCAGAAGAGCTCTAGCTCACATCCTCATCTTCTCAGTATCTGATAGAACCGCAGACTGCCTGGCGTTACTGATGTGAGAGCTTTATCTGCTATAGAGGTCACACCTCTGGGGTGTCAAAGAGTCAATTGTGTCTTGAACTTTTGGAAGGAAAGTTTTACGACTCTTTGTCTCTGAACATGGTAATTTGCATAGGTAATTCACCTGGGTTAATGCACAAACTACTAAAGATTGTTAGGACACTAATATGTTCAAGGAAGTTTGCTGAAAGTAGTCCCCAGCTATATTATAACTAGGTACCTAGCTGGGGACTACTTTCAGGTGCTGCGTAATATCACTGCGCCTGCTGCGGCCATGTTACGGCAGCAAAGTTCCTTGATTATTACGCCGGAATGAGAGTATAGTTCCTAATCATATCGGCCTAGAAAATCGCAACTTTTCATTTTCTTCCGGTCTTAGTACACGATATAACTACAGAAGAGTCAAGTTTTAAATAGGAAAACTATCGAAACTCTTTGATCGTTTTTGAACGCGATGCTACTGGTCTAATAGGATTCAATGATCTATGCTAAGCTATGCTAAAAGTGCTCTCGCCAGACCCGGAGATCGGCTGAATGGATTCAAAAATGGTAAAACTCAACTTATTAACTCTGTGGGAGTTGGAGAATGAGCCTATTTCCAAAAGTGGAGTGTTCCTTTAACATACTTGTTTATCTGAAAAACAATGCTATAGTCAGTTATTCTCCTTTGAAAATGTGCATTCCGGCCCGGAATGTCTGTGTTTGTTATGGTTTGTGAAACCTGCCCACTGCCAGTTTACCCAATTGTATTTCGGCACCCGAGTTGCCAGTTGGTGGAAAACACAGCATATTTAATTGTATTCATCGTCATGTGCGCTCGTTTCTGTTGATGTCGTTAATCTGGCAACCTGCGTGTGTGTCAAGTCTGAGGAGGAGGGGCCGGGTGAAAAATATTTTGAATTTGGACTGCAATACCTAGTTCAACCACTCTGTGTTAATCCTACATACAGCACCTTTAAGTAGTAGGGCTGCTTACATCTCATTTGTTCAATCACATCAAACCCAGGCCAAAAGCAGATTAAACAATTACCCTGCTACATTTAGATTTTTTGCCCCCACTAGCTGACGTCGTTGCATAACTTTTTCATTGTTTTTGTACAGTTCTTAGATGAAGACTACTCTCAGAGTTTGGTCAAACATGCAGTATGTCCACAGGAAAACAAGAACAAATACAGTATAAGAGAATTCGATGATAGTCCTTCTACATGAGTGTTTAAATTAAAACTGTGATGTACGTTTAGGACATATTTTGCTGTTTTTCTGTTACATGTACATCTATTACTTCTAAAACACTTAAAGTTACACATTACAATTTGAAGATGTCATGGAAATACTATTTTCTTTGTATGCATCTCTAAACATGACTTCAATAGATCAATTTTAAGCGAAAGGCTGGATGATTTAGACAGTTTTATTCAGTTGTTGTGTTTTAGGCGTCCACCTTTTAGATTTGATCCATGAAACAGGTACAACTGCAACTGCGCGTTGTCATGTTTGACTTAATCTGTTCTTCTTTAAGAAAACAAGCGGTAAACAAGTTTTTTGTCCCACATCTGCAGGATACCAAAATAGTTTAACATCTCTTTTTTCATATTTTTCACAATTTTAAATGTTTGTTTAGCTTAAATATTAGTTTTTAGTCAGTTACAAAGGCGTCAGGCGTAAGGCTTATATGTATTTTTAAATAATTATGATAGAGTTACAGGTAGTTGGGTGCCTGTAAGAAGTGAAAACTCGACAGTAAATGTGACAGAGATGAGAGTGGTTTGTTACTCAAACAGTCCTCTGTGTTATCCTTTAATAAAATACTGCATTGAATGTCAAGACAAATTCATAAATATGCTTAAATGAATATACACATACAAATCTTTATAGTGACAATAAGTAAATAAAATATAGCCTAAAAACACACACAGTGAACTCCTTCATACACCAGACTAATTTAACTAATAACAAACACACAACAGTTTAGATAAAGTAAAACAATGAGCAGCAAAAAAAGACTGAAACACAGGGGTATAAATACACAGAGCAACTAGACTAACAAGGGGGTGGAGCACAGAGAGTTTCTAAACGGCCTCCTTGGCTGTGATAAGACAGGCAGGAAGTTCAGGAATGGCCTCTTTGGCCGTAACAGAACAGGCAGGGAGTTTACAGTCTGGCACCAACACAGGACTGACCTCCAAGGGTTGAGTGAGCTCTGGAGAGGATTCATAGACTGGAATGGGCACTGGAGCGGGCTCATGAGTTGGAGCGGACTCATTGGTTGGAGCCGACTCATGGGCTGGAGCGGACACAAGGACTGGAGTGGGCTCTGGAGTAGAGTCAGTGACAGGAGCAGGCTCTGGAGGAGTAGAAGAGCAGTGTGTAGCCCAAACACACAAAATGGTGACCACCATTACTTGAAGTACTGAGGATAGGGGAACAGCCACTGTGACAGCCAGTGCTGAGGCCCTTGGGATGCCAGCTGCTCTGGCCGAAACCAGCGGTAGGTCTGCCAAACTGAAGATCAGCCCCAAATGCCCTTGGAATGCCTGTGTGTCTTTAATTGCAATGTTCACAATGACCGGGAACACAGGAGTGGCATCCGTGACGGCCGAGGACTGTTGCGTGACATCCATGATAGCTGGAGACACTGGTGTAGCATCCGTGACGACTAGAGGTTCTGGTGTGGTGGCCATGATGGGACAAGGCTCTGGAGCAGCAGTCTTGACCTGTTCTTCCTCCAACTCTCCCACTGTGAAGGAGGATCCACAAAACTGAAGAACAAGGTCTATGTACTCTTCTAGGGTCCAGCTTGGGTTTCCCCCCGGCAACCTTTGGCTAAGGCCTTCCTCCAGACCGCTCCAGAAATAGTCCATTAGCATAACCTCATCTCCAGACACAAGGTGGCAAACAGCAAGGAACTCCTTTACATAATCCTCTATGCTGTGGCCATCCTGAAAATTGGAGCACAGAGCACATACAGGGTCCCATACTGCTGCTAGATCCGTTTGTTTGACCAGTTGTTCTGTAACGCTTAAGGCAAGGAAGAGATGAGGATCTAAATGCAGCACAGTTTATTAACAAAAATAAATAAAAGAACCCAACCAGGGCAAAAACAAGGCAGAGCCCATACGGAAATGTAATATATGACATATATGTCCCTATGTCAGTTATCATCAGATATATCCATCTTCTGGATATATGTAGATATATGTTTATAACATATTTGAAATTCATATAGTAAAATTTGTATATAATCATATTTTTAAAGTATGTATATGATTCATTTTTACATGGTATTGCATGTTATGACCATATATGTTAACAATATATATATATATTAAAAATCAAACACAGTGCAAAAAATTACAAATAAATAAATAACAACTCAAAAGGAAAAGAAAAAAACATTCATTAGTAAATGTAAGGATTTTATTAGCTCTTATTTCAGCTTTTAGGAAATCAAGTCTTAAAGACTCGGGTTGATTTGATTGAATTGATATTAATTCAAAACTTATAATTTGTACACTATTAATGATTCGTCCAGCGAACGTTAAAATCAGTATATCTTAACAATTTTGTTTATCTTACTTCGTGGCCAATGATAAAAACAAACAATATAGTAATTTTATCAATTTTGAGCAAGGTAGCAAAGGGTCGACAGCTCAAGGCAGTAACTGATCAAATACAAAACACAAACACTGCTCTGTAAAATGAAACAAGTTTATTTGCTATTCTACTACAGTAAACTAAACAAAAACCCACACACATACACACCTTCAGGAAATGAGTTATTCGGTCTGAAGAAAGTTTTAAGTATAGCACTCTTTGCAAGTTCGTAAATTCACTTGAGGAAGATCACAACAGAGATTTTGGCTATATACCTCGTACAGATCAATTCACCAGTTTTCCAGCAAAGAGATATGTTTACTTGCATTCAAGTTGAGTTAGCAGCTGGCTCGTTCCCTGGATGGCTGCTTGAGGGAACCCCGACTGCTGATTGGCTGCTGATGTGGTCCTTGCGAGACGCGTTCTGGGGGTATGGAAGCAGAATAATGACAATAGTTTTTGAAACATAAAGCATGCTGAATTCCACAAATCGAAAAAAAGATGCATTGCAATTAACAGTGCTTGCATTTTAATGCCTTGTATTTCCAGGGCTTGCATTTTTAGGTCCTGAAATTTAACATAGTTGTTTATTTAAGCTGCGAATATTTCAATTCAAAATATTTCACACACATTTTCATAATTAAAAAAACAATAATTCATATTCACCTTCCAGAATTCACTTCCAAAATATTCAATCTGTTTAAAAATACGATGTATAATATTCGACAGCCAAATTTCAGTCATTTTATTTCACTTTCCAAATTCGCTGCCACAAATGTAGTGGTTAAAATTCGGCAGGAAATTCAGCGTTGCACATCCGGGAACTGCAGGAATAGCAGTAGAGCACTGATGCATGATCTCCAGCTGATGTCAGTCGCTCACCAGCAGGTGGCGCAAGTGGCTGTTGATGAAGGCCATATGTGGATCAAGTCACTCATTTACAAAAACTGATTTGCAGAAAGTGAGCTAGCGCTAGAAGTCTTGATTATCGGGGCCAGTATAAACGTGGAAACGCTGATTGTGTGTATGTTTAATTCAACATTTTCGCTGTTTCCCGTAGCATACATATAAGCAGCTTTCTCTACCACAAAGGAGATTATAATGCTCTTTTACCCAACGCTGTAGTACAGAACTAACATTACATCTGAGGAAGACATATTGCTTTCGGTTGCTTATTTCTGTAACTCTGTATCATGGCTTGTGTGACTCTGTGCTGTAATACTGGGGGACCTAAAAATGCAAGCCCTGGAAATACAAGGCATTAAAATGCAAGCACTGTTAATTGCAATGCATCTTTTTTTCGATTTGTGGAATTCAGCATGCTTTATGTTTCAAAAACTATTGTCATTATTCTGCTTCCATATGGGGGAATCCCTCCGGTGGTTGGCTGTTTCTTTGTGACGTTGAAAGTGATGCGTTCACTAGAAGTTCTTCTCGGAGTTTCTTCGAGTTTCAGGTTTCTGTTTCTTCAGTCAGAAGTTTGACAGAGTATTTGTGGTTCTGGAGAGAGCAAGCAGCGAGCACAGAGCAAAGCCCTGTGTCCAGTTTTTAAGCGGGCTGATTTTTGTCCGTCCCACGGTGAGTGATCCAATCAAATTGTCCCTTTTCCGTGCACACATTAACATACTACTCAATTTATCACATGGAGAACATTTCTGGGGGTTCTATAAAGTGTTATCATCATGTTTTCTGTCTCTGATATCGTCATTTAATCCACACCAAAAAAAAAAACAAGCTTTCATACGATACTAAACAACATATTTCAAACACGTTATTACACTGAACAAAATTATAAATGTAACACTTTTGTTTTTGCCCCCATTTTTCATGAGCTGAACTCCAAGATCTAAAGATGTACACAAAAGGCCTATTTCTCTCAAATATTGTTCACAAATCTGTGTTAGTGAGCACTTCTCCTTTGCCGAGATACTCCATCCACCTCACAGGTGTGGCATATCAAGATGCTGATTAGACGGCATGATTATTGCACAGGTGTGTCTTAGGCTGGCCACAATAAAAGACCACTCTAAAATGTGCAGTTTTATTGTATTGGGGGGGTTCGAAAACCAGTCAGTATCTGGTGTGACCACCATTTGCCTCACGCAGTGCAGATTTAGACAGATTTGTGAACAATATTTGAGAGAAATAGGCTTTTTGTGTACATAGAAAAAAAATCTTCGATCTTTGAGTTCAGCTCATGAAAAATGGGGGCAAAAACAATAGTGTTGCGTTTATAATTTTGTTCAGTGTAGCGTTTCCTGCTAAAAGAAAAGGGTTAGAAGTGAAAGATTAAAATAACGCATAAAAGGACACAATTATTAGTAAGCATATTGCTTCAATGATATAAATGATTTTAAATGATTGTCCTTTTGAGAAATCTTCATGCAACTTTGAGTTTCTTTGTTGAAAAGAAAAGTTGAAGACCTGAACTGAACACGCAGGAATCATAAGACATCATGTGTGAGTCATGGGACGCGTTGTATAGATCCTGAAGTCCTGAGGGCGTCAGTTAATTTAATCATCATTTTCCTGTTGGACAGATTATAGATTCCATACATTGGAATCACGAGGTTCCTCTGGATTGCAAATAGGACCCTTTCAGTTCTGATACAAAAGATCTCTGTTTCCTGATTGAGTTAATTATTACCTCTTCTGAGCGGATAAGAAAAACGCTGACAGGAAACCACTATAGAATATTGACGTCAGTGGTCATGATGATTAACTTGGACCTCGTGATGAGTTGATTCGATGGGTATCTGTGTCCGGTTTGACACAGGAATCTTACAGTAATGTCATTTCCTCCTAAATTTATTTCTATTACATTTTTCCTTCGTGTATTCCTTTCAGTATTTATGTTTACATTATTTTTTATTCTTTTTAACTTCAATGTATGCATCTAATTTATTTTCTATTTTATTTTATTTTATATAATATAATTATATATTATTTTATGTTATTTTATATACAATAATATATAATTCATTCATTCATTAGATTTTTTTAGCCAGAGTCAACCGACTCAAGGAAGTAGTTGAGGAAGTAGTCGAGGAAGCAGTCACATTGTTTTCAGGCGAATGAGGCTTCAGGCGTCATAGATCATGTGCGTTTGGCAAAACGAATCAAGCTACAATAGCACTTCAACATGAAATGTGTTGTTTTTTAATACAAGCTTCGGAGCTTACGTGTCGAACGTAACATCACTACTTTTTCAGTTCTTTGTCAGTTGTTGATTTAGCCTGTTGCTGAATAGTCTCTTGGTGTCCAGTGTTCCCAGTCCTTTGTTTGTTCATTAAATAGATTTGCATTTGGATCCTTGCCTCTCCTGTCATCTTTATCTACCGTACCTAACAATGGTTTTGTTTGTCACTTAATCTCTAGGATTGTTTTTCTGTTTATTTTCTTAAAGTTCTACTTTACCAAACAAATCTTATGTTAAATATTTGCTTGCTGGTGTATGTAAATGGCTTGATGGTCTTGATGACTGTGTTTGTCCAGAAAGTCTGGTAGTGATTCACAGGAACGTGTCCTTGTGCCACTTTAGATTTCAGTCTTCTGCTTGAATCTTTATTATTAATGTGCCTCTGGTTTCATCCAACATGGTCATTACACAGATCCATGTTTAATGTTTCCGAGCTTATACAGGTGACCGAGCTTTTTCAGCAGTGGCTCCTAATTTGTGGAATAGTTTACCTGTACACATAAGAACTGCTCAGACTGTTGGACCTTTTAAGTCATTATTTAAGACACACCTGTATTCCTTTTATTTTGAGCTGAGCTGAGAAATTGTGACATTTTTACTGTATTTTTCTTGTGTTTTTCCGGACATTGTTAAGCACTTTGGTCAACCATGGTTGTTTTTAAATGTGCTATATAAATAAAATTGAACTGAATTGAACTGAACTATCATTCAGATGATGATCTGTTAGTGACAAAATCAAAGTAAATTAAATCAAAAATACAAATCTGAATGCAATTCAACAAAACCTGGTTCTTATACTTAAAGGAACACTCCACTTTTTTTGGAAATAGGCTCATTCTCCAACTCCCCCAGAGTTAATAAGTTGAGTTTTACCGTTTTGGAATCCATTCAGCCGATCTCTGGATCTGGCGATAGCACTTTTAGCATAGCTTAGCATAGATCATTGAATCCGATTAGACCAGTAGCATCGCGTTCAAAAATGACCAAAGAGTTTCGATCGTTTTCCTATTTAAAACTTGACTCTTCTGTAGTTATATCGTGTACTAAGACCGGCGGAAAATGAAAAGTTGTGATTTTCTAGGCTGATATGATTAAGAACTATACTCTCATTCCGGTGTAATAATCAAGGAACTTTGCTGCCGTAACATGGCCGCAGCAGGCACAGTGATATTACGCACCACCTGAAAGTAGTCCCCAGCTAGGTAACTAGTTATAATATAGCTGGGGACTACTTTCAGGCGCAGCGTAATATCACTGCGCCTGCCGCGGCCATGTTACGGCAGCAAAGTTCCTTGATTATTACACCGGAATGAGAGTATAGTTCCTAGCCAAATCGGACTAGAAAATCGCAACTATTCGTACTCTTTCCACCTCTGCCTAGATGCCTCATAGTCAACTGTTTCTATGGGCCGCGATACGTAAGCCATCCGCATTTTTTGTAACGGTCTGCGAATCTTTGAGCGCATTGACTGTGTGCATCTACAACAGCAAGTTATACGCTTGTATATCTTTGAATATTCATTGATTATTATGGTGAATGCGAGATGGCTGACGTGTCAATGTTTCTGGAGCGGTCGAATAGGGAATCTACACATCAAGTCAAGTCAAGTCAAGTGGAACGAAATGTCGTCCCTCACAGGACCACGGTGCTACATAAATACAGGAATACAGCAATGAAGTAAAACAATATAAATCTATACACAACTATCCTACTGATAGATTTGACTATAAATATGCTATATATCAAATAATTTTTTACCTATACATAAACTAAAAAATACAAACTATACGAGTGCTTCAGATAAATACTGTACGTGTGCGAAGAGAAACATTGTGAGTCAGCAGCTGGCTGGGGAACAGTGCAGGATGATTTGTAGTGCATGAGCATGTAAACATACATATATTACTGAGTCTTTTTGTGGGATTTGTATACACACAGCAGTGTGTGTGATAAGTGACTAGTGCACATAGAGGAGGAGAGTGTGCTACTACAGGTGGTTTGTACAGGCCCACTCACCTGTGTGTAGCACACTTCGATTGAACAAAAAAAAGTTCCATAAGTTTCAGATGGTCCATGTTTCAGGAGATAGGGGGTTTGTATGGGGGTTCAGAGAGGGGCGGGGTGATTTGAGTTCAGGGCTCTCACAGCCTGGGGGAAGAAGCTGTTGAGCAGTCTGGCAGAGCGGGCTCTGATGCTCCGGTACCGTCTTCCTGATGGTAGGAGCTGGAAGAGACTGTGGGAGGGGTGTGTGGAGTCCTTCACAATACTATTGGCTTTGCTGGAGCATCGTGTAAGGAAAATGTCCAGGATGGAGGGGAGAGGGGCACCGATGATCCTTGCAGCTGTGTTCACTGTCTGCTGGAGGGTCTTGCGGTCTGCTGCGGTACAGTTCCCGGACCAGACAGTGATGCAGCTAGTCAGCACACTCTCAATGGTGCCCCTGTAGAAAGTGGTGAGGATGGGTGGAGGGAGACTTGCTCTTTTCAGCCGGCGGAAGAAGTGTAGGCGCTGTTGTGCCTTCTTGGAGAGTGACATGGTGTTGGTGGTCCAGGTGAGATCCTCTGTGATGTGCACACCCAGGAATTTAGTGCTGCTGACTCTCTCCACAGGCGAGCTGTCGACGGTCAGTGGGGGGTGATCACCGGAGTTCCTTCTGAAGTCCATCACAACCTCCTTTGTCTTACTCACATTGAGGGACAGGTTGTTAGTGCCACACCATTCAGCCAGCTGTGCCACTTCCTCTCTGTAGTGCGTTTCATTGTTGTTGCTGATGAGACCTACCACTGTTGTGTCGTCAGCAAACTTGATGATGTGGTTGGAGCTGGACTTTGCAGTGTAGTCGTGGGTCTGCAGTGGGCTGAGCACACAGCCTTGTGGGGCACCTGTGCTCAGTGTGGTAGTGCTCGAGGTGTTGTGGCCGACACGGACTGACTGAGGTCTTCCGGTTAGGAAGTCCAGAATCCAATTACAGAGGGAATTGTTAAGGCCCAGCAGGTTTAGTTTGTTGATGAGCTGTTGTGGAATTATTGTGTTGAATGCTGAGCTGAAGTCAATGAACAGCATTCTAACATAAGAGTCTTTGTTTTCTAGGTGGGTAAGAGCCAGGTGGAGGGTGGAGGAGATTGCATCGTCTGTAGAGCGGTTTGGACTGTATGCAAACTGGAGCGGGTCGAGTGTGTTGGGGAGGCTGGTTTTGATGTTGTGCATGACTAACCTCTCAAAGCACTTCAGTATGATTGGAGTCAGTGCTATGGGACGGTAGTCATTTAGACAGGACACAGGTGATTTCTTTGGTACCGGTATGATTGTTGTGGATTTGAGACATGTAGGGACGACTGCCTGGCTCAGCGAGATGTTGAAGATATCTGTTAGGACATCTGTCAGCTGTTCAGCACAGTCTTTCAGTACACGGCCAGGTATGTTGTCGGGACCCGCAGCCTTGCGTGGGTTGATCCTAGATAGGGTCTTTCTTACGTCGGCTGGAGACGGACAGAGCGCCTGGTCGTTGGGAGGTGTGGGCAGTTTTTGTGCAGGTGTGTCATTCTGCATTTCAAACCGTGAATAAAAGTGGTTGAGTGTATCTGGGAGGGATGTGTCATCATCACAGGCCTGTGGCGGGGGCTTGTAGTCTGCAATGGTCTGAATGGCTTGCCACAGACTCCGTGTGTCTCTGCTGTCTGTGAAGTGATTATTGATTTTTTGAGCATATGACCGTTTTCCATTTTTGATGCTGCGGGACAGATTGGCTCTTGCTGTTTTGAGGGCTGCTTTATCTCCTGATCTGAAAGCTTCATCTCTGGTCTTTAGCAGCCCGCAAACCTCTGCTGTCATCCATGGCTTCTGGTTGGCGTGTGTGGTGATGGTCTTTGTGACTGTCACATCATCAGTGCACTTTTTGATGTAAGCGGTCACAGTTTCAGTGTACTCCTGCAGGTCTGTGTGGTTGTTGTAGGTGGCCGCCTCTTTAAACATGTTCCAGTCTGTGTCCTGGAAGCAGTCCTGCAGTGCTGAGGTAGCATTTTCTGGCCATACCGTGATCTGTTTTAGAACCGGTTTGAGAAGTGGTCTGTATGCTGGGATTAGCATAACAGAGATGTGGTCCGAGTACCCGAGGTGGGGGCGGGGTTCAGCTTTGTAAGCGTTCTTTTCTGTTGTGTAAACAAAGTCCAGTGTGTTATTTCCCCTTGTTGCAAAGTTCACATGTTGGTAGAACTTTGGCAAAACTGTCTTTAAGTTTGCGTGTCACCGGCTATGATGAAAAAGCCGTCGGGGTTATTTGTTTGTTGTTCGCTGATGGCGCTGTACAGTTCGCGAAGCGCGTCCTTAGCGTTTGCTCACAGGGGAATGTAAACCGCGACAATAACAGTGGCCGTGAACTCCCGCGGCAGGTAGAACGGTCGACACTTCACAAACATAAACTCCACCAGCGACGAACAGTGTTTTGATACTAACGCAGCATTGTTACACCATTCTTTGTTGATATACACACACAAGCCACCGCCGCGAGTCTTACCAGACAGTGATGAATCTCTGTCCGCGCGGTAGCAGTTTAGCCCGTGCAGCAGAATGGCGGAGTCCGGGATGTTGTCGTTTAGCCATGTTTCAGTGAAAACAGACACACAACAATCCTTTGCCTCATGCTGTGTAGACCGACTGAGTTGAATTAAGTCCAGTTTGTTTTCCAGAGAGCGAACGTTTGAGAGCATGAGTGTTGGAAGAGCTGGTCTTGTGGGGGTAGCCCTTAGCCTGGCTCGTATACCTCCGTGCTTACCGCGCTTCCGTCCTCTCTCACACCGCTTGCGACGCCACCTTGTGCGGGTAGCGTCAGTAGGCGAGGCCGCGGTCTCGAGGTCCGGCTCCAGCAGTAAACAAAGGCCTCGTAGCTTCTCAGTAGCCGCCGGCGAGAGTTTGTGTTTGTGTGTGTTGTTGATATCCAAAAGGCTTTGGCAATCATAGATGTATCCCGGAGTGATCTCCAGATGAATTAGTGGTAAATTGACATTGTTTGGAGACGAACAGACGACATTAAAATACATAAAAGCACCGTCTTTGGGACCCGGAGAAGCCGCTGCGACTGAGCGCGCCGCCATCTTGGATACAAATTTATATCTATGGTCTGCTCGTCACACAAGAGAGGGGCGGAGTCAGCAGAGCTCACTAGGATTTAAAGAAACATGGACTAGAACAGCGTGCTGAAGACAGAGATAGAAGTCCCTCAGTTGTACTCGGTGTGAAAAGATGGATCTCAAATTCACACAGTAACTGCTGGAAAGGGTTCAAATATTCTAGGCTTTGCAACATCCAGCTTTACGATAAATATTTACACCTGTTGCACCAACTAAAATCAGGCGCAATTATGCCTTGCGTAGACAATGCACGTCCACGCTGACACATTCTCCCGCAGTTATAGATATAGCTGAGACGACGTTCACGCTGCAGTGGCTGCAACTACTAATGTAGAACTGAATTGCTCAAGACTTCATAACATGTGAAGCCACCGCGCCATGATTTCATTGAGTAAACATTTTTTAACAAGTCTGAAGTCTCCCTGCACGTTCCCATGACAGATTTCTTCAAACAAACATAAAAAAGACGGCAGGTAAAGTAAAATATAATGAATGCAATACAATGCTTCTCTTTAGTTATTTTTTTCTAGTTCACTATCGAGTTTATGTACAATGAATGTCTTTCCTGAGGTAAATGTGACCTTACGTGACATGGTTTTACTGACGTCTTTCTGTGGCTGAAAAATCACATTTATAGTTTGTATTTTATGATAAAACTGACAGTATTTGAAAGCTGATGTCATGAAACCGGTTCATGGTCTTCTGTCCAACTCACCATCAGAGCTCACTCTTCCTTCATATTGACTCTCGCACCACACAGTCTGTTGCCCATTACACTGGCTGAATCCAAAACCGCCTACTCAATGAGTAGGTACTTAATTTCAAGAAGTACTTACTTAACGAGCGTTACAAGAGTACGTACTCTACAGCCAAATCTCGTTGAGTATAAATGCGGTCCGCCATGTTTATGTGATCATGTGATTTATGACGTTATAACAAACGCAAACACAAACTTAAAAAATATGAGCGACAGGTTTAATTCAATCTATCTGTAAATTTTGATGTTGATGAAATTTTCTCATTTTTGGTCTTGTTGAAGAAACAGCTGCCCTTATGATTGTAGTATAACCAATAAATTTGGGGTTGATTTAAGTTTTTGTATTTTTAACTCTACTAATATAGCCTAACCCACAGTTTAATCCTTAAAGATATTATTTTTTATTGCAAAAAACTAAAATCGTTATCTCTTGAATGCTACTAATTTCTTAATTCCATGTGCAAAATTGTTAACCCACATGTAAAACTGGCTTAAATCTCCTTGTTGTCCTCTTTTTCTGGTTGAATATCTCTCGTTTCATTCCTGAGACTTATAAATAACAAAAACAAATGCAATTTTAATGCATTATGATTATATGAATCTTTTTTTCCCTATGTATAATATCATACTATGATGTACGCAAGCCCATTATAGTTATGTTCTCTTTTTTTTTTTTTTGGTCATTATGATTGTTCATTGTTAAAGATACTACCATATTTCCCTGAGCTTGTATGTTCTTTAGTAATAATAATAAAAGGAAAATAAGAGTGACAGGCGCACAAACACTTCATAGCATCTATAAATCCACAACCCTACACAGTATGTTTTTCTCCATGTTTGCAATGTTTGTAATATCTGCACAAAGGACACATCAGCTGCTGGAAGATCTCATCTCTGGAGAAGACTTTGGTCTGAAGGTTGATTTTACAATCGAAAAATGTGAGTATTACTACTTAGAAATTAAGATTACCTCAGAAAGCAGTGGTAGTCCAACACTTATGAACAATAATAATGATAAATGCTGACCAATAATTATATTTTTTAGTAAAACAAGCAAAATATAATTTGCTTTTTCATACGCCATAGTTATGCATGACTACACACACTAGACAAATGCAGCCAAAGTGAATACATCTCAATTTTCAGACAAGTAATGAATTAATGCATGTGTTAATGAAACAATTATATTTTATTTACTGACAACAACAGGAAACATGAATAAATGAGTAAAATGTAAATAAAAGTAACCGTGACAATAAATAAACAAGTCAACAACACATGAAACAAAGCTTTATTCAAACATATTGTTCTAACAATCATAAAAATAAACTTTATTTGTCCCCGAAAGGAAATTTGTCTCGGGCAGATTGTATTTAAAGACGGTGAACCCACATCTACAGCATCTCAACACAGCTGAGCCAGTTCTGCAGCTTTATTCTGATGAAGCAGCTGACCACCGCGTCCACCTTCACCTGTCTCTGCCGTCCATCACGTCCCTCACTGCTGCAGTCACACTGAATCTGATCATGGATGAGAAAGGGACATCGAGGCTATCATTGTCTGAGAGCACAGAGAGGATGAGGTTCCTCGTACCACACAATCTTGAACAAGAGCAGGAGAACGCGTGCAGGACAATCTGCTGCTGCTGTGTCTGCTCCAAACATCTGTGTGCTGCTCTCCATGAGAACAATTACCTGTAACACATTTACACAGAGTTAAACACTTCACATCTCATGTTGTCAGCATTCCATTTCTTGACAAATTTCATTTCATATGTTTACATTTACATGCTAATTTTTTATATAGCTTCATTACTTTTGTGGTGTAATGAACTGGTCAGCAGAAGGTTGCTGGTTTGATCTCCGCAGTCGTCACCACCGGTGTCTTTACTCCGAGCTGCTGCGGGGGGATCGGGGTCCCTGTAATAAGAGCACTGTAAGTCACTTCGGATAAGTGTATTAAAACATTAATAAATTAAAATGTAAATGCTTTTTTGTGCCTTGGCACAAACGCTCAATAAAGCTGTTTATTTCTTCAAGGTACTACTATAATATAAATGTTTACATATATTTTATACAATTTCTATTTGGGGCTTTAAAGGGTTATTTCACTCAAACATATAAATTCATTCATTATTTACTCACCTCAACACTGTTCAATCCTTGTGTGTGTGTGTGTGTGTGTGTGTGTGTGTGTGTGTGTGTGTGTGTGTTTTGTTTTCCCCAAACACAAAAGGTGATTTTGGTCACGTTTGTTCTGCTGGTTTTTGTTGGAGCCTGACTTTCAGATTCTTCATGACATTATTTGATGATGCTTTTGAAGCTTCTGAAACTCATTGACTGATGTTGTATGAACAGAAACCAGCAGAACAAACTTGAACAAAATCACATCCTCCATTTCTTTTGGTCATTCTCTAGATGTTCTCGCTGGCTCTGGGGTCAGTGACGATGAAGAGACCACAGCAACATCCGGCTCAGATGAGGCAGTAAGGTCAGGTGGAGTGACGGAGCGACTCATTCATGGCACTGGATCATTTCCAGGATGCTGCTGTGGACTTCTCCATCCTCACTGCTCACACCAGTCCGTAGACATTTCAGATCCTGCAAAGATGCACAAATATAATACACAAGCAGTCATTTTAACAGCACAATATCATTTGATTTTTGTATTAGAAGAAACAAAATTATTTCTTACTTTATATTTTTGTTTCAGGTTTTCCTTTTTTCCCCACAAATACTGCCGTCACCTGCTCCACCACAAAAGCTCTGCATCAAATCTACAGCAATCAAGAATCAGAAAAGCGCTGTAATAGCTGTTTAAAATGACAATAATTAAAATAAACTACACCTTAAGATTTAAAAGATGTTTTATTAACTTCTATAGTGTACTCACTCAAAGCTTTTGATGGCAAGCATT
The DNA here is from genome assembly GCA_036784905.1 of Acrossocheilus fasciatus. Classification (NCBI taxonomy): domain Eukaryota; kingdom Metazoa; phylum Chordata; class Actinopteri; order Cypriniformes; family Cyprinidae; genus Acrossocheilus; species Acrossocheilus fasciatus. Next base: position 44,175,225 of record CM071940.1, read on the forward strand.
CCTCCATCAGTCACTCTTCACCGGATAAACACTCGTGTGTCTCATCTGTTCCTCTAAAACTTACTGTGATTATTGGATGGCAGGCACGCTACAAATGAATGTAATTAAAGACATGATATATTTCCAAGCATAGGCCTACTGTCCTTCCAAGCAAGATGTCGAATGGTACATTTCTTTTAATATTTCCAGATCATATGTAACATTTTACTGCATAATTACTGTACATATTTTTTTATTAGTTCCATACTGAGTGTTGTAGTCAACACCAAGCTCCGCGATTGAAATCGCTTATCCTGCAGGAAAATATCATAAACATTACAGTTCACATCTGCAGTAATAATTAACTAACTGGCATGAATCCTAACTAATAATGTCCGAGCAAATCATGAGTTTTCACTTTACACCTACCTCTGACTAGGCGTAAGATTTAGTGTCAGACGTAGCACTACGCCCAGATGGTGCAACGGGTATAAATTCTACGCACGACTTAAAGTGCATTTTACGTCCAGGCTAGCCTTGCGACCAGGTGTACGTCTAGCACCAGCCCCTGTTGTATAAATGGACTAATTAGGATGTTTTCTTTCACTAATGTGTTTCATACAGCGGGCAAAATAAGTATTGAATATGTCACCATTTTTCTCAGTAAATATATTTCTAAAGATGCTGTTGACATGAAATTTTTACCAGATGTAGGTAACAAGTAATCCAAGTCCAAGTCAAATCCAAGTAATCCATACATACAAAGAAAGCAAAATAAATAAAGTTCAGAAATTAAGTTCTGTGTAATAAAGAGGAATGACACAGGGAAAAAGTATTGAACCCATGAAGAAAGGCAGGCGCAGAAAGACATTGAAAGCCAAGACACCAGCTGAATTCTATCAGTATTTAGAAAGCAATCCTGCCCCTTGTCAGTGAAAATTAATATTATCTGGTTCAGTCCCAACTGATGGCCTATAAAAAGGTGTCTCATAAGAAACATTTCATGATGGGTAAAAGCAATGAGCTTTCTCAAGACCTTCGCAATCTTATTGTTGCAAAATATAGTGATGGCATTGGTTACAGAAGGATTTCTATACTTCTGAATGTTCCAGTGAGCACTGCTGGGGAACTGGAAAGAACATCATTTCACTATAAACCGGCCACGACCAGGTGCTCCTCGCAAGATTTTTTTTTTACAGAGGAGTGAAAAAAGTTATCAGAAGAGTTGTCCAAGAGCCAAGGATCACTTGTGGAGAGCTTCAGACAGACCTGGAATTAGCATGTAGAATTGTTTCAAAGAAAACAATAAGTAATGCACTCAACCGCCGTGGCCTGTATGCACACTCACCACGCAAGGCTCTATTGATAAAGAAAAAGCATGTTGAAGCTCGTTTAAAGTTTGCTGCACAACATTTAGACAAGCCTGTGAAATACTGGGAGAATATGGTCTGGTCAGATGAGACAAAAACTGTAGTCTTTGGATGCCATAATACACACCATGTTTGGATGTCAAATAGCACTGCACATCACCCCAAAACATCATGCACTGGCAAAATTCATATAGTTGAAGGAAGGATGAATGGAAAAATGTACCGAGACATTCTTGATAAAAATCTTCCTGTGGAACGTGTGCAGTGATGCGCAGATCAGCTCTAACGTCACTGAATCTGCTGTATCCATTCAATCATCATGCAAAATATACACGACAAATAACACATTTTTCAGTGTTTCTCAAAATATTTTCACTCCGGCAATGACATGACTGCGGTGCCAAATCATTTATGACCCCACGCATCATGTACGTCCTCACGCATTGATGTCATCAAATTGCGATCGGTACGTGAGATCGGCCAAATGTACGAGTACCGGTCGAGTCATAAAATTTGATTATCGGCCGATACCGATCTCCGGCCGATCGATCGGAGCATCCCTAATTACTTGGGTTGTTACTGACATCTGGTGAAAATTTCATGTCAACAGCACGTTTAGAAAAATGATGATGTGTTCAATACTTATTTTACCCGCTGTAGCATTCATTTATTCATTCATTCATCCTGCTATGACTTTTAAACTACACTAAGGTTAGAGAACACAAATAAAACTTTACGAAGCCTTTAAAAACCATAAGAGATAGAGAAGCTCTGATGTCCAAAGGTAAGTTGTTCAGCGACGGAAAAAACATGATCACCTTAAAGAGTCAAACATGTCAATGGTATAGTTTACAGCTGCTTATTTGACGCTTATTTGTTTATCTGTCTGTGTTTTGTTTGTCTGCATGTTTGCACCTGATTTGGCAGGCCTGTGTAAACTGACGGGAGTTTCAGCACAAACTCCCTGAAAATCTGTGCTGAACATAATATCCCTGCTAAAAAAAACAATAGAGACCATCACAGAAATTCCAATGGTTTCCATTAAAATACCATTATAAACCATTAGCTTTTTCCAGTAAAACCATTACAAAAGTCCTTTTTATAGTGTGTTTTGGGCATTTTTCCAACAGGATTTAACATCCCACCAATAGAATCCATCACATACCAGTAGACACCATTATAGTTTCCATTTAAAACCAATACAATTCCCATTAAAACCATTACATTTTCTATTGTGTTTTGGGCAGAGTTCTATTGTTTTTTTCAACAGGGATGTTTTGTGCAGTTCTGCAATTCTTACAGGTTCTTGCACAGTGTACATGACAATAAAGATGTACACAATAACAACTGTGCACAAAATTCACATTGATCCAATAGACATTAGGACAAGGTAAACAAATACAGCGTGTTTGTTTGAAACCTGAGAGACGGGCGAGTGTGACTGAAGGGAGGAGAGACCAGGTTGGTCATGTAATGCTCATATAAACAGATCATCCTCCATAAAACGTACATCACTCACACTCTTCATCCTAAAGAAAGACTTCATCCTTTAATCAGCCATGAAGAAGCTCTACAAGTGCCTGTGGATCTTACTGGGTAACGTACAACATTCATGTATCTGCTTTTTTACACTGATATTAACGCTGAGTTTTCTGTAATGTTTTTCTTTGTTCTCGTCCTCTAATGTGGATTTACAGCATATTATAAAGTGTTAAATATTCTGTAGAGATGTTCCGATACCCTTTTTCCATTCCCGATACCGATTCCGATACCTAGGCTCAGGGTATCGGCTGATACCGAGTACTGATCCGATACCTGGGTGTGTATCTGGCTATACAGCTGTATGTACTACTAGACCTGTATGAATTGATACAATTATTTTATGGTGTGCTTCACCATAGATAGATAGGTAGATAGATAGATAGTCTGGTGAGTAAACAAAAAAAATATAATATATAATGTTTGGAAAATAGCACATCTATTTAATTATCTAAAAGTACACACTTAACATCAGTCAGTCAAGCATTATAAATATATTATGATAATCAAGTATTATTTAATGATAGAACTTTAGCAATTAGAATTAAAACTTGGTAACCATGTATGAATGCATATTAGTCATTTTAACTGAACTTAGGACTGGTGGTGGTGCTTTTTTGGTCATTCAGTGTTTCTGTAAAAAATGGGGAAAAAAACGATCAGTAATACTGATAAGATAAAAATCATACTATGAATTCTACTAAGAACAATATAAACGCACTAAGGATTAACGAGCTGCTGGATTCATGAATATTAATCACGTTGTCTGCATTGGCTCGAACTGATTTGCTGAAATCAAAACAGGGACGATAATAGGTGAGCGCCAGCCAATGAGATTGTCGTTTGCGCATTAGCCCCGCCTACTACCAGAGAACCCGGCAGTTAAGCTGAAGAATTCCAAAGGAACTCTGTTATTTTGACAGGAAAGGACAACAAAGAATATCGTTTACATACCATTCGGAATTGACGCACATGTAAAAGACTCTCTCTCTCTCTCTCTCTCTCTGCGTGTGAGAAAAAAGCAAAGCGACGGCGAGCCGTGCGCTTCACACTAGAGCTTACGGTGCGTCAAATACAGGTGCGCTGCGCATTCATTCAGATGATCTGAAAATAGATCGCTTGACGGAGAGAGAAACTCTGAAGCGCTCAGTCAGAGTGTCCCGCGAGTGACAATATATCTGTGCTAAACTTATACATAGCCTCCAACTCACACACTGGCGAGTAAAATCTGATTATTTATTAGTCAGTGGCTAATATTAGACATCATTTAGTCGTCCAGGGTGAAGATTTAGTCGCATATGCGAGTGATTCACTGGCAATGTGCCAGCACGTTTGTACTTCTTCGCTGCTCTAAATAGTGGTTGCTTGTGGCAACACAGCACAACTTCCTGTGTTTGAATTCTGAGCAGCAAAGAAGAATTGATTTCCGTTTTGCAGCGTTAAGCAAGCGCGCATAACTATAGGTCTTGTTTAAGAAAATGGTATCGGATCGGTACATGGGTTCAAGTACTCGCCGATACCGATGCCAGAATTTTTTGTGGTATCGGTGGAATTTCCGATACTAGTATCGGAATCGGAACAACCCTAATATTCTGGCCAAACAAACCTAAATAATCTAAATCAGATGGTGTTTCATACATTAATTAGGGCTCTATGAAATCCATTTTTCATTTTTCTGAATTCCATTTTTTCCATTTGAATTTTTCCGGATTCCTTTTTTTCCCCCTGTTTTAAAATAAAATTTTAGTATTCAAAAAGCATGCCTAATCAATTGAAATCATAAAGCTTATACAATTAAACGGCAATTTACTAAAAGTGTACATTGAAAAATACATTTTGGTATTGTTTTAAACTGCTTCAAACCAGAATTCCAGCAAAAACAAAACACTGAATTTTAATATATACATGCTGTATAAAATGTGTAAAAACTTGTGTAAATCCCTTTTAGACTTGCACTTTATTAATTTACTGCTTGTTTTCTTAAAATAAATGAATAAATAACACTAGCTTTTCTAATCTTTTTGTATTCTGTTTGTTTTCTTTTTATTTATTATACAATTAACAAAAGCAAAAAAGGCCTCAAACACTAGCTTGCTCTTTTCTTTTTCAATTCTATCTGTTTTCTTTTTATTTATTATATAATTAAAAAAAAAACTTGCTATGTGTACTGCGTTAAGCTAACTGAGACTTTTGTTGATGTTGATTGTCACTTTGGATAAAAGAGTCTGCTAAATGACTAAATGTAAATGTGTATACACACACACACACACACACACACGTTTGTATTTCTATACTTGTGAGGACTTTCATAGGCATAATGGATTTTATACAGTACAAACTGTATGTGCTATTGCCCTACACCAACCCTACACCTAAACCTACCCCTTACAGAAACCTTTTTGCATTTTTACATTTTGAGATAAACTTCATTCAGTATTTTTAATAATTTATTTGCCTTGTGAGGACATGCCAAATGTCCTCACAAAGTCAAAAATGTTAGGTTTTACTATCCTTGTGAGGACATCTGGTCCTCACTCTGTAGGTCTTACAAGAACATATACACACACACACACACACACACACACACACACATATATATATATGACCCTGGACCACAAAACCAGTCTTAAGTGTCAATTTTTCTAAATTGAGATTTATACATCATCTGAAAGCTTTCCGTTGATGTATGGTTTGTTAGGATCGGACAATATTTGGCTGAGATACAACTATTTGAAAATCTGGAATCTGAGGGTGCAAAAAAACCTAAATATTGAGGAAATCACCTTTAAAGTTGTCCAAATGAAGTTCTTAGCAATGCCTATTACTAATCAAAAATTAAGTTTTGATATATTTACAGTAGGAAATTTACAAAATATCTTCATGGAACATGATCTTTATTTAATATCCTAATGATTTTTGGCATTAAAAAAATCTATAATTTTGACCTATACAATGTATTTTTGGCTATTGCTACAAATATACCTGTGCTACTTATGACTGCTTTTGTGGTCCAGGGTGGGTCGGTCGGTCATACATACATACGGGCTGGTATGTGATTTAAAATGTTTAATCTAATTAATTACATGATGTGGTGATTAATTAATCTAATTCAGGGATGGGCATTTTTTCTCCTTTATACCAAGGGGCCTGATTACTAATCCACATCCATACACCTTTTACACCGTCTTACTCAATTTCCTTTTTATTGAATGAAATTAAAGTATAATTAATGTAATTTGTTTTTAAAGATTTTAACCATAAAACTTGTGCAGTTCTGCTAATTCAGAAGGGAAACTGTGATGTCAGTTGACAGCAATATTACCTCAACAACATCTCATTTGCATTGTCTGTAAATTTGCAACAAACAAATGTACAGAGGTTCTATTTTTTATTTTTTATTAATGGCCTACAGATCATTCTCAAAACAACCTAAGAGGACGGTTAAAAAGGCTTATTAAAAATAGTTATTCAAAATGGTACCATAAAATAACTGGGTATCTGCAGGATTTTTAAAATCAAATTTAAGATCTTTAAATACCTATTCAAGACCTGCACTTCACATTTCAGCCTTTAAACATGAGTCAAAAGTATCAATTATTATAATAATTTAAGCAATTATTTTCAATCAGTTATTATACTAAATAACATATAAATATATCTTTGTGTCTTAATTGTTTAGGTTTTTATAATGCATCAGCTTTTTGTCGATCCACGGGTTCACATTTAAAAATATGTATTGAAAATGGAAAATTGTTCTTTGCAAATTCGTTCAAAAGGTTTCACTTTCAGAACGGAAGAAATATAGTGTTTCCCCCGGTAACGACAGCAGCACAACGCCTGACTTTGAAACATGCAGAACTCAAGTTTATTCAGCGAAATTGTAGCTTTTTGAGTTTAATCGTCATATTAATCTATATTGCAATTCTTGTCTTTCCGCCCCCAAATTTAAGACCTCTTATAATTAAGACGTTTTGTACCATTTAAAGGTCCCATGAAATCAAAATTGAAGTTTTTTTGGGTGTTAGTATCAATATTGTAGCATTTGGACCAATCAGACACAATTTCTCATTTGATTTAACAAATGAAGCTAGTTATTAGATTAACAAATAATCACAGACCCCTCACCCAATACGCATTCTTGGGTGCCCCTATGTCTGCAGACGCCTCCAGACCACCCCCGGTCCCATGGCAACCCATCAGATAACATTAGTTTTATTGCTCAAAGGAATGCAAATGGTCGAGCAACACTCACTTCATATCCACTTTAGGAAAAGGACATTATGCCATAAAATGGACTCTTCTCTAATTAATTCATAGGAAAACCTTTCTTTGAATGAGCACACATATCATTAAGTCATTGTGTATATTATTACTGTTTTTGTGTATTTTATACTGTTTTATTCATGCTTATAATAGATCAATAGTTAATATCACTCTGACTGTAACATGTTTGGTCTCTATCAATCCATCTTCAGATGATCTAACTGAGAGTGAATATTACATGTTGATACCTATGCAACATATCAGTGTCCTAAGAATCTTTAATAGTTTGTATAATAACTTTCAATCCAACCCCTTTTGCAAATTACCATGCTCTCAGACAAAGGGCCATAAACCCCCCAGTATTTCCAAACTCCCGCTTGGAAATTCAGCCTTTCTCATTGGTCAAGCCCATACCGAGAGGCGGGACTCTTCGCAGACTTTAAAGAGCCCACGCACAGTTCCCTGACTCTCTCTCTTTTACCAAAAGCGCCCTGGAGACAAACTTATCACCTGGGAAACCTCGCGGCTCCCCTTCTGGGGGGAGTCCGATCTTCTGGCAATTTTAAGTTCGGTAACTTTGGCAACTCACTTCGGACAAATCAACCCATGGCTGGAATGACGAAGCTTTCACTCCTAAAGGAATCTACCAGGAATCTACGCATTATACATGCACCAGGATACTTTACTCAGCACCCACAAAACCCATGCAAGTAACCGCTTGTTAACTATCTAGATGCGCTTCTAGGCTTCGACCCCTTTTAATTAAGGCGATGTAATTTTCTAATGGTTCATAACAGGTTGTAGTTAGCTGATGTTAAAATCCTGCAATACTCTCTATTGCGCGCGAGCACTCTCTCTCTCTCTCTCTCTCTCTCTCTCTCTCTCCGTGCCTTCCTTGCGTTGGCATCCATGTTTAATGTGTGTATGTCTGTGTCAAGTTCTATGTTACATGTTCCCCTGTAGTGTAGTTTAATAAACATCCATATGTATTCACACTTGGTTGTCTGTCTGCTGCTCTCAGAACGAAGTCACTTTAACGTCCGGTCTTGTTACAATGCTCGGAGCAATGCTTCAGTAAGGAAATTATTTGTCGTGGCCAGAGGAATAATTTTCCTTAGAGTCAATAGAAGGGTCCGTACTGCGGACGAACTAATCATTCTATTGTACTATTAATACTACAGCTAATTCCTGAAGATGGATATATAATTGATAATCCGTTATGATTAATTATGTTCATCTCATAAAGCAAATATGCTACAACATGTTAGTCTTAAGGTTATCTATATGTCATATGCTCCAAAACAGTGACAAAATTTGCATTTAGAAGATACAAGCATTCGAAGCTTGCCGTTCTTCACTTCTGCCAAAACAGCTCAACGATTTTTTTGACCCCCTACACTATAAATAGATGCTCAAGCCGCGGCTGAAATAGGTCACTTGTTCACAGAATTAGTATTTTCTGTACAGTAAATGATAAAACTATATAGAGGACAGGGAATTGGAGACAGTATTAACATCACAAACTCAAAGCAATCTTTACGGGACTTACTTTTCAATTGTTTTAAAGTTGCTCATCCGAGTCTAATATGATGCAGCGGGCCGTACTAGAAGACGTTGCCACCAGTTGCCCATCCCTGATCTAATAATTAATAATCATTTTTATTATAATTATTACCATGGAAATATGAAATTATTTCTTTAATCAAATGATACTCTAAATAAGAAACTAAAACTGCCAGTAGACGAGGCTCAAACAACCACATCATTGGTTCAAACAACAGTGATGCTGCATTTTCTTCTAAAATGTTTTTTTTTTTTTTATCTGATTTCATGCAATTATGTATTAAAATTATGCTTGAATTATATTCCCAAACACTCTGTGTGAGATATGTGATTGCTGTCATATTTCTATAAAAATCTAAAATACATGTTTGCATTAAAGTAGAAATGGATGATAAATACACCTTTCGTATGGGATTAAATAGCAAGCACTTTGAGTGTCTTGTTCATCATAATTATATTCATATAAAAGCAACAGATCTGAAATCATATCATGTTTATAAGCAGCACAGCATGTGAGTGAGAATAACGCGATATCTGCCTTTGATCTCGTAGGTATCTGTTCTACTTCGAGAGCTCAGAACTGTCCGTCTTGACTGCGTAATTTCACTCCTCCCCTCACTGCAGCCGCCTGCTCTCATCTACATTTCAGGCGAGGCGTATCTCAAACAAGCCTAATGTCTTAATGATTATGTCATCGAGTCATTCATTTGATTCGTTCAAATGGCTGATTCATTCATCCTCGTCACCGTAGCACCATCAAAGCGTAAATAAACGTAGAAAACGCATATGGTGTTTGCGTTCAGTGGTTACTCTCCAAAATGGCGCTACAGTGATGAGGAGGAGACGAATTGTTGAATAAATTCGTCAGCGCCGCATCCAGTGTAGACAGCATCACTGATTATAATGGGTTCTATAGTATTTTGTCACGCCGCTCGCCTCCGGTGTAGACACGATGTCAGTTTATGAAGAATAAAGAAGGAAAAAGTTAATCTTCTGAAATAAAGAAGCAATATCTTCTCAGGTAAAAGTTATTAGAACCGTGTCTAGGTACAAGCTAGCCATCACACTGCTCTGACCTTATCAGACGTTTTTTTATCCTATTATTTGATTCGCTCGTCGTTTATGACAAAAAAAAAAGCTAACCACTCACGATGAGCTAGTCTACAGAATCAGCGAATCTCTTTAAAAACTGGCTGTTGTTCTCAATACATTGCATTGTTAATTCGGAAAAGTTTTATCCGCCAACTGACACTGTTACATATACTCACCAACGCAGATTTTTACTCACATCTGGCGCTTGGTGAGTGTTAATTTTAGGCCCAGGTTAGTTCGCTGCGAGTGAGAGATGAGGAGGAGTGCAAAATAAAACCCCACCCTGTAATTAATATTCTGTTTCAGTTGTAAATACGTAACCATACTGAAATAAAGTCGGCAGCAACTTCCGGTCCATGCGGACTTTAAGCAACTAGAGAGTATACAGTTTCAGTTTTTTGATTCGTTTCAGTGTTTTTGAATGGAAGTTCTCCAAACCAGAAGTGCCACCCATAATGTAAAACGCAGTAGGCGCGTCAGGAATAAGGTGGATAATGAGCCCTATTTTTTTTAAACCACAATTTTGAGACCCAAGCCCAAACTTTTACTAGTAAGAAAGTCTGGAAACCCCACTTCAAAAAAAAGAAAGCAAATTACAACAGAAAAAATATTAATACAAACCAACTTTGTATAACTGTAACAAATATATGTATAAATCAAAAAACAATACCAGCAGGGCTGAGGCTCCCAACAGCAGGAAACAAAATAGAATTTGGTTTAAAAGGGCACACTTCCACGCATTACACCACTGTGCACTCCGATCACACTACCATACACTCCATGTTACACAGCACACAATAAAGAAGAACCACCACCACAAGGAGGAAGATCCATTCACCTGTGAATAAAACTATACTTTAGCAGCGCGAAGACAACAGCAAACAATCACGGCACAGAACAAGAGGGAGAATCCTTCAGTGAATACAAAAGGAGACATTATTAATCATCATGTTGTCCCCCGCTCCCAATTATAATTGTGTTTAAAACACTTACCGTTAGGATATCACGTAGCTAGAACAAGTTTAAATCACAGTCATGTCCACCGATAGCACAATGGGATACAGGAAATCATGCATAGTGCGCTTACCTGCAACCACCGTCAACACAGACAAACAGGGGCAACAGCCAATCAGCCTTTAAATCGAAGATACTCGCTGACAGGCAAACACTGCTGTCAGTCACCTCCCGTTACATCCAGAAAGTCTGGTCCTGATTCACAGGAACGTGTCCTCATCCCACATAAGATTTCAGTCTTCTGCTTGATGATGTTGGATGAAATTAATAATTATCTGTATTATTAATATGTCAATGTTTTCATCCAACATGGTTGGTCATTATGTAGAACAATATTTTATGTTTCCATTATAATTCAGACTATGATTTTAATTATTAGCGGCAATATCAAGGTGAATTAAATTGAAAATGCTAATTGAATGTGATTCAACAAAACTCGGTTGTTTGACTTGTTTCCACAGGGTTTTTATTGATTGAGGAAATGGCACATGGACAAGAAGGTAAGAATCCTTCAGTGTCTAAACACTTTTGTTCTGTTTTGTCTGTTAAATGGGCAGATATAAAAGTACTTAGAAATTTAGCCCCGTAATGCAGTTTGATGCCCAGTTTATAGTTCCTGATACCAGATAGACCAAAGTCAGAAAATTAACTTATTAACAGGCAATATTTCCCTCCAAAATTGATCTTTCAGGAACAGCCTTTACAAATGTTTAATGTTAGATTATACTGCTCTTTGTTTAATATAACATACCAAGCCCATCATGATACATAGGCCAAAATTAGAATTATACTAAGTAACAAATGTTTGATATCCAAAATAAAAATAAAAATATGCTCACTATCATGCTTTTACCCTTGTGTTTAAAATATCTGTCGCTGTATTGCGCCCTTAACCCATAATTTCTGACCCTGTGGTGGACGTGTAGCTGATGATGAGTAAGAAAGATTAGTTTGGTAAAGGTCTTCTGCAGTAGTAGATGATTTCTTATTGGCCTTTGTTGATTTTTTTTTCAGAGAATATAGCACTATGGGGCAAAACTAGTCAGTCATCAACTTACGAAGGATCTGATCCTGAATTGGCTCTTGATGGATTGTTGCACACCTGGTCCCACACTAACTCTGAAACCAACCCATGGTGGAGAGTGGATCTACTGAAGGTATACAGAGTGAACAGAGTGACCATCACTAATAGACCGAACCTTGGTTATAGGATTAACGGAGCGGTGATTCGTATCGGGAACTATCTTGACATTTACAGCAACACCATGTGAGGATTTCTTTCTTTTGATTTGATTTCTGTGGCTGAAGTGAAGAATGAACAGAAACAGATAACAGATGATCTTTCTGTCTGTAGATGTGGTGTAATTTCTACTCTTGGAGACGGTGACACGGCCACTTTCTCATGCGGTGGGATGGTGGGTCGTTATATGGTTGTTCATATTCCTGGAGATCAGAAGATTCTTAGTATTGCTGAAGCTGGAGTCTACGGGTATTTGGCAGGTAATTCGTTTTTGTCGAGCACTTTATTGAATGTAATAAATACTTTTTTAGAAACATACTTTAAACTCATAGTTCACCAGAAATCACGCTCATGTCTTTCCAAACCAGTATGACAGTATTCATGCTTTACTGGCGTCTTATGTACAGATGATTGTGATAAACGTGGGGCTTGAGCATATAACAGGGATGCAAACTCATCATGGGTGAAAAAGGTGACAAAGACACCTTAAAATGAACTCATTTGCCCTGAAGCTGCTATTCAGCCAACACAGACTTACTTACTCTGAATTTATTCAGCATCACTTAATGCACAGCTCTATTTTGACATTGGCTTGTCAGATAGTTCATTCCCTCCATTGCTACAGTTATCACTGTTAAAGGGGTCATATAATGGTACATGCACTTTTACAAGTTGATTGTACTGAAATGTGTGTTAGCAGTGCCTGTACACAACCATCATAAAATGATAAAAATCCATCCAGTGTTTTTTTTTTAATCTCCTTATTTGTTTTACCCTGTCTCAAATCAAGCCGTTCGACCGTGTGACGCCACACGGTCGGACGCCCCTCCCACGATGGTTGATTGACAGCAGTGTTTCAACACAGACCCGCCCTTGCTCGCGAGCGAGCTGTCAATCATAGTCCGCGCGTCATTGTTGATATACGCTGGAGCTGTCTATGAACAGAATGGCGTCTAAGCGATTGTGGTGTTCTGTTCTCGGGTGCAATAATGAACACAGCAGTCATTTTGATGTTCCTAAGTCCGAACCGCTGAAGACACAGTGGCCGAGTTTTGCTTTTGAAGGGAATATTCCCCACGAGCAACGTCAATGTTTTCATGTTTGCGCGAATCATTTTTCACCAGACTGCTTTATAAATGAAGGTCAGTATAAAGCTGGTTTTGCTAAGAAGCTGCTCCTGTAAAAAGAATCGGTACCAACTATTCGTGTTCCTGCTGAACCTCCAGAAGAAGTGAGTGTAACGTTTAATTAACCTTTATATTAATCTTTATATTAATCTTTGCAAATCGCTAGCACGCTTCACGATGTATGTGGCTAATGTTTACATTCAGGGTACATGCATGTTTTCTATTTACGACGTTCTCAATATAATTAATAATCCCACGTTTATAATGAACAAAACGTTATGGTTATTGTGTTATTACAAACTGTATACGCAGGTATTAAAGTTAACATGATAACACTACACTAAGCTTACTTTTGTAGATGGTTTATAACGGTGTCTGTTAAGAAGTAGTGTAAAATATTTAAATAAATAAAAAACAGTTATAACTGCATGAAAATTAATGGTAACACAATACCTGCAAAATACTGTTTACATCCTGCAAATGCATATGATCCAAGACTATAAATACTGTAATTGATGTTTTTCAATATTATGCCAGAATAAGTTATGTTATCTGATAACATATTTACTGCCATTCTACTGTTGTCAAGGCAACACTCCACGTGTGTTGTGTCAAAAACGCCCCACAGAACAGAGGGGCGGGGCGAGCAAAGCTCACTAGCATTTAAAAACACACGCACTAAAACGGTGTGCTGAAAACAGAGCTGTTTTTGAGCAGGTAAAATGAGTGTTTTCTTACAATACTAATGAGAAGTATGTTACAAACTTTCAATTTAGACCCTAAAGAATCATATTAGCTTGTACAAAAATGGCATTATATGACCCCTTTAATCATGGAAAAATTTAGTGTAAAGAGACAGTACCATTACCATGTTAATTTTCCAGGAAATCGGGCAATAGGAGGAGCCACTATACAGTCGTCAACATCCGCAGACTGGGTTGCTGAAAGGGCCGTGGATGGTAATCGAGGTCTCCAGCAGTTGTATACGGGATGCTCCTCAACCCTTAATGAGGCAGACCCGTGGTGGAGGCTGGATCTGCATGATGTCTACAGAGTTAATGAAGTGATCGTCAGTAATAGAAATGACTGCTGTGCAGAACAAATAAACGGAGCGGAAATTCGAGTCGGAAACTCTTTGGAGAACAACGGCATCAACAATCCCATGTGAGAAACTTGAGGTTGAAAGAGTGTGAGACGTCAAGGACAAATGTGAAGGATTAATGCAGATATGACAGTATTTTTATATCCTTCATGTGTTTCTCTGTCTGTAGATGTGCTGTTATTCCTGCTATTCCAGCAGGTGAGTCCTACAGCTACTCATGTGATGGGATGGAGGGACGTTACGTGATTATTCATATTCCTGGAGACCGGAAGATTCTTGTGCTTTGTGAGGTTGAAGTCTACGGGTATTTGGCAGGTAATTCATTGTTGTAGAGCATTATATTCAATGTTATACATTAATTCATAATTCATGTAATATCATGCCATACTTGAAACGTATTATAAAAGGAACACAAAATCATAATTTTCACAATTCAGTTTGGTGAGCGTAGCTGATGCAGTAATAATTCACTTCACCTTCAGTCGTTGTTCCTCAGTAATCTTCCCCTCTACTGCAAACTTTGTGCATCAAGACGAGTCGTGACATTTTTTTCATATATATGTGACTGTGTGTTTGTGTGGATGGAATCACACTGAGAGCAGGTGGATGGTCACTCAAGATCTCTTTACTGTAACCTGGCACAGACAAACTGGGACAAACACGACCAAAAGCTGGTTAAAGGACAGTGCATCAACGCATCAACGTTGCTCAAAGTCAGCAGCGAGAGATGTGAAACTCTCCTGAATATACATTGTTATAAAGTGAGCGTGAACATATAGTGGAATAAAACTCAAAATAAAACATACCTTAAAGAAATAAAATATAAAATCACTTTCTCTGTTCTCATTTCTCATCAAATCACATAAATGCAGAGAAATTATAAACTTAAATAACCATCTTTTACATATTTTGTACAAGTAAAATACCAAAAGAGAAAGAAAACGCACACCTAAAATGGCGCAGTTACACAGTTCAGCACGTGCGACCACGTGATGTTTTATTAACAAATTTCGGGAGGAGCACGTGCAGATAATTAACGCAGCCACTTCATCATCAGCAATCACACCATCTATCCAATCAGCTCGAGAGAGAACCCTTATAAATAACCAAGGCAGTCTTACCTCCATCAGTTCTAGTCTTTCAGCATTCCTCCACCACCCCGACTCCTGACCTTCAGCCTGTTCCTACCCCAGCATGGGGGGAACGCTTGGGTCCGGGCTAAATGCAGAGCTCGGACCCCTCTCCCCGTACAGGGGGAGTACCCTGGGCTCGGGGGTAAGTACCGAGCTCGGAGCCCTCTCCCTGGACAGCACGCCAAATACACATAACCTTTACTCAGTTTATTATATGCAAGTGTGAACTCGTGAAATAGCACGTGTGTCGATGCTAATACTCAACTCGGCTAATACATTTTTTACACAGAACATGACAAATCTGAATATAACACATACCTGGGACAAACACGACCAAAAGCTGGTTAAAGGACAGTGCATCAACGCATCAACGTTGCTCAAAGTCTTGAATGAAATAAAGAGAGATACTGAGTTCATAAGCAGGTCACACACACACTTCATTTTATCAATCGCAAATAACACATATTTGACTCAACTGACAGAACTAGGAACTGACAGACATATGAAACAAACTTGTGTGTAGTATTAAAGTCCAACCTTACACTTAAAAACAATCTAAACTCATTGTTTATGACGCAGCGCTTAATTGATGCGACTTACCAGCAGCGAAAGATGTGAAACTCTGCTGGTGGTGACGTAGCTCCGCCCTTAATATCACGCATGCCAATGCAAGTGACGCAACAGCCAATGTCGAGTTTTCCCAATTAATGCATGAATTTAACAACATTATTTAAACTCCGTTACATATATATATATATATATATATATATATATACATACATATACATATATAATTTTTTTTTTTTTTTTTTAGAAAATCTGGCAGTAGCTGGAGCTGCTATACAGTCGTCAACATCTGCGGACTGGTTTGCGGAGAAGGCCATTGATCGAGGTCTCCAGCAGTTGTATACCGGATGCTCCTCAACCCTTAATGAGAAAGACCCATGGTGGAGGCTGGATCTGCATGACGTCTACCGAGTTAATAAAGTGGTCGTCACTAATAGAAAAGACTGCTGTGCAGAACAAATAAACGGAGCGGAGATTCGCATCGGAAACTCTTTGGAGAAAAACGGCATCAACAATCCTATGTGAGAAACTTCAGGTTGAAAGAGTGTGAGACGTCAAGCACAAATGTGAAGGATTGATGCAGATATGACAGTATTTTTATATCCCTCATCTTTTTCTCTGTCTGTAGATGTGCAGTTATTCAAGATATTCCAGCAGGTGAGTCCTACAACTACTCATGTGATGGGATGGAGGGACGTTACGTGATTATTCATATCCCTGGAGACATGAAGATACTCACTCTGTGTGAGGTGAAGGTCTATGGAGAAGGTATACATCAGTAATATTGGTTTATAATATATCAGATAATAATGTCTTCACATCATCAATTTTTAAACATGGACGCGATGTGGTTGTCGTACTGTATTAAAGCTTTAATCAGGATAAAACCGTATATTAAAAGCTAACATAAGCAGTAGCATAATAACAGCGTTTCTAAAAGTATGAGACAACAACAAACAAAAAACATAGGCCTACCATTAAAAGCCGTGCTCTGCGCAATCCTCTTCACTAATATCCTCTGCGTCTCAATCGGGCTCAAATTGATAAGCAATATAGTCAACGCCATTGTTTACAACAGTGGTTCCCAACCAGAGTTCACAGCAGGGGCGCGGGAGCAGATACTTTGAGGTAGGGCTGGGCGATAAAATGATAACTACAATTATAGTGATATAATTTTCGATAAACATTCAATGTAATGTTTATGCGGGAAAGGCGGAACAAAACAGCGCTACTCATTTGAACCGCGCCACACGGACCATATCCGCTCGGTTCAAACAGCGGCGCGGAGCAGAGCGCGCAGATTAGAGCAGATCACGTGAGCACTAAACAGCGCTGTGAGATCCAGTGAGAAGCGCTTGAATTCAGCGAAGAACACAAATGACTGGTGTAAACTAATATCAGTCGATATCACTGATATAAACTAGTTTAAATCCAGATGAAACAGCGCGGACAAACAGCAGGAAAACACTGTGTGCAATGATACAATCAGAAGGCTTTTCAATCTATAAATCGCCATCGTTTACCATGGATTTACTGTAGTAACATTAACTGCACCATGGTATTGTGGCAGAAATGTGTGGTATTTATGTCAAATTTATTATATTAATGTAGATGTGTATTAAAGGAGTAATGGAATGTAATTACACTATATTTGTGATTAAGCTATAAGTTATCGTTTGTGCATTTATAATAAATGTATTTAGACTACTGTTCTACATATAAATAGGCTACATAAACATATAGTTGGATTTTTACCACAGTATTGAGGTGCTATATGTGTGGTTTTAACTCTGGTTATCATGGTAAATGTATGCTACTATGGAAGAACGGTCAGAAAAACTAAATTTCTCCATATAAAAAGAGGTTGTTGCAATTTTTTTACAGATGTTACTGATTTTGAAAATGAACATAAATTTACATCTGCATCCCAACTCAAACTACTACTGTCAAATCAATGTCAAATGTGCATTTTTAATAGACAAATATTAAACATTTATATTATTATTATTGCATATATATAATATATATGGGCGTGTATAAATATAATATGGGGGGGGGGGTCTCAGATTACCATATGTGTACATAGGGGGGCCCATGAAAAAAAGGTTGGGAACCACTGGTTTACAATACAACTGGAGCACATGCCGCTGAGCTGAGGGGCGGGACGTTTAGACGCACACTAGAGGCGGTTTAGCCAATCACAACACACTGGGCCAGCTAACCAATCAGAGCCCATCGTGTATTTCTGAGGGAGGGGCTTCACAGAACCAGGAAATCAACTGCCCGTTTTATGGTAGCTGAAAAGCAGTGTACAATACAGGTAAAATATTAGAAAAATAATGTGTTTTTTTTTTTGTGTTTTTTTTAAACGAAGCATGAACACATGTTGCTGTGCACCCCATAAACACAATCAAGCCTTTGAAAAAATCCATTAGGCCACCCCTTTAAATATTATGACCTGAATTTGTTAAAAACAAAATCAGCTGTTGTTCTCCTGCAGTGCAGTTGCATTTGCAAAGACAGAACTGGTTTATGTTATTACTGGTTTATATGCCGATCACCTATTGATTATTCAGTCAAACTATTTACAGCATGAACAAATTTACAATATTCTCACATTTTAAGGAGACATGATTTTACCAAAGTACTTTTTGGGACATGACACAAGAATATATTCATATTCTGATCTAATCAGTTTAGTATGAATGTTATTCCAGGTGGGATCTGCTCTGACTGATAGATGAACAGGAAGTGATGCGGAACGCTGACAAACGTGAGTGTTCTCACAACTGTACAATAACTTATGACATATGCTGCACAAATAGGAATGATTATAAGATTATGATATGTAATAGCAAAAATGTTTCATTTACAGGTCGCTGTGATACAAGACGATAATTCCCTGGAAATCAACAGTGTGTCTGACTCACTAAACTCACATTCATTCAATTTATTCATAATTTATGAAAGCCTGTTTCCACCACTGAATAAAAAATAAAACAAGGTAATTGTGACTTTTTATCTCACAATTCTGACATAAAGTCCATTCTGAGGGGAAAAAAAGATTGACTATTTTCTTACAATTTATATCTTTATTGATCTATATTATATCTTTATATGACTTTATTACTCAGAATTACGACTTTATTTCTCAGAACTGTGAGAATAGTACCTGTGCTGGGCAGCATGTAAGTCTTGAGATTTTTCAGCTGAAAGAAACTTGCACTGACTGATCTTAAAATATATCAGTGCCTTTTGTTTGGTCTCAAAAAGAACATCAGTAAGGTTTTTTCGAAGCACGTTTATAAAAATTACTTAAATGTCCTAATTGATTTATGGCCTAATCCAGGTTTAGGCTAAGCCCTGTCTGTGAAACCAGCCATTATGTATTTTTTAAGCTATGACTTTGGATAATTGATTTTTAGAATAGAGATCACGATTAGAGATTAGCCTATATATTATTTAGTTTGGTTGTCTAATTTCCTTTGAGGTTCTGACAAAATGTTTTTTAGCCTATTTAAAAATATGTATAACTTCCTATTCCAAAACCTACCATGTTACTTAAATACAAGCTTTTTTAAAAGGATTAATTCTTCAATTTCAAGGTATATCTGGAACCACAAGAAACCCAGGACTTTTTTTCACAGGACTTATCTAACCCAAGTTCGCCTCTTTAGAATACTTCTCAATTGTTCTCAGTTATGCTTTAAATGTAAGGTACACATTGGCACAGTGATGCATGTATTTTGGGATTGTGACTAAATCAAAATGTACTGGACAGAGATGCACAAAATTATTGAAAAGTCTTTTCAATAAAGTTATAACCTTCTGAATTGTACAGCGGATCTGTGTCTGGACTGTGACAAAGAATATGTACTGAATTTTTGTATATATCTGGCCAAAAATGTATACTATTATTATGGTCAACTGCTCAGATACCTTCAATCAATATGTGGATGAGTCAGGCAACCACTCTTTTACCATTGGAAAAATTAACATGATTTACATCAAAGATCTGAGGTGTTCTGGTGCATTTGGTCCTCTCTCGGGAACTTTCTTGAGGATACTCAGTGACTGTCTTTCTAATTGTGCTTTATAATTTTCTTTTATTTCTGTCTTTGCTCTTATGCATTTGAATGTCTAATATATATTAGCTGTACATGTTGTTATGAGATACCAGTACCACTGTTGTTTTATCGGAAAATTTAATTAAACAATATTAATTTAAATGCATTCATGATGTAAAAAATAATTTGAAATGAATGAACTTCCTCGAGTTTTTGAACAAATCTCTTGAATGAATAATTCAGCAATCAAATACATTTTAACAATCACTGGTCACCACCTACTGGCATAATGTAACATATACAGTCTTTATTTGAAGAGTAACATTAGTTCCAAAGGTCAGTTACTAATTTTGATCGCGGCTATATCCAGACTATAAACTTTTATCCTAATACTTTCGTTATTATTTAATGTTTGCAACATAGAAATGTAGCCTACTGTGTGTGTATTGTTTGCGAAGCTGTTTCAACATAAAGCTTACATGATGAGTGACGCTCTCTCTGGATCAGCAGCTGCGTGAAAACAGGTTTAAATATTCCAATCCGATATGATTTCAAGGTTCAATAGACATAGCGGGATCATCGTAATTAAGAAATAAGATCACGTATGTTTGAATCGAGATCGCAATATTTTAATGATTGATTATGCATACATACGAGCCTATAGCATATGTATTTTTGTATGTCTTGTTTGTACCAGACCTCAAAAGTGACCTCCGCTTCCACAATCCACAGTCCACTTTATCCAGCACAGTTTGGTCTCTGTGATCTTGTTTGTTTTACCTACTCAGAAATCACTTCTTATGATTCAGCAAAAAGTAAAAGTAGCCTAATGTTAGTGTAATCTATTAACTACGCACATCATAAACCCGTCTTTTTAGGCAAGTACCAGATATGGGTGTCATGTCATAAAATATTTTAATATGACTGAATTTATCTTTAATGTGATCACAGTTTAAGAAAAACATTGTAAGCTACTAGTTATTTCATTTATTTCCACATTTATTCAAACAGCGAGTAAATTATGTACCTAAAGCGAGCAAAGAACATTTACATGATCACATTGTCACTGACTATAGTCTAGCGTGAGTTTAAGCACTCTCACAAAACTCCCGTTATTATCAATGAAGCTGTCTACACTGTCATATTAGTGTTTTACTTACTTGATACGTACATCTGCACTTTGCTATGATGAGAGAATTCACGAGAGTGCAGAATTCAGGCGGTGAGTGCACGCACTGAACAAAAGCGATGACTCATCTGAACACTTCTGATTGACCATTGCATTCATAAACTCAACAGAATCGTGTGTGATTGGTTAAAATGTGCAACGCAGTAAAACACATAAAAAGAAATATGATGCGACATGATCAGATCTAAATATAATGCCACAATCAACACTTTTAATTTCATTTTCACTTTATTCGCGACAGTCCAATTTGGTTGGATTTTGCCTCAAGTCCCCATTAATTTCAGACCCGTTGCCAGGGGAAGGCTATGAGACTCGTTCGGCCAGATCACTGAAAAGAGAGAACTGAGTGATGTTTCTCAGGTCAGTCAGAGCACTCATGGTACGCACAATGCATACAGCTGTACACCTCCAGCCGCCACTGCACACACACACACACACACACACACACACACACACACACACACACACACTCACTCACTCACTCACTCACTCACTCACTCACTCACTCACTCACTCACACTCAATCATCAGAGTAAAAGAGTATGAAATTAATATAAATGAATTATGTGATCACACACGATATAAAACAAAACAAAACATTTACAATAGTTTTAGGCATCACTAAAAATATAAAAACGTCTTAAATTTTTCCAGGAGCAGGGAAAACGAGTTTGTCATGTAAGAAAAAGTTATCGGTCAATTGTAATGAGAAACCAGCGACGTCAAAATAAGTAAAGGGGAAAACAATTATTTTAACAGGCCAAACCATAAGGGGACCCCGACATGTCAGGACATGTCAGATTTCCATGTTTTATGGAGGCTTTCAATAGACATAATGATTTTAATACTGTATCAGCCCCTTTGATTTTTTACTGTACAAACTGTACACCTATCCATCACACAAAAATTTCAGCATCAGAACTTAAAAAAACACATCATTCTATTCTTTTAAAGAAGATGGTAATAAATAAAATGTGATTATATAAATAACATACTGTACAAAAAAAACACATTTACCATAGTTTTAGGTGACAATAAGAGATGGGCGGAGTTACAGATGAGGGGGTGCCTTTCCAAAAGCAGCTATGGTGGCAAGTTCCGTCTTTACCAATATAGCTCAATGGAACTTACCACCATAGTTAGCTAACGATGCTTTTGGGAAACACACCCCAGATGAGCCTCTGCTGTCCATTACAGTGCATTTGTCAAGTTAGTCTGATAACCCCTTTCCAGAGCCAATGTCTTGATCATATTAAATTTATGTTTAAAGCATAATCAAAGAGTTTAAATAAGATCTTTCAAAATTAAAAGATTGTTTAGATGAAATCTTTAAAGCGTTTAATAAAATATTTGACTTATCTTCTTGCAAAATAAGCCAAAATTATTATTTTTATTCAACAGTAGGGTACAATGGTGCTAAAGACGCCCCAGGGTAAAAGAAAAAAAACATAAATTTTTCAAGAAGCACATGCAAATTTGGCTGATCCTTTACGCGATCGCGGGCAGTAGCGCAAAGTTGATTTTGTGCTTTCTTGATCTAATATGTGATGTTTTTTAAAATGTTGTAGATTTAAGTAGCAAATGAGAATCGTTAAAATTATTGAATATATTTTGAGACAATGGTCTTCTTAATGATTTTCAGTTTTGTTTAAATTTAATTTCTATTTATTTTTAAATAGATGAACACTCAACTTAAAAAAAAACTGTATGCAAATAAGTAAGTTGCAAATAATGCATTTTTAAAAATAACTTATAAATAATAACATTTCTAAGCTATTTGTTAAAATATATTCAATTACACACTGGCTGTCATAGCATGTTTCATAACAGATTAATTTAAACATACATTAAATAATTAAGACTAACGGGTTTATCAAAATATAATGAGTATATGGTGTAGTATTTCACGCAATGCTCCTCTCTAGACTTCATTTCTCTAGTGAACTAACAAGCTGTGGACAGTGATGACTTGCCGAGGAAAATTAAAGGAAGGAAAATTAATCCTACGTGACATTTTATTTCCACGCTGTTTTGTTGTCTTTCCGCGGTTGAAACACTGATTGAGCAATTACATGAGGCATGAGATGTTCAGTCATGTTTATTCGTGTTAAAACTAGTAGTACAGATGAAGGAAGGATCGCGTTCACTCACGCTCAGCTCTGCACACAACCCGGTCTCACGGCAGTTTGTGATCTAGTCACGTAATTTAATCTATTTATTCGTGGCAGGGACACGTTTATTCCGTTATTTTCGTAAGTCCAGCACGTTTTTTAAACTAATGCATTTCAATTGGATGCATCTTTCGTGCAACAGCACGGTTCTTTCTGCCAGTCGGGCTGCAGCAGAGAAGCTGTTTAATCAACATTTATTCACGAGATCTTATCACGGTTTATATATGTGCAGTGCAGCTGCTAGCCATTTTGGTGCCCTAACCATAATTCCTTTATGATTTTAAACATAAAGACAGTTTGTCAGTCTTTTATATACCTCCTACTGTCACATACCTCCAAACTTCGTCAGGTGCTGCGCAAATTGCGCAATCCAACGGAGCACTGGGGGCACCATCTCTAGAGCAATTAAATACTCTTGTTATGCCTGAAAGGTGCCTAATAATATATACTGAAATAATATCGGCATTATAATTATTGACTATGATTATTGATTTTTCATTAGGCTTTTTTTGGTGCCCCCTCAGCAAGTCGGTGCCCTACGCACTGCGCGTGGTGGGAGTGGCGGCGCTGTATATTAATTATGAATTATTATTTCGGTCTTTTTCGGTTATTATTTCGAAGCTGGATTGCTTTGCTGTTTATTGATATTTTTAAAACTATAACGCTACATCTATCGACATTTATTTAGATGTTATTATTGTATTCATTCATTTCTTTATTTTAATAATATTATTTCGGTCTTATTACTGGTGAAAAATTACAGTAAGCCAGAACACGGGCCGAGCGGGGCTCATTTTAAGCCCATTAGCCACAATGCAATGCGGACATTCATATCACAGAATCTGACAGCGATCAGCGGGTCATTAACGACAGTATAGGCTATTGCATTTATAAGCAGCCTTTACAATATATTTAGAGTCTAAAGTTTAAAAAAAAATTTGAAAAGCCCAAAGATCTGTAGGCCTATCTCTGCTAAATGAATTTAACATACATTTGTGGTGCCCTTTATTTTAAGTTTCTTTTTTATTTTTTTTGGTTCTTTTTATTTAAACTATATTGTTACTAAATGTGAAAATGTGTAAAAGTAATGTGTCAAGGACTTGATATTGAATTCTGTAATTTTAAAAATTCAATAAAAAAAAAGAAAAAAAAAAAGAACCATTGCGCATCTTACAGCAAAAAAAAATAAAATTACATTTAATCTGTGTTTTTGTCACCAGCAATACAGTATGTTGCTCAGTTTTGTTACAGTAAGTTAAGCTCCGAATTTTTTTTAAAGTTCCAGTGAGTTTCTTCTGTTGTCCTGTTGGATTTTTTTTTTTTTTTAATTTGTTCGCAATGTTTTAATAATTTTAATTTTTCGCAATGTTTTTTATTTTTTATTTTTTTGCACAACAATATCCGGGTGACGGCGCTACCGCCAATTAGCTACTACTTCCTCTGGAGTCATTGAGTAAGGTAGGACAAAAATTATTGGCAACCTCATGAACAAGTAGCCTATATAATTAGTTGAAATATGTATGCAAAAGTGTATTAGTCAAGTATGTTGCTGGGGTATTGTCATGACTGCCTTATGCCCTATTTTAACTTTTTGTGACATTGCTTTGGTGTTTCCATTTGTCTGATATAAAACCCTCTCGGGGTTGTATTCACTATAACAACCGCATCTCTCTACATTATCCTATTACATGGCTACTTACCAAATAAATCAATCATTTGACACAAAATATTGAGTTTATTTTATTGATTTAAATACGATTTTATTGCTTCCGCTAAAGAAAATAGTCCGTTCAGTTTTTTACGGTTGTAATCCTGCAACGTAAACTTCTGTTTAATTATCCGGACTTCTTTCAGCGGATTGATAGTTGTCCTCCAGACTCCGAGTGAACAGAACTGCTTACATTTTAGTTTTTGAGATCTTCAGTGCTCATTAAAAAAGTTATATTTAGCTGCACCAGTCACAAAAATGTTATATTTTATCCATTGTTAAGTAAATTAATTGTCTCTGTCCCATTAACTCCCTTCCCCTAAACGAGTGTTTTTTTTTGTTTTTTAGATTCTACCAACCTACCTACTAGTACATAGGTCACTAACAGGCAGACCGCGGTCGGGGTCCGGACCCAGAAGCCGTCCCACCTGGACCCGGACCTACATATACAGCTTCTATTTCAACTGGCGCAGCTTTTGTAGTCTTTACGGTAGCGGACTCCGGTCCGAATCCGTGAAGGCTTTTGACATAATGAAATAAATACCAAACGCTAATTTCTAATACATCAAATTTATATCTAGCAGATCAAGGTCAGCTCTAGAGCCGTTTGGGTGCGGTCGTGCGTGCAGTGCTGAGAGCAGGGAGCGTCCGCAGCGCGCAGACAGATGAAACTTTCAGTGGGTGAAAAGCAATGGTATTTTCAAAAATTAGGAAAGTTGACGGGTCCTTAAAAATCTTAAATGTTACAAGAAAGTCTTAATTATGATTTCAGGAGGTGTTAAATGTGGGGATTGAAAGACAAGAATTGCGATATTCTTTGAATAAATATGAGCGCTGCACGTTTCAAAGTCATCTGCTTCGCTGCTTTGTGGAGTCTATCTGTTGGGCTTTGTGTACTGCCATTCCCAAAGCGCCACCTGCTGGAAGACAATGATTTTCCATTTTCAATCAGCCCGTACAGTCTGCTGTTGTCAAAGGCCAATGTGAAAATCAATCCATGTTTTTAAGCAAACAGGCAGAGTTGTAAATGTGAACTGGTGGATCAACAAGAAGATGTGTTGTAAAATGTAAACAATTAAGGCAGTAAAATATATTTATGTTATTTAATTAATATAATACTTGATTGTTTTTGTGAAAACCTGCATCTGAATAGTAAATCGTGCTTTTTACAGTCATTTAATTTTTTATTTATTTTTATTTTTTTGTGCAGGTCTTAAAAAAAAAGGTCTTTAAAAGTCTTGAATTTAAGCTTAAATATCCTGCAGATACCCTGGCCTGGCAAAAACCATCAATTGTTTTTTATATATAATTGTTCGGACCTCGGCTGGTGGGGAGGGTTCATTACTGGACCTCGAGCCGTTTTTAGATCCCTGTACTAGTAGATCACCACAACCAAAGGCCCTTTTAAGCGCCAACCTATCTGGATTTGTGCACTGCCTCTCATTTCTGTCTGTCTCTTATCTCTGTCTGCCCCTCTGTCCATCTCAGTGTCTGTCTGCCCCTGTAGCAGTCGATTCCGTTCCCTTCTGGAATTCCTGTTCCCCCTTGAAGAAGCGTGTCTGCTTAGCGGGTTGCCAGGTCTGCATAACAAACCCGACCTGGCTCTGGAAAGGGGTTATCAGACTAACTTGACAAATGCACTGTAATGGACAGCAGAGGCTCATCTGGGGTGTGTTTCCCAAAAGCATCGTTAGCTAACTATGGTGGTAAGTTCCATTGAGCTATATTGGTAAAGACGGAACTTGCCACCATAGCTGCTTTTGGAAAGGCACCCTCTCATCTGTAACTCCGCCCATCTCTTATTGTCACCTAAAACTATAGTAAATGTGTTTTTTTTGTACAGTATGTTATTTATATAATCACATTTTATTTATTACCATCTTCTTTAAAAGAAGAGAATGATGTGTTTTTTTAAGTTCTGATGCTGAAATTTTTGTGTGATGGATAGGTGTACAGTTTGTACAGTAAAAAATCAAAGGGGCTGATACAGTATTAAAATCATTATGTCTATTGAAAGCCTCCATAAAACATGGAAATCTGACATGTCCTGACATGTCGGGGTCCCCTTATGGTTTGGCCTGTTAAAATAATTTTTTTCCCCTTTACTTATTTTGATGTCGCTGGTTTCTCATTACAATTGACCGATAACTTTTTAATACATGACAAACTCTTTTTCCCCCGCTCCTGGAAAAATTTAAGACGTTTTTATATTTTTAGTGATGCCTAAAACTATTGTAAATGTTTTGTTTTGTTTTATATCGTGTGTGTGATCACATAATTCATTTATATTAATTTCATTTAAAAGAAGAGAATAAGACCCTTTTACTCTGATGATTGAGTGTGAGTGTGTGAGTGTGTGTGTGTGTGTGTGTGTGTGTGTGTGTGTGTGTGTGTGTGTGTGTGTGCAGTGGCGGCTGGAGGTGTACAGCTGTATGCATTGTGCGTACCATGAGTGCTCTGACTGACCTGAGAAACATCACTCAGTTCTCTCTTTTCAGTGATCTGGCCGAACGACCGGGTTGCTGCACAAGTCTGCGGCGGCTCACGGCTCACGGCTCACAGTGCGTTTCCACTACAGCGTCAAATCTGCGCTCAGTGCCACTGGCAACGCTACAACGCCACTGCTTTGGGGCGTGGGAAATTTAGGGCAGAGCATGCCTCTGAAAACAATGTTAACACCCTGTGTTCATTTCATCTTCTTTTCACAGCGATTGGTTGTCACCTGGTGTTTTTCGCTCGATATTTGCATGAAGCCGAGGAATGCCGAACCTTTTTGACACTCTCAGCCATTCTAAATGCTTTCTCTGCACTGCTTTCAATCCCATAATGCACTGCGCAGGCGTTTAAGCTTAATTTCCATAGGAATTAATTGAAAAGCTCGCTCCGCTGTGCTCGCTACGTGCCAGTGGAAATGCACTGTCAGACACGGCTACCGGAGCTGATCATGGCCGCTCGAGTCAATGCTTGTGTCGGGTTTATACCAGCACGTTTCTGAACCTTCCCAGAAGGGGCTCTCCAAGGCGTTTATACAGCGATCTGTCATGCCACATCAAAGACTGTCAAAACTCCATTTATTATTTGAATTTCCTGAAAAAAAAAATGCTGTATTCGTTAGGTACACATGTGACGGGACGGTTCGGTACGATTACGCGTACCGTTACACCCTTAATATATATATATATATATATATATATATATATATATATGGTAAACATATATTAAGCTCACGTATCCATTAAGCACACTTCCATTTTTGATATCAGATTATTAAAAGAAAAAAAATTATTTATTATCCCACTTGATGTCTTAACCAATTGATGTGTTTGTTACTACATACTTCCTGTAATTTCAAGTCAATCAGATCATTGCACACTGAGATATGGGTCTCCATGGCTGAATCCGAAACCGCCTACTCAATGAGTAGGTACTTAATTTCAAGAAGTACTTACTTAACGAGCGTTACAAGAGTACGTACTCTACAGCCAAATCTCGTTGAGTATGAATGCGGTCCGCCATGTTTATGTTATCATGTGATTTATGACGTTATAACAAACGCAAACACAAACTTAACCCTTTAAGACCTGCCATAGAACAATTCCGCCAGAGTATATCTTAGTATTTTTACATGCTGTGCTGTCATTATTTTGAGTATTTTCAAATGCCATATATCAATACAATCCTTACACCTCCAATTTGAAGGCTGTGGATGTAAAAAATCCATAATTACTAGATAAATAGCTCAAAAGTGCAATAAACCAACAAAAATATGAAAATCGATTTTTTTTTTCAACATATTTTACTAAATACAGAAATATCACAAATGTCAAACCTCAAACTTGTCAATGTAAAAAACTTGCATAAAACACTTTGAAACTACATACAATTTATTTGGACTGATTACATAAATTCGTTTGTGAGATACACTCATTTTTATAAACGTGCATTGTGAAGTCAAACCGCTAATATATTGCTTTTGAGAGCAATATTGATTGAACTACAAAAGATAATGTAAAATAATCAGTTACACTACTCTAAAATCTGTAATTTATCATAACTAAAAATGCAAAAAGGCTGTGTTAACACTTGTGACAATTCCTGACTAGAATAAAGCAGAGGGGTATGTGGCATGCCTTTAGAGGTGGAGTGCATTTGAATTTGTGGGGTAAAAAAAATAATACATTTTGCTTTTGAGAGCGATGTTGATTGAAAAATAAATACATAAAGAACATCTCAGTTATTCTTGTGTAAAAACAAAACAAAACAAATACATAAAACAAAAATAAACCCCACTAGAAACAGATTCTGGAGCAGATGAGCAGTCGGAGAGTTCCTCGTCGTCGCACGCGCGTAACGTTAGTAGCTCCAAAACCTCCGCGTGCATGTACTTATGTTTTCATGCAGTCGTAACATTATGCACGCGAGTGTGTGATTGTGCTTGCATTTGTGAAGGTGCATTTGTGTGCATGTGTGAAAAAGAAAAAAAAGCAACAGATTGCAATGATAAATAAATAAGAGTGATGAATAGAACGCAGCAGCAGCTGTAGTATATACATACAGCAAATGAAAGTCAAATGTCGCGGCTTGTGATGTCACCACATGCAACACACCTTGGGGTCATAGTGCACAGAACGTGATTACGTCATAGTAGACGTAGGAACAGGTATCTAGCAACCTCAGATCTATAGAACATGTGTGCAAAGACGTGCAATGTTATTTTTAGTGTATTTTGTTGTATACGCATTTTATGCAATTTGTGCAGACTTGTTAGAGGGTTAAAACAATGCAACAGGAGCATGTTGTAGACTTGATCTGACTGTGTAACGTCTCTGATTTTGAATGCAAAAAGAATTATTGCGCTACCCTTTTGGTTTCGGTTTCTATTGACTTTTAAACAGAGACACGAAAACCGGAGCGCGGGCGCTCCCGTCGGTTTTATAGGGTTAAAAGATATGAGCGACAGCTTTAATTCAATCTATCTGTAAATTTTGATGTAGGATAGGATACAGCTGTGTGCGTGTGATCAGGTGAGCGTGTGATTAGTGAGATGGCCGATGGGAAATGCAGTCCGGTGAAATGCAAGTGTAGTGCGGGTGACCTCTGGTGGTGAGTGAGCAGAAGTGCATGGACCAGATTCGTGACATAGCGCCCCCCCCCCCCCAAGGAGCGGCTTTCAGACGCTCCTACAACATCCAGGAGGGTGGTGGAGCAGAGGCAGAACAGGGGGAGGGATGGAGGGCCAGGTCCATGTGGAAGTGAAGAGAATGGGGACTGAGGCAGAGCCGGCCGAGCAGGAAGCCGGGGCGGAGTCAACGGGACTGGAATCCACCAGGGAGGAGCCGACGGACCTGGTGCCCACCAGGGCGGAGCAGACGAGACCGGAGCCCACCAGGGCAGAGCAGACGGAGCAGGAGCCCACCAGGGCGGAACAGACGGAGCAGGAGCCCGCCAGGGCAGAGCAGACCACCACCTGAGCCAGACAGAAGACCACCATGGCGGCGCAGACAGAGCGGGCGGAGCAGAAGACCACCAGAACGGAGCAGATAGAGCAGGAGCACACCACGACGGATCAGGAACCCACAGCAGAGCCTAGGACCTAGGGAGAATGGAGACACAAGGAGGAGACAGAACATGCACAGACACAAGGACTGAGGTAGGGAACACAGGAAGTTCATGGTTAGTTTCCATAGCCGTGACAGGACAGAACGAGAGTTCATTGACGGCCTCCATAGCCGTGACAGGACAGAACGAGAGTTCATTGACGACCTCCATAGTCATGACAGGACAGAACGAGAGTTCATTGACAGATACCGCTGACACCTCTGGAGGTTCTGCGGCGGTTGCCGCCACCTCTGGAGGTTCTACAGTGGTAAACACAGGACACAGGGAGAGTTCAGTAATGGTCTCTTCGACCGCAACACAACAGGCTGAGAGTTCATTGCTGGGCGCCACCACCATACGAGGAGCTGAAGTGAGCACCGCCGCTTCGGGAGGTTCTGCACCTTTATGTACTGACACCTCTGGAGAAACTGCAGCGGGCACCATCACTTCAGGGAACACAGCAGTGAGCGCCACTACCTCAGGAGGTTCTACAGCGTCAGCCGCCACCTCTAGAGACATCATAGTGGACGCCGCCACCTCTGGGAGTTCTGTGGTGGTGTATGCAGCCCAAACACACCAGAATGCGATCCCCATCAGGGGAAGCATTTCAGACAGGGGAATCAGTTCAGGAACAGGAGGGCTGGAGTGAGTGGGTTTGGGGATACCAGCTGCGCTTGCAGACACCAGCGGTGAATCCCTCACACTGGATATCAGACTGGGATAATGAAAGACTGACCTTGATGATCTGGGTGTGTCAGCGGAGACGTGATCCGACTCTGGAAGGTCAGCGGAGACGTGCTGTGACTCTGGACGGACAGCTGTGACGTGCTGTGACTCTGGGAGATCAATTGAGACGTGAAGTGACTCTGGATGACCAACTGAGACGTGACTCGATTCATGGTGGTCAACTGTGACTTGATTCCTCCGCAACACCCACAGTGAACGATGAACCAACCGTCAATAGAGCATAGTCCATAAAATCACTTAAAGACGAACGAGGACCCTCACAAATTAGTCGCGATTTGAGCGGCTGGTTAATGCCCTCGCAAAAGAAGTCTATGAGTACACAGTCTGGCAGGTCAGAAAAATAGGCTACATCTAAATACTCTTATATATAATCCTCGAGTGATCGCAAGCCCTGCTCGAGGGTCAATAACAGTCTTGCAATGTACATACCTGGCCAATGTCCACATGAAAAGCCACTGGATCCTTGTGAGGCCGAGTATTCTGTTACGTGGCTGACGAGACGTGAGACGTGAGGACCCATCTGCAGACTTTTATTGACAAGAGACGTGGTCATAACAGGCAGGGTCAAACAATGGCAGACAGGGATATATAGGCAATGCAAAGAGTTATCTGAAACAGGAGTGGGTCAGGCAACAGCAAACAGAATCAAGAGGGCTAGACAAGAGAGGTAATCCAAAACATGAGCGATAGTCCAGGCAGGGGAAAACACAATCCGACAAAGGCATGGCTAGGCTAGGCAAGGCAAGGCAAGACTAGGAAAACTAACGGGGCTCTGTAGGGCAGCGATAATGCATACAATACTCGGCAGTGAGGCAGAGAAAGTCCAAGGCTTATAAAACGTGTCTGATAGGATACAGCTGTGTGCGTGTGATCAGGTGAGCGTATGATTAGTGAGATGGCTGATAAGTACATTGTACTTATTTTTTGATGTAAGTACATAGTAGTCAAGGCCACCTAATATAAAGTGTAACCAAATACTGAGTGTGAAATAATAATATATGTTAAAATAATGTTTGCTCTTATCATTCTGTGTACAAAATCCCATGAACTTCACCCCGATCGGGAGCTGTATGTGCACTCATCTGTTTTCAATGCAGTTTAACCTCGCGTCGCTTCATGTCATCTTCCCACTCATTGAACTATGACTGGTCCTTTACTGCAAAAAGACGATGAAACAATGGCGCCACATGATTTTTTAAAATTACTTTCATAGGTTTCACATTATATTATCGGCTCTGAAAATATGTAAAAGCGACTAGAAACCGGAAATGTAAAGCATCGTTCTAATCGGGGGAGACTTCCGTGTTCAGAAAAAGGTCTATAGTCAGACAATCAAAAAACACTCCTGTTTTAAAGCACCAACTATAGCAGCAGCTCTGACAGCCTGGTGGAAATTTCACCAAATAACAAACACTCCTCTTGCTCCATCTAAATACACCTCCATTTGGAATGATCCAGATTATACAGTTAATAAAAAGCCACTTAATTTACACACATGGGCAGAAAAGGGTACAACACAACTCTTCCATAGAAATAATCTGGCCTCATTTACATATTTGGTCCAGGAATACGGCATCAGGAGTAATAGTTTTTTGGAATATCTACAAATCAAATCATCTATCCAATCAAAAATTAACATTCGAACCGTTAATCTAGAACTCTCACCTTTAATCTCAGAGTTAATTAATATGTCGTCCTCAAAAAAACTACTCTCCAAAATATACAGAATAATATTAAAATCAGACAACACATTAAGTTTACCACATGCTAAGTGGGAATCAGACCTATCTATTGCTCCTGATGGCGATTTCTGGACACAAATCTGCAAAAATATCTACTTTATGACAAAAAAAAAAGCCAACTTGTACAGTATAAAGTACTTCACAGATTTCACTTAACCGGACAGAAATTGTTTAAAATGAGATTCACTTCAGAAACGTTCCCATTGCACCCAAAATGAAACAGATACATATGTTCACGCCCTTTGGTATTGTACCCCAATTAAAAAATTTTGGGAAAAGGACATTGAATCCCTATTGGTCGCTATGGGATGTCACATCCAAAAATCTCCATCAGTTTGTTTACTAGGTGATATATCCATAATCAATTTAGACAATATAAACAGTCAGTTACTCCTGGTAGCTCTGGCTATC